>JANIHZ010000210.1:50180359-50191127 GCA_027478365.1 Erythroxylum rufum | reverse complement strand
GAAGGGGGTAGATAAAATTAGGGTTAAATTTTCTTTATTTGCAAAATGGTCCTTGGAAGTTTTTTTTTGCGGGATGGTCCCGAAAAAATCTGGTATTGACGGTACCGGCCGGTACTGACCGGAATTCATCTCCGGTACCCTTTATGTCCTTTTCGGTACCGTTTTTCAGTCGGTACGAAACGGTACGAAATCTACAACGTTGGGTCTGCCTTCTTGAATTTTTGAATGAGTAACAAAATATTTGCAAAACACTAATATTCAACTATGTATTTGATTTACCAAATTTAAACTCTTTCGAAGTGTATAACTTAAGTAATAGTGTCTATTATAAGCAATGTTTTAATAATAACAGTGAAAACCTTGAAGCGGCTAACTTTCTAGTTTTGTTTTTAACTTTTTGGTTTGATTTAGTTTAATATATTTTGTCATTAAAAATTGATCAATTTATTAATGGATCGATTAGTTTTCGCAAGCTAATTAATTTTTAGATTAATTTTTATTTAATAGTCTATTTTTCAATTAAACTTTAAAATTTTCGATGAGTAAGGATATTCTCCTAATAATTTTTCAAATTCTTTAATTTTATCCAAATTTTAATCGATTTTATGATGGTTTAATATCGATTGAATATTTTCAACCTTAAATTTCTTGTCTTACCAGTTTAACTTTCGATATAATTTTTAAAACATTGACAATAAGAGATTAGTCAACACTTATAGTGATTAAACACTTCAATTTTGATTATAACACCTTAACTATGATCAATTTTTTGGTATAGTTAATTTTCAAATATCAATTCAAAATAAATCATCTAATAATTTAAAATAAAGTGATATATCTAATATTAATGAATATTTAAAAATTCATTCTCATCAAACACTGATATATTTTGTCGAAATAAGTCAACAAGAACATTAATGATTAGTTTACTATTAATTTAATATTAATAAATATATAAGATTCACATTCAAAAATACCTAAAGCTATGTTTAGTTTAGTGATTATTAATAGAATGAAATGTAATGTAATACTATTACAGTGTTTAGGAGGAAGGTTTATAATAGAATAGAATGAAATATAATATGATAGGATAGAAGGGGAAAGTTTCACATTACATCTTATTTCATTCTAAATAGTAAAAATAAGTTATTTCCGATTTGGAAGGTTTAAAATGGAATATAAAATGACAAACAATATTTCACTATATTATATTATGAATCCTTCTTTCAAACAACATTTTACTATATTATATTATAAACCGCTCCCAAATAATAATTTTTCAATATTACATGAATTTATATTCCATCCCATTATAAATCATTCTATTTCATTAAAATCTTTACGTCCAACCAAATATAACCTAAGATTTTTAAGAGTATATGATATAGTTTTTAGTTTTTAGTACTGGGTTAAAGCAAATATCTTGTTATACAGGGTTCCTATGATCTTGAACTTCAATATTTAGTCCATCCTTTGCTTGATCATCGTAATGAAATAATACTTTTTTAGGAAAAATGGATGGGAAACATTTAAATGAAAAATATTAAACCTTTAATACAAAATGGTAGGCATTTGAAAATACTTGGGATAAGAAAACTAGAACACAAGAGATCACTAATATTAAGTAGCACTAAGAGGGGCAAAGGTCGGTGAGTTTCTATCACACTAAAAAGAAAAGAAATTTCATTAAATATTATTTATAAAAATATATGGAAAAAGATAACTCATCAAAATACCATAGATGTTTAAAAATGTGTATCACCTTTACTTTAATATGTAAATACCACAATTAAGTACAAACAATACCATGAGTTCATTAAAACAAAAAAAAAAACCCTAGTTGATAGTTGTTTTCAAGTAATACAAAATAATAACTATTATCCCAACTTTTTAAGTAATATTTAAAGTTGTCAATTATTTTAACCATGAATTAACTTCCTTGACAGTTGATTAACCAAGTCTTACCAATATTCCTAAAAGATATTTCATCAAACAATTCATAGGCAACCCAAATTTATCTCTACCTAACAACAAAACCACTGTATTTTTCCATTATTTACCAACATAAACACGTGCAAACAAATAATGAATCAACCACGGTTAAAAAAATGCAAAATATTGCCACAAAAAAGAACCAACCGATGTTCACGTAACCATTTAACAACAAAATTTCTCACAGAAAAAATAAACCCGAGAGCTACTAGATGGACAACTAACCTCGACTTAACTTAAGACGATAGAAGACGGATAGAGCAAAGCATGGACGACGGTTGCTAGACAGTGGAAGAGAGAAGACCGACTGTGACAAAGTAGAAAAGAACGAAAAAACGACGTAGGGGAGAGGGGCAGGGGGTCTTTTGATGGGTTTAAATTTTTACTAAAACGACATTGTTTGGTGTTAAACCAAAGGATGACGTTTTCATTTTATTAAAAATGTTGAGGCCAAAGACCCAACGACAATGTTTAACTTTAATTTTTACCAACAGACATTTATTCTGTCGGTATACCCTGTTGCTTATTTTGCTGCCAACCATTGTTGCCTATTTTTACGAAGGCCTTCACAAATCTGTAGCTTTATATTGTCGGCAAAATAGCGGGGATAATTTTCCCCCACCTTTATTGATAGATACTTTGTCCATCGGAAAATGCCATTTTTTTCGACAACTTTTTCGATGGAGAATCAAATTCCATCGCTAATTTACCACGGTAATTTTTCTTCAATAATTTTCTATCAGTAAGTTATAATTTTCTTATAGTGTATTTGCTATAATTATTTTATTGTTGCCAATACTTTTGGGCTTCGATTGAAGATATTATTACCTACGTTTAATGTAATGTAGCTAATAACATTTAGCCACGGAACCAAACATACCAAAATAGCATTGACGACGATTTGGTTTATACTCGGCTATCTCTTTTGGCTACATATTTTGCTCGTAGTGAAATATAATTTGCGATGATTTGGTAAAAGTATCGCCTATAATATTTTGCTACCGAGATTTTGCAATGAATTAGTATCGTTGTGAAATATTATTAGTGACGAATTGATGACTTTTAGTGACGAAAATTTTAGCCGTCAAAAGCCCCTTCTATTGAGTGTCTCTTTGATTAGGGAATATGTTATAGATAGTTTATGTGCTACATTGCAAACTGTATTCTATTCAAGTAAATTATGTTGAGCATTGGAAATACTAATAGTTAACCAACATATTAGGCAAATAATCTCTCTAGGGATGAATGCAACTCGGATTCCAGTGAACATATATTATACTGCAGTTTCATACATGGAACAAATTTTAATAGATTTAAAGTATTTTTATTTACTGTGAAAAAAAACTTTCTCAACCTTGATGCTGCACTTCAACAATTAGAAGTTTCCCCCCAAAAGAATTAATAAAATTTTTACATAGTATTATAGTCAAAGTTTGGCGGAGGATGACATTTTTACTGCCAAAATATGCTTCAAGTATTTTGTTCCATTTAACAGCATGACATGACGTGCTAGATGCGAACCACCCTTATATATACAGTCGTTTAAAACTTAGGACTAAAGTTTTGTTTTTCGTGAGAGACGTACTTGATTCGAGCGGGAATTAGTCTGAGTGTAGATGACTTAAAGGTGTCTTCCCATAATTAAGACCCTCATAGAACACCTCGTGAAAAACCAAAAAAAAAAAGATATAAGAAACGAAAATATATTAATAACAAGCAACAAGTTACGTATGATTTAGAGCCTGCTGTTGCTGTACGTTTGTAGTTCCTCTGCTTTATCAATGTTTATGTGGTATGTAGAGTATTTCTTCCTACTATTATAATTTCTACTATACGTGTCATAATAAACAATGCGGACAAAGCTAATGAGAGCAAGGAAAAGACAATGGGCGGCTTCTTTGTTTGACATGTCATTGAGAAATGATTCCAAACTCGTATAGATACTACTTCCGTTTCATATATGAAAACATTGGATGAAACACATGAGAAATTTTAGTTTCTCTTATAAAGATTATGAAATTATAGTAAAGATGGTGCTTGGTGGTTCAAACATTAAACAATTTTAGACCAAAAATCTCCTTAATTATGTTCACATATAATAAATATGAAACCATGCTCTTCTAATTTATTTCTTCAAAATGTTTTAGTTTGGACAACGTTTTCAATAAATAAAAAATTAAAATTCATTGTACCAACAAGGAAAATTATTTTCTGTTTTAATCCCCTAATTAGCTTGTTTATTTTAGTTAGTAATTTAGTTATATATAATGAAGTGATTGTTAATATTATTATTTTTTGATGTATATTAAATGAATATTTTAATACATATGTAATAATTCAAAAATAGGTATTTAAAAATTAGCAAACGGAGGAGCGGTTAACAATCCAATAATAACTTTAACAAAGTAATCGGTAGTTTGAGCTTTGAACAAAGTAAACCTTTTGCATTCTTGTACGAACTAATTAAGAAGAGTCCAACTCAAGCCCTTTTCTCACTTGGATGAGCTCTTATTGCTAGTAACACTTGGTAAAGGATGTTACGAAGAAAAATTGTCAAGGATAATACCAAAAGAAGTAGCAAATCGGTACTCGTTACTCCATTCCTACAACTAATGCTGCTCTTTTAGTGACCAATTTATATTTATTTCCTCCAGACGAAACTGATTGTGGATCACGTGCTTTTTATTTAATAATGATAAGAGCAACTTGCTACGTTTCTCAAAGTATTCACTAATGAAGTTACTAACTGTCAGAAATAATAATATATTTGCCTTGCCCACTAAAACAAGATAATCTTATCCGTATATTATTATTATATGAAGTTTAAGTAAATATATAAATAAAATTTAATAAAATACGATAGAACATCATAATTAAAATAAGACGTTGACCTTAAGCCACATTTTTAGGCGCAGTGTTTCAAAATCTGGCCACAGACACTGCATGGTTAACGTTAAACGGCATTAGTTAATATACGTGGCGCCGAATCATAGGTCACTTCAGGGGTTAAATGGTAAAAGAAAATGTAGTACAGAAGATAATCTTTTAGCGCATAAATTATCTAAACAACCTTACGAGAGAGAAACAAAAAAGTTCACTAACTGTAGGTTTAACCAGTAATTAAGTAGTCATTAAATGATTTTAATTAAAAGTTGTTAATTTTGACATTTATATAGGCAGTCAAAGTTAAGGCATAATTAGGATTTAGGACTGAACCAGATATCCTGTCTCACGTAAATCCCTAATTTCAAGAAGCAATCTTCTCCGGCCACGTCAGCACCCACTCCACTTCTCCCCATTGGATGAAGGCTCTTTTACCGGGCCCATGCTACCACCTGTCACACTCCAGGCGTCCCTTTTATGCGGCGCCCGGAGATATTACCCTACTGTTAAGTCTTAACATATTACTCCTTTCCACCAACACTTTAAAAACTTTTACAAGTAAAAGAGAATCCAAATTAATTTCTCAAAATGGGATGGGAGTGAAACTCAGTGGAGGTCATTACGGCTATCTGCAATGCTATAAAATAGCACCCACCCGCCTCTGGAGCGGGCCGGTCTCTCTTTATCTATATCCCTTTTCAGTCTTGTTGCTCTCACCTAAATTCCTGCCCTTTTTCCCTTCTTCTTGTGAAACTTTTCTGCTATCGGTACAAAGCTTTTGTAAAAGATGTTGGTCCGGCTCTAGTTCTTATAGAAGTTATCTATCAGGGGCTAGGCGTTGCCTTGATTAATTAGCTGTGCCAAGCTCTGCCTCGCGGAGACTACGGTGTGATTTATTCGTTTATTCCCATAACCTTACTTTTTTTTTCCCCGTAAAGCTCGTTGGAGTCTCCTCAACCTTATCACCAATCTTACTCACCCATCTCTCACTCTGTCACTCTGTTGTCTGTACTAACCGTATCTTTCTATTATCCGCACCGTTATTCCTTTAGTTTTAGTTTTTGGGGTGTTTTTCAATCCGTCTCGCTCTCTTCTTATCTTTTTGCTTTGGCGTAAATTTCTGGTCCTTTAAGACACCCTTTTAAAGACTGCAATATTTCAGTGCGGGAATGATTCAGATTTCCCTCGGTTTGAAGCTTCCCTTTAACGTTAGCTGTTGTTGTTTCTTTATATCCTGTCTTCCCCTTTCTCTTTATTCTCCCCCTGTCTAGTCTCAAAAGGATCTTCCTTTCTCCCCTTTTTCTCCAACCCTCTAATTCTTATTTAGGGGCTCTAGTTCACTCTCACTTCACTTTCAATGCGATTCTAAAACGAGCTCCATATTTCCTATTAAGCAAAAGTAACCTCTCAAATATGAATCGTCATAAAGATTTTATCCCAACCCCTCCCCTCAAGTTCAAGGAGCACAAGTATCAAACCAACCTTGTAAGGCCACTCTCAACTTCATTTCCAGATTCTAGACCTCCAAGAGTTGTTCGCATATCGGTGACGGATGCCGACGCCACAGACTCTTCTAGTGACGAAGAGAACCAAGTGTACAGGTCACGTAGGGTAAAGAAATTCGTCAATAAAATTACTATGGAGTCCTGTTCAACCCCACAAGACGCAGTTTGGAGGACGAGTTACTCTAAAAATGCTAGCACCACCGTCACCGACCGCTCCAAAAAGTCTTCTACCAGAAAATTTGGAGCTTCAGCGAGTCGTCTTCCTTGCAAGCCGACAGCCAAGGTCCCCGGGAAAAAGTTCAGGGGCGTGAGGCAGAGACCGTGGGGCAAATGGGCAGCGGAGATCAGAGATCCTTTGAGACGAGTACGGTTGTGGTTGGGTACCTACGACACAGCCGAGGAAGCTGCAATGGTTTATGACCACGCGGCTATTCAGTTACGTGGACCCGACGCGCTCACTAACTTCGTCACTCCACCACCAAAATGTTTACCGCCGACGGTTAGTTCTGGTAACAACTCCGGTGAAGATTCCCACAGTAACAATAAGAACACCAATATGTGTTCCCCAACTTCCGTTCTCCGGTGCCCCTCTCCGTTCTCAAACGAAGAAGTCGAGTCCCAAAGCGCCCCTTCAATCAAGGAAGTTCAACATATCAAAGACGAGTCATGCGTGTCGCAAAATTTCTCCAGCTTCTCGGAGTATACTTCTATAGGCACGTTTTTCCCTGATGATATTTTCGATTTCCGGAGCTCCATGCCCGATATATTTGACGAGACGGGCATGTTTGGTGGGGTCTTAGAAGATAACAACAACGGAAGCTTCGGGTTCGGGTTCGGGTTATCTAATTGGAGCGTGGATGATCATTTCCAGGACATTGGGGACATATTCGGGTCGGATCCTCTCATAGCCATCTGAGACAAGCTAGGCAATCCCCGCATTAGCAATGTCGGATTTCCGACTAGTTTTCCATCGACGACGAAGCAAAATATCGGATGTGTTTTAGTATTTCAGTTTTGTTTTCTATCTAATGTTTTTATTTTTTAATTTAATGAATTATAAAGAAGATGATCGTCACAGTAACGGTGACGGCGGAGTTTGCGTACGTGTTCTGAGCCTGTAGTATACAAATATGTTCCTTTCGACTTTGTTTTATAGAAAGAAATCTGAAGTTAACATTACTTCCACTTATTTAAAATAAAATTCGTTTTATAGCAATTTTAATTATTTAAAATTAATGTTGTTTGTGACTTTTATATATATTTATGATTTTATTTTTATTTTTCTCACGTTACAAATTATATTTTAAAAATATTTTAACATATAATTAATAAAAATATATTAAATATTTTATTGACTTTTTTTAATAAATGTACATTTTTTTTAACAACTTTTATGAGTAGGTAACAAACAATAATATGTTTCCTTGAGAGGCACGTGTTCTGCCCACGGGAGCATGGAAAGACTAAGGTCAAAATATCCTTACTTTTAATTGCAAGAAGTTGGACGGTACACACGTGACGAGAACCCCAGCGGCCCAGCCCCCCCCAGGACATGCTCTCATTTAAAGGAAGAAGCTTAATCACTCGCGAACACACACACACACGTGTATATATTGGTAAGGAAATTGATTAAAGTGGTTTACCTTTGAGTGAGCTGTACTAGAGAAAAGAGAAAGACTGTTAATGACAATAGTTGGTACATAAATTTCTTTTTTTTTGGTAGGTTGGTACAGAATTTTTTTTTTTGGTCTTTGACCAGGGTATCCACCAGCGGACCCAGTGACTAATCCCCTCGTTGATGGGAAGGCACCTCATAGGGTGGGACAGCTGGCCCAAGGATTTAAAGCTGCTCAATCTCTACCTGATTTAGGTCCAAATCTAGATTAAATTAAACGACCTAACCATCTCTACCTGGTTTAGGTCCAAATCTAGATTGTGAGTATTGAACAAGATCCTACAGTCATCATGGCTACCTTATGTCACCAAATTTTTATAGGCTGTAAAACCATATTTTATATTTGCACTACCCAAACTCTATCATTGATGTTTTATATATGGCGGCAGACATATCCCATGGAGATATTACCTTTTTCTAGATCCCTAGAAAATTGCCCAAAGAAAAGCTAAAGGAAGTCATGCCCTTAAAGTGGATAACCAATTATGAATGGGAATTCCATTCCCCTTATTGTCACCTTATCCATACAACTGCTCCACTACTCTTTTGATGACTTGAAGATGGCTCTATCAAATCAATTTATATAAGGCTTAGGTAAGAAAATTCGTAACCTATTGGACAAATCTTGTCCAACATTTTCCCTAAAGAAATATAGAGTAACCCTCTAGTTCACTCTGTCCGAGCAGATGTGACATATTCTTATGTTAGTCATATGGATGACCATTTCCTTAGGGACATGGATCCATTTATGTGCATTCATATTGCAAATGTTGGGAAGATAATACTTCAAATACAAGTTCTAAAGAAAAAGATTATTATACTTAAAGGGAAAAAAGAAAGCATAAATGCAAACCCCAATAGCTTCCTCAAGTATAATGACAGTTTAAGGATGATGATGATGACTCTAATCCTTGGATTAGCATCAAAAATCCTAGTCTAAGACCGACAACCTTCTATTAACTTCTAGAAGGAGCAGGATATATTCATCTCCTGATTACATCTTGATCTAATCTAGTCATTTTGACTATTCCTAAAAATTCTACAACCAATTTCCTGTTTGATGATACAATCATTAAAACAGTATGATAAGGAGTTCCCTCCTTTAAAGATAAAGACAAAGTAGATCATTAGGGTGATAACTCGCCCTTTTTCGATACCTAGATAGGTGTCCCTAAATGGCACTTACTCACTTGTGAGTCTTGTAGAAGAAGTACTAAATTAGTGGACTAAAAACGTAGTTGCCTAAAATAGAGTACCTCACCACATTGATTGGAAGCTTAAAAATTTGAATGTGTAAACATAAGATTATATACCGAGAAAGGGTCAGTATCATTCCAGATTTAGCAATTACAACAAAAGTTGCTTCATCAAGCCTAACAACTTGATCTAAACTTTTAAAAAATGTGAAAGAGCACTATTATGGCTATTGAGTAAGTTTTATATCTAATAAAATTCTCAATACTCGTAAGTATATGGATCGTATTTTGTAGTATAAGAGGTTATCGTTCCCACAAGGATTATGCAAGAGCTAACAATTTGAACCTAATTTTGTCTAATATATTCATAAATTGATTTGAATTAAATTTAAATAACAAGAACTGCAATAAATGAATAAATGTAACAAATAAACAGTAAAATGAGCTGCCGATTAAAATTGGGGTTTTATCTAGATTGAATACTTAGGAACTATTCTTTCCTCATTTTGATTCCTTTAATCTTATTGATTCAATTTATGTGTTTGATCCAAGATTTCATAAGGTTTTGATTACTTTCTCAAGATATAATCAATTAAGCTTAAGTAAATTTTAAATTCACATATTTGTAAACTCTCAATTCATAAAACTATTCCTAACTTTGAAGCAATCTATCTGATAATCAATTTTACAACCAAGATTTCTCTTCGGTTGATCATTAATTTCATAATTATAGGTCTACTAAATTGCCAACTCTTGTTGTACAACCTAACACATTACTTTGACTCACTTTCTCGATTTGATGTCAAGTTTATGCATGAACAATTATCACAAACGTCTAGAAAGATATTGAATTCAACAATAATTAAAAGTTAAAAAATAATTCCAGAGTAATTTCTAATATGAGTTTAGAAATCCCCGAACATGTTTAACATCAAGAAAATCAGATTACACATCAAGGATAATGAAACTAAAGGAAAAGAATAAAAACTTTGTTAAAGCCTTCATCTGGAATGCTAGAAATTTTGATGCCCTTCTTGATCTCTCCAACTTTAATTCACTTTTGAATAATGGCTACTATGTTTTTTGTTGTATTTAACATTCTTAAATAGTGCTTTCGGGTTCTGGGGATGTGTCTAGGGTTTCTCCACTTTGTTTAGTTCCACAAATAGCCTCGAACCCTAAAACAAACAAAAAAACTCGTGCTTAGACCAAGGTCATGATGGTGCTCTTGCTATTTTATGTTTAAGTGCTTTGATTTGAATATACATATCAATCAAAATATTAACACCCTATTCATACACCTATGAAACTTGTAAACATGCATTTATAGTTAGCAATCAATCAAAAAGGTAACTATCACTTAGTATCCTTTCATGAAAGTTTTGTTATTTTCAAAGATCAGTAGTTTTATTTATTGAACACCATTTGTTAGACCTTGTTTTTATTTGCCTAAATTGTTTAATTGGTTATTTAGGTATTAATTGCTTAAATTGGTTCTTTATGCTTGATTGATGGCT
>JANIHZ010000210.1:50112663-50129207 GCA_027478365.1 Erythroxylum rufum | reverse complement strand
TTCTATATATTTATACAAATTTTCTTTTCTTCCTTTCTTGTTATGGTTTTTTCTTCTTTCTTTTTTTTTCACAATATTCCAATCAGTATCACAATTTAACAAATATTAGACCTTTCAAGAATTTCAAGTCTTAAATAAGTAAATAATGTAAATAACCTTCAAGTTTCAAAACATAAAAAGATCTTCAAAGAAAAATAGGATAAAGGTTAATTGTAGGTTTAATCAATGAAAAAGGCTAAGGCTCAACTTGATTATTCCTAAAGCTAAATTTTTAAGGGTTTGGAAAAAAATCAAAGAAATAGGCTAAAGTAAGTTGGTAAATTTAAATGCCTTTATCATGTTAATGCTTTTAATTCAACAAATATGGTCTCAATATATATAAAGAAAGCAAGTTCTAGAATTATCCTACTATACATGATATCACACACATGAAAGAATAAAAAGAGCTTATAAATTTTGAAAATTTGCTCTTTAGGCTTAAAAGCTCAGGACTTTTTTTGGGTATATATGTGTGTAAATAGCATGCAAATATCATTCAACTTGAAAATTTCAATGATTATGAGAAATATGACTTAGAAAACTAATTTTATTCTAACCATCATCCTTTTGCATACCAATTTAAGTCAATATTGAACAAGGAACTATAGTATTCATAGACAGATTCAACCAATTTAAGATATCAATTAATAAAATTTATAATCAAGATTATAATAAGCTTAAAGGAGTCGTTAAAATTCATTAAACCCCTTCATTCTTAAAGTTGTACAATTTCTCGAATATACAAAATATAAGCATTTATAAAAAAGTGAGAGCGTTTAGTGTTACTTTCCTGACTATGATGATTTCTCTTATTCTGATCCATCCAATATGAAACTAACATCCTTGCCAAATACAAAAGAAGAGGATACAAAGAAACAAAAGAAATAATATAACTAAAAATAAAATCCTATACTAAGACGAAAGTAAACAAAAGATAATATCAAAATTGAAATAAAATTAAAACTAACTCATAGGTTGTCTTCCATACAATGCTTCTTTAATGTCAGTAGCTCGATGTAACCTTTATGCTTAACTTCATCCTAGATCAATAATCAATAGCATGTTTCCACCCTTTTCTCCATAAAGCAACTTTATAGCCTATAAACAAACCATATGATGTAAGATAATAACAAGGACATAATTTATCAAATTAATAGATCCAATTTCAAACAATAGTGCCCTTTTTTAAATGACAAACTATTTATGAAAGAGGAATTTTAAACTCCCCGAATTTTTAGCTTTCATTTTAGCAATGGTTTTCCTTAATTTATCTCTAAGACCTGCTTCCTCTTATTCTTCTTCTTCTTCTTCTTCTTATTCTTCTTCTTCTTTTTCTTCTTCTAGTCGTTTTGGAAAGTCACTCCACTATTGAAGTCTACCTTTGTCTTCTCTTCATTCTCAAATTTGTGTCGGTCAACTTTCCATTTGGTAGGACTTCCATTAATATATCTTTAAGACTTTCTTTTTCTAGAAGCTCATTGTGGCTCTTGAAAGTGATTGCCCTTCCATATTCTTCAGCATCAGTTTCAGTAGGACTAGGCATACTCCCTTGGATCTTGTTAGATAATATTGTTGCTAAATTACCTATCCAATTCATCAAATTTTGTATGCGAGCCTCTTGTTCTTGATGCTTTATGATTGATTCTTGAATGAAATTAACCACCATATCTTCCAGAGTTAGCTTGTAAACTGGTGGTATTTAGTGCTATGAATATCTAGCTAGAGCATAATTGTCCCATCCATAGGCATACGAGTTGCTCCATTTTGAATTGTAGCCATTCCTGTATATTGCACCTTGAGGTCATTTGTACATGCTCAGTCGTTCCCATGTATAAATTAGTGCTCAACATTCATGATTGTAGTGATAACTCCCATCAATGTCACAACATGAACTAAATATTCGTTGAGCCTCTGAAAACAGCTGAGAACACCTCACTCTCCTATATGGTGATGTTATATATCACGAAGATTCATTCTGGCTCCCATAAAAGTACTATCCACTTTATCCTTTCATTGTGAGTTATGGCTATGATAATGAATCGTAATTCTTATAATAAACAACAAACTCAAGATCAAATATAGACATTCAAAAGATAATTAAGCTAATATTCCAAATGCATACAGTAAGAGATAATAAGATAAAATAAAATAAAATAATTTACAAAAGAAAAATTAAAATAAAAGAAAATAAAAACAAAGTTAAAACAAAATAAAATGAAAATGACTAGAGTAATAGCATTCAGGCTTTCCTAAAATGAAATTCCCCAGCAACGGTGCCAAAAACTTGATTATACTATTTCGTGAGTTGGTCAATTATATAATAATCACAAGTGCACGTCGTAACTATAGCTAATACCGACAAATACAGGTTGATCGCACGAAGAGGGTGAATACTAGTAATTACCCTTCCCTTATTTTCTAGTCTAAGGATTGATTTTAAATTTTAATAAAGAAAATAAAACTGAGCAAATAAAATAAAATAAGTAACGAAATTGAACCGAGAATTCAGGAAGCATTAGGAAATTATCGACATCGAGTAATTAGTATCTAGGTTTCAAATCTCCCTCAAGCCTTGATAGATTGACATTTTATCATGCAATTGTTCATCATTTATTGGACCATGGAGACTCCTATGGTATGCTAGTAGCTGACCTTGAGTTTACTAACAACTAATCCTAAGGTTTCTAATTGAATTACTCAGGTTAAATTTTATAGGATTACGTTATTGTTTTATAAGTCCCTCTATTAGGTTTGACCCTAATCCGAAATATTTATGTAATCCTATCTCTAGGATTGCAATCAACTCCTTCCAGTTATGGTAGATCTATTCAACCTATGATTTCTCGATTTCTATGTATGAAATCAAATTATAAATAAAACATGTAATTAGATCCAATATAACAATCAAACTAATTGCATTAATAAAAGAATCAATCATGTCAAAGTGTAACATAAGGTTCATCAAACCTAAATACTAATTGGACGTTTAAATACACATGATCGAATATGAAATCAAACATACAATGAAAGAAAAACGAAATGAAAACAATGGGTTCATAATTGTAAATCTTTCTGATTGTCTTCTATCGAATGTTTTTACGATGTAGAGGCTCGGTCTTATATTTCGATGGATCTTTTGATGATTTCTTCATGTTTATAGCTTCTCTAGCTCAAAATTGTACGTAGAGAACGAGCTCCACATCTGGAATTGCCTCCCTATGTCCCCTCTCTGACTCCTCACATTTACTTTCCTAACAAGTCTTTTTATCACAAAATTTAGGGCTTCCCAAAATTCTCTAAAAATCACGATTCTATATGGCTTGGAAGAAGTGCACGGGTAGATGTAAGGTCATGCATCTCTTCTGCATGTCGGCTCTTCATTTTATATCGTGTTTTTGTTCAAATTCTTCTCCTTTAAGTCTATGAAGTTAATTATACTCTGTAAACACATTTAGAGCAAATTAAGTACCAAATATAAGATAAAAATGTAAAATATAAAGCAAAATACATCAATTATAGGAGTAAAAATATAGTCAAATATCCATCTATCAATCGTGCTCCACCTACCATGCATAATCGTGCTCCTAGAGGCACGATCATGATATGTTAAAAATGTCATACCTTGTCCCGTTTCTTCATTCTATTTCTTCATGTAAACCCCAAAAATTATTCCCTAACTTGTAATAACTTCAAAAATAAGAAAATTAGCAGTTTAAACCACTCCAAAACATGAAATTAAAAACCTAAATACTAGAATTCAAAAAATAGCCTAACTCTATAAAATGCTAAGTTAAGGTCTTTAGCTTGACATTTCATGATTCAAAACTTTTTTTAGTGATTTGAAAGGAAAGAAATTACTTCCCTTTCTTACGAAAATACTCCTTTGAGATATGGTTTGCACCTTTATCCATTCACTTTGAAGGTTTTCTTATTTTGATTTTCCAATTTCAAAGTTTCGTGTGCAAATACATTGGTCACTTTTGAAAGCCCACTTCACCTTGACTTGAGCTTTTCGGGAAAAAACTTTAATCTTGAATTATATAATAATGCCACATGTCCCACTTTAAACTCTTTCTTTTTTGTTAATATGAGAATCATACCACTTCTTCAATTTTTCCTTATATAGCTTGGCATTCTCATATGCATTTAAGTGAAGTTCATTAAGTTAATTTATTTGTAGAAGTCTTCACTCACTCGTTTGCTTCCAGTCAAAATTTAAGGCTTTCGTAGTCCAGTATGCTCTATGCTCTAGTTCCATAAGCAGGTGACAAGCCTTATTATACACAAGCCTAAATAGTTTCGTTCCAATTAGAGTTTGAAGGCAGTTTGCTAGGCCCATAGGGCATCATCCAACTTCAATGCCCAATCCTTCCTCGAACTATTTACAGTCTTCTCTAATATTTTTTTTAAGCTCATGATTCACGACTTCCACTTGTCCACTTATTTGTGGGTGTTACAGAGGGTCTACAAGAAGGTGAACTCTGTATCTCTTCAAAATAGCATAGGAAGATTTATTACAAAAATGTGATACTCCATCGCTTATTATAGCTCATGGAACTCCAAATCGATCGAATAGTCTTCTGATAAAATTTTGACCACTTTTCCATCATTTGTTGAAGTTGATATGGCTTCAACCCATCGTGACACATAGTCAACTCTAATTAAAATATAAGTGTTCCCCATAAAGGATGGGAATGGTCCCATGAAGTCAAGTCCCCACATATCAAACACTTCGACTTTTAAAATGTTAGAGTAGGGCATTATATCGCTTTTCAAGATGTTCCCTACTCTTTAGCATCGATCACATTATGCCACAATCTTTTGAGCGTCTTTGAACAAATTCGGCCAATAAAATCCACTTTTAATACTTGCGTTGCCGTTTTGCTCACTCCATAATGCCCAGCATACATAGTGCTAAATGATATTTGTTATAGGATTCTCTATGTCATTTTATGTGGTAGTGTGAATGTTTAGTATACATACTAGAATGTTTAGCCTAGGTTTTGTGTCACTTCCATATAACTTGCATGTGTTGTGATTGTATATGACAAATTGCACGTTAGGTTATAAATGAAGGTTTTTAAGTTTAGGTCTTGCACGCTTTTCACGTGTTTTGATGTACATACATTTTGCATGGTTGTATGTTAATGTTTGGGCAAGATTTGGACCTTATTTATGTTGATTATCAACTTACTTGAATATGTAATTATTGTAGATATCAAAGGAGAATCAAAAGAAGAAAATAAGGCTGGAAAAAAACAGGTCACGATCGTGACCCAAGTAGAAGTTGGAATTTTCCAACTTTCTAGCTGGCAGTTCCATCTTGCTCCACTTGCATCTTAAGTAAGTTTAAGCACCCAAAGGGCTTTTCTAACTTAGATGGACTATGGGTAGGTTAGTTTTGAGCTTGATTTGTGTTGATTTCATTTATTGTGATTTTGAAGTTTTAGGGGTTTTATTGAATTGGAATTGAATGGAAATTTGGTTTGTTTTAGGAAATCATGAAAATCCTACCCAAGAGCAAAGGGAAGGGACAATTTGAGTTTTAATTTTCAAGAGTTATAAGGTGGGTAATATATTTATGCTTATTGTGTAATATGAGCAAGTTTGTCTTATTGGTAAATATATGCTAAATTTCTTAAATTGAATGCATGTGTATTGTATGTTAACTTGCTTAGTAGTGAATTATTGTGATTGTTGAAAATGCATTGTGATTTATGAATTATAATCAAGTTATGCCATTGAAACATGTCATGGCATTTTGTATGAATGAAAAGATGAGAAAGCATGATGAGCATGAAAAGGATGAATGTGTGTGAAATGAGTTAAGCATTGAAATTTGATTGTGTTTGGGCAAGAGAGGAACATTTCGTTAGTCACGTGCATGTTGACATATAGCTTTCTCCCGACTGCCAGCTTGAGGCCACGAGTCCTGAGAAATCGGACTCATTTTGTTTATGGTATAAACTTCAGTTTATTCATTTCGTTCTATGGAACTCTTGAGCCATTTGTTGTATATTTCATCATTGACTTGTTAAGCATGATGCCTAATTGAGGTTTATATTGTGATGGATAAGTTACATGATATGTTCTATGTGATGACATCTCGGTACTATAAGTTGTGAGTTTAAATTTTTACATGTATATGTATATATGTTTGAAAGTGTGGCTCGTTGCCAATGGTTATAAATGTATAAGCCACTAAGCTTCACCGCTGGCCCCATTACTTTCCTCTCCTCAGGTGTAAATCGAGAAGATCGTTGATCGTTGTAAGGCATCGAAAAACTCTAAGATGGTTAGAGCCTTTTGTAATAAGTTAGTGAACATGTTAGATAGCTTTATACGCATATCAAACATTGAGCATTCAATGTATTTTGTATCTTGTGTTAAATCTCTAATGAAATGTTGACATGTAATTAAAGCTATGTATGAACTTCATTTTGTTCTAGAAATGAGATTGGGCATTGAAAAAGTCCTTTTGTCTTGATGATAATGAAATATCATTGTGTTTTGCATGTGATTCTTGAAATGGACATATTGCATTTCCATTCCTTTAATAGGTGTAGAAATTGTGTTCCAAACTCAAAGGAAAAACTGCATCAATCTAGGTAGAATTAACCAAAGTTGTCTTCATGAAAGTTGTAGCTTATCCTCTTAGCTTTCCAACTGTATAAAGAATGACATTATGGGATATCGGAGTTTAAAGTTATGATCATTACAAGTTAGGACATCATAGAGGATGTGTATATCGAACACCTAGAGTAAATGGAGTGTTATCGCACTAGGAGAGTTTAATTTGGGAAGATTATGAGTAAAAGGGATGTTAGGATGGATTTAGGATCCATTTTAGGGTTCTTGGAGAGTGAAAATTTTTGTTAGACCCGAAGGTTACACGGTCAGGCCGTGTATATTCACACTGGTTGTGTATTCTTGATGCTGAAAAACTGTCAGACCTGAAAGTCACACGGTCTGATCGTGTATATTCACAAAGTACATGCTTCACCCAAATGACAGAATTTCACTTTGAATTCTGTGAAAGTTGTAGATATAGAAGTCCTCTTTCAAACCGTCCAAAAATGACATCAATCTGACATCAGTAGAAAAAGTTATGGCAATTGCGCCAAGACAGGTACAATATGAATGAGGACATAAACATGTTGGATTCTTTTGGCCATAACTTCTTCATCCGACCTCCAAATGAACTGATTCTTGAAACGATAGATTCCTAACACATTGTTCTACCTTTTTACAAAAATTGATAGCCTTTGGTATTGAATTCAAGAAGATTGATGGAATGAAAGTAAGGGTTCATTGAAATAACCCTACAAGGAAACCCGCCCATGCTTTTTGACTCCGGATAGTTGGGCTTCAGGAACGGGGTTCAACACTGAATACCTTAAGTTGTACCCAATCCCCACCCTATGAGTAACCCCTGAAATAGAATTGCATTATGAAGTTACTTTTGAGAAGCACCCAAACTCCATTAGGCATCACTATAATTTATACTATCAATTAGGAATTCCAAAGGAGTTAGTTGTGGTGAGATTTGGAGCTCATTAGAGTTAATTCCTAGTCTCCTTAAACTCTCCTAGGTGATTACAATTGCATTCTTAACCTTTTAAAAGTACAAGGAAATGGAAAACTCACAACTCCTAGATGCCATGAGCTAGCACAACTCACTAGTACTTTGGGGCTAATTGACCTCAGATATATCGGCCATTAATTCGCATGGAATAACAAGTAAACATGTCCCTGATTCATTCAAAATAAATGAGATAGATGTTTGGCAAATTTACATTGGCTTGCAACATTTCCCCTCAGCTTAGTATCCTTTAACAACACCTTTATTTCAACTAGAAGGTTATAGAGGGGATAAATATTTGTGTTTTAGGATCTTAAACTTACCAGTTCTCTTAAAAGCTAAAATAAATCAAGGTTAAGCTAATCAAGATTTTAAGGAAAGCTATAAACCCAATGTAGGAGGATAAGAAGAAGGCCTTTGATGATCTTAACCAGTGTCAACTGAATTTGGCAAAGGACCCCTCAAACCCCTCCTTTACATTGTAGGAGAGTATTAAGCTCAAAAGATATTTAGATTCAGTGGAGACTTATAACTCTCATTAAAGAGAAAAAGCTAAAGTCAATTGGCTTATTGTAGGAGACAAAAATTCTAAATAATTTAATAATGTTGTTTAAGGTAAAAGGAACATGAACAAGCTGACTACTCTCATGGATCCTAAAGGTAATGTAGTCTGGGGATGAGATAAGCTTAAGGCCCTGACACTTGAGCACTTTAAAAAGAACTTAGGAACAAACAGAAGGGGTGGTATCACTTTCACAAGAAATTAAGAACTCACTTGAGGGCTCAATATAGGACCACTGCTACTCTAAGCTTACCAGAGACATTACTCCTAATGAAATTAAAGCCACTATATTCTCATTCCATTTAAATAAGGCCCTAGGCCTAATTGAATTTAATTTCAAGTTTTTTTCAATTAACATAAGAACTCACTGGCCTAATGATTAATGAAATAGTTTTAGATTTTTTGGGTCAGGTAAGATGCTTACTGAGCTGAATAAAAATTATCTATGCTTCGTACCTAAAGTTCCAAACTTCTTATCCCTTAATGACTATAGACCCTTAATAAGTTTCAATGTGATCTATACACTTGTCTTGAAAATCCTAGCTAATAGGTTGAAGAAAAATCTCTGAGATATCATCAATCCAGGTTTAGGTGGTTATATAAGTAGGAGGTTCATCAATGACAACATTCTCATTTATTTAGAGTTGTTCACCAGTTATAAAAACAACAAATCTAGCAACAATTGTGCCTTGAGGATTGATTTCACCAAGACATTTGATTATATAAGCTGGGAAATTATCAAAGAGACACTAATGGCTTTAGGTTACCTTAGTAAGTTTGTGAATTGGATTCAATCTTACATTACCGTGGTTTCCTTTGCTATAACTGTGAATGGGGAAATGGGGAACCAACTAATACTTTCAAAGCAACTCAAGGTCTAAGATAGGCTAATCTCTTGTCACCTCATCTATTTGCAATATTCATAGAGATTTTGTCTAGGATAACTCTGATTCATATCAATAAGGAACCTCGTTTTAAATACTATTATAGATGTAATAAACTCAAGATCTCCCAGCTTAGGGCACCTTAGGGTCCCATCTCTATTAAAAAGCTTAGTTTACACCTTTGTAAGCTCTATTTAAAGGAAATTACAAGCTTAGTGCAACAGATTTATATTTTATAGGGGAAGAATGCAATTGATAATATCTGCTCTTTGTAGCATATACTTTTATTGGTGTTCACACTTAGCCATTCCTAAGGGTTTTATAAAGACTATTGATAAGTTGATCAAAGACTTTATATGGAGTGGACCTTATAATTCTTGCATACTTAAGGGGAGTACTTTATGTTTACCTAAAAAGTTTTAGGGGTTTAGGGATCGCATCCATTAGGAGAATGAGTAGGGTTTTGTTAGCTAAAAGGTTGTGAAGCTTTGTATTGAGAAAGAAAACCTATGGGTTAAATGGGTTCATAGTTATTTCATAAAAAGAGGAATTATATGGACAATTGCCCTAGTATTACACAATCCTGGACCTTTCAGCAGATTTTAAGTTTAAGGAATGTGATACAACTTTCTTGAGAATACTAAAGTGAAGGCACTCATTTCCAATATTTCTTGGATTTAGCCTTTCTCTTTGGGGTAAAGTGATTGCATCATTTTTAATTGGCCGTCTTACTCTCCTCATCAATCTAAGGATGATTGCATTATTTGGATAGCTAACAAATCCATGAAATTCACTACTAGCTTATGCAAAAAGTTGTTCATTTAGACATCTTGTAATAAATCCTGCTAAAAACTTATATGAGATTCTCATTTTATTCCTTCCCACTCTTTCATTTTGTGGTTAGCGTCCTCTAAAAGGCTCAACACGATCGATAGACTTAAAATTTCAATAATTGATTCCAAATGTGCACTATGCTCAACTTTACAGGAAAACCTAGACCATTTGTACTTTAGGTATGACTACCCTACCATGCTGTAGAATCACCTATTACCCAATTTCAACTAGCAAATCTCTGCTATATGTTAGCCAATTGTCTCTGAATATGTAGTGGGATTATGCCTAAACTGTAAAGGAAACCTGAAGTTATTTAAGATGCGATTTGCACTTTAGTATACTCTATTTGGAAAGAAAGGAACACAATAACTTTTGACAATCAATGAAGCACTACTAAAATAGTTACTTCAAAGATAAACGATAAACAAGAAAATCAAACTATATGCAATGGATAGATGATCAAATTTGAACTTGTGGAATTTATTCAAACCTTTCCATTACTTGATGATAGCATGATGCGGAAGTTTTAACTTGTGTTGTAGTTGGATTAGTTAGACTCTACTCTTTGGTACTCTTGGTATATTGAGAAGTACATGTCCTCTTGCTTTTATTTAATTTTATTATGTTCTTAACTTTCATAAAAAATTAAAACAAGATCTATACATTTGATTAGTTTTTAATTCTAATTTCCCAATCTTCCACCGTCAACTTTACTCAGCCACATATAATTCAAATATCGAGTACAACTTTTGATTCAAAACATTAACCTACCAACCCTAATTGATGGATCTTGTCAATCCTGAACTCAACACAACGAAGACATGCAAATTAAAAAAAAAGATAAATATTTTGAATGGCTACGAAGCCTGATATGATATCGAAAATTTTTTATGGTCCCCATCCAGTGGTATGTTGTTAGCAAAGAAAGCCGTCAGATTTTGGCAAGATGAGTGCAGCGTCCTGTCCACCAGATAGGCAAAACCTCTGTAGACTCGTACAAAAACCAAAACACATTAGCTAATCTCTATGAATCTTAACAATTTATCAAAAATAAATTTGGCAATATCCCCAAAATAAACCCATCAGCCCACTCCTCACCTAACATGCCAAACATACCCTTAAGATCCAATGCTGTCTTTTTCCTTCGTTTCGTGCATATAATTTCACTGATATGTCGTCATATCCACGTGAGGTTTAAGGGGAACAGAGGAAAAGGATGTGCAGAGAGACGTCACTTTCCGGCAAATCTAGTGGAGATAGGGTTCTCAGGCTTTTACGTATCTCTTAATCCCGCAGTAGGCCTACTTGCAGTTGCAGATCCATATGAGTTGAGATTTTGTAGCCCACTTGTTACATAATAAAGACATAATTATTAAGTCATCATCTCAAGATGTTTTAAGTTTTGGGGAATAACGTTCATTGTTGATCTTCAAATAAATTGAGCCATAACCTTTCAAACTTCTATTCCAAATCCAGAATCTATACCCAACAAAAACCAAACCCACACGAAATTTGGTGTGGGTGACGGGGGAAGAGTGCCAAATTGAATGGAAAACTTTGGATTGTCAATGGTGTTTGGTTGTGGTTTTCGTTACACATACGTCACATCACATAAACATTCTCTGATTATTCTCATATATTTCCATGTGAGTCTGTTACAGTATATGTAAAGGTGGCTAGTACAAGGATTCAGTTACGATACTCCACGCTGGCACCCTTGTCCTGGAGCTCAAGCTACTAAATTCATTCAGCTCACTACTACTAATTACTTAGCCCACTAGTATAAGTAATCGACCCATCCCTTGGCCCATAATACTAGTACTACCCATTCAACTTTTACAGCCCTATTATCATACGTAAATTGGGACAAATCCCTAATTCCCCCAATTTTTCCCATTTACACATATCATTACCCACCCCTACAGAACATCCTTGTCCTCAAGGACAAAGTTGGGGAATCACACCTTCATATCCTCTACCCATTCCCACGTGGCATCATTGGCAGAACCTCCTTCCTATTGAACCAGGACTTGCATGGCAGCCCTTCTGTGCTTTGGAGCCATACGCCGAGCCAACACCGCATCTGGCATCCAAGAGAGCTCTGGCTGGTTGAGTGGAATACTAGAGAAGGAATTAGGAGTTCCAACAAACCTCTTGAGCTTAGAAACATGGAAGACTGGGTGAATGGATGACCCTATGGGTAACTGCAACCGGTAAGATACTTTTCCCACTCGTTCTAAAACTTGATAAGGGCCAAAATACTTAGTTGCAAGCTTCTGCGTTGTTCTTGTCATTACGAATTTCTGCTTGTACCGCTGTAATTTAAGTAGAATCCAGTCACCTTCTTTAAATTCTCTATCAATTCGCTTCTTATCACTCATCTAATTCATTCGATTTTGGGCCTGTGATAATTTATGCTTAAGTTCTTCGAGCATAGCATCTCTGTCTGTAAGGAATCGGTCAACTGCCGCCACATTAGAATCACCAGGCACATAAGGTAGGTGTATAGGAGGAGGATAATCGTAGAGGACCTCAAACGGTGTGGTTCTACTAGAGGTATGGAAGGTGGTGTTATACCACCATTCTGCAAGTGGTAACCACTTCACCCAATTCTTAGGAGAATCACCAGTCATACAACGCAAATACATTTCTAGGCAAGGATTGAACACCTCAGTTTGGCCATCGGACTGAGGGTGGTAAGCTGTGGAATATTGTAGGCTAACCCCCTATAAGGCAAATAGCTCTTTCCAAAAATGACTCTGAAATTTGGGATCCCTATCACTGATAATGGAGGATGGCATACCATGAAGCTTAAAAACATTATCTAGGAAGACTTGAGCAACGTCCTTAGCAGTGTAAGGGTGTGGAAGAGCCATAAAGTGAGCATATTTGCTCAGTCTGTCTACCAACACCAGAATAGCTTCCTTTCCCTCTGACTTGGGCAACCCCTCAATAAAATCCATAGAAAGATCAGAGAAAACAGACTCTGGAATAGGAATAGGTTGCAATAATCCCGGTTTAGCTACATTCTCTGGTTTGTTCCTTTGACAAACCTCACACTCTCTGATAAATTGACGGACCAACTTCTGCTGCCCTTTCCAATAGAAAATTGCTTTCACCCTCTGTGCAGTAGCCTACATTCCTGAATGTCCCCCAATAGGTGAGTCATGATATAGTCTTAAAATCAAGAGCTGCAAATCTCTGTTATCCCCAACCAGTAACTTTCCTTTTCTTTTCAGTAACCCCTCCCTCCATTGAAATTTGGGATGGGCATCAGGGTTGGCTTCTAATTGAGAAATCAAGGACTGAAGTGCTGGGTCATTCTCCCATGATGCCTTAATTAAATTCAACAGTTCAGTTGATGTTGAAGAGAGAGTCATAGATAATAATTCAAGGCCTGGCACCCTGGATAACGCATCAGCCACTATATTTTCTTTTCCTTTTCTGTAAAGTATCTCATAATCAAGTCCCAATAGCTTAGCTAACTAGATGTGTTGACTATTAGTGGAAATCTTCTGATCTAGTAAGTACTTCAAACTGTTGTGGTCAGTTTTGATTTTGAAATGTCTTCCCTCTAAATAATGCCTCCATTTGGCCACTGCATGTAAAATGGCAAGCATTTCCTTCTCATAGACCGAAAGTCCCTGATGCTTTGGCCCTAAAGCCTTGCTAATAAATGCAATGGGATGACCTCCTTGTGTGAGAACTGCTCCAATTCCAGTGTTTGATGCATCAGTTTCTATAATAAAGTCCTTAGACAAATCTGGTAGGGCCAAAACTGGTGCGTTTGTCAAGGCTGTCTTCAGTTGAATAAAGGCGGCTTCAGCTTCAGTATTCCACACAAAATTGTCCTTTTTTAGTAGACTTGTCAGGGGTTTAGAAATAGCACCATAATTCCGCACAAACCTACGATAGTACCCTGCAAGGCCCAAAAAAGCTCTAAGCTGTTTTAAATTCTTATGTTCAGGCCAGTCTCTCACTGCCTGTACCTTCGTGGGGTCAGTAGTCACTCCAGCAGCTGAAATATAGTGGCCTAAGTACTCCACACATGCCCCTGCAAACACGCACTTGCTCATCTTGGAAAACAACTTATGACTCCTAAGCACCCCAAACACTGTTTTCAGGTGATTTACATGCTCCTCTAGTGATTTACTGTAGACCAAAATGTCATCAAAGAAAACCAGCACATACTTTCTCAAATATGGTCTAAACACTTCATTCATTAGCCCTTGAAATGTTGCTGGGGCATTAGTCAGCCTAAAAGGCATGACTAAGAATTTATAGTGGCCATTATGAGTTCTAAATGTAGTTTTGTGGACATCTGGAGCATGCATTTTGATCTGATGATAGCCAGCCCTTAAGTCAATTTTTGAAAACACCCCAACCCCATGAAGTTCTTCAAGCAGTTCCTCAATGAGAGGAATTGGAAATTTGTTTTTGATGGTCAGCTGATTCAAGGCTCTATAATCTACACACAGCCTCCAAGAGCCATCCTTCTTCTTCACTAAGACCACTGGACTTGCAAAGGGACTAGAACTAGTTTGCACTATGCCACAACTTATCATTTCATCAACTAATTTCTCTACAGTGTCTTTTTGTAAACCTGAATACCTGTATGGTCTCTTGTTGACAGGTTGAGCTCCCTCTTTCAAAGAAATCTGGTGGTTATGTGACCTATCTGGAGGCAACCCCTTCGGCTCCTGAAACAGGTCCTGAAACTCATCAAGCAATGTTACAACTACAAGAGGAACTTCTAGGTTATCACTACAGCCAGACACCACGGTAAGTAACTCTATCTTGTCTACACTTGGTATTCTGAGGCTGCATAGTTGCATAGATGCAATCTGGATGGGTTTTTCCATTAGTTTAGTCATCTGTTCACTCCCAATTGCCTTAAGAGTCTTCCCTGGTTGCCCTTTAATAGTCACCGACTGTCCATTCCAATAAAAAGACATCCAAAGTTCAGCATAGTTGGAAAGTATGTTACCAAGTGTTGATAGCCACTGAATGCCGAGCACCATATCAAAACTAGGCAATGTTAGCACCAGCATATCTGCATTGAAATTGATCCCTTGCATTGACCAACTTAACCCCTTGCAAATTGCCCTACATTCCATTACACCACCATTGGCCACTTCCACAATCAAAGGCTTAATAGCAGTTAATTCAAATCCTAAATTCTTAGCAATCCCTTCACTAATGAAGTTATGTGTACTACCAGAGTCAATCAATACTTGTATAACCCTCTGGTTCACCACCCCTTTTACTCTCATCGTGTGGAACCCCACTGACCCTTCAAGCGCACTTACTGAGATGTGCGGAATGGAATCAGTACAAGAGTCCTCCATATTAAGCTCTATCTCATCTCCCACTTCTTCTATCTCCTCTTCATCTATACAAATAGAGAACATCTGATTATGATTGCATTTATGACCTGGCGAATACTTTTCGGGGCACCAAAAACATAAACCCTGAGCCCTCCTTGCATCAAAATCCCTGCTCTTAACATTCCTGGAAGCATAAGGTAAATTATTGGGTTTTTGGTATGTAGTTTTGTTGACAGGGTTAACAGGTCGTGTGGTTGGGTTGGTGGTGGGTATGGCTAATTTTTGTGTATGGGTAGGAGGAGTAGTTGGGCTATACTTGGAGAAGGTGGTTGATTTAGTGTAGGTTTGTGTGGTCATTTTTGGCAGTGTGTGGCTTCCAGCAGTAAGATCTGGTTCATTTTGAAGTCTGGCTAAATCATATGCATCTCGTAAGTCTTTTGGCTTGAACATTTTTACTAGCTTCTTCACATCATGCCTCAACCCACCCACAAAGAAAACCAAGGCCTGTTTTTCGTCCATACCCGATCTATTCCATAGGGTGTCAAATTGGCTAATGTAACACTCCAAATCCCCAGTTTGAGACAGCTCTTTCATCTGTTCCAGCGGGTGTTTGCCCCCTCCAAATCTATACCCAATTGCTTCTTCATAATCATCCCAAGACCGAAAACCCACTCCTCTCATATGAGCCTGATGCCAAGATAGAGCATCATCGGTCAAGTAATAAGCAGCCAGTTTGATTTTGTCCTCCTCAGTTACTTCCTCAACCTCAAAATACTGTCTACACTTAAAGATCCATGCATTCACATCTCCCATACCATTAAAATCAGGAAAATTTCTCTTGGGTTTCTTAAACTTACAGTATGTCTCACACTGATTATGGGTGACGGTGGTTGCTGCAGGTATGGCTGACAGATCGCTCCCTTCACCACCTTCTTCCACTGTCTTACCCTTGGAAGAGCTAGTACTTCCATGTGACTGTTGCAACTGCTCCAGAAGGTTGGTATGTTGAAGACTCAGACCCCTCACCAAACTTTTCAACTCCGCTATTTGCACCTCATTCCTTTGTTGGCCTTCCTCCAAGCGTTGGTTGGTGTTCTGCAACCCTTGCGTGAGATGGGTATAGCGTTCTTGGTTATCATGCATCAAAGCCGCCATGGATTCCTCCAAATTTTTGATGTCATCGGATCTGGTACCACTTGCCATCTTCACAGTCCAAGGATGAGCTGCTCTGATACCAAATGGTGTGGGTGACGGGGGAAGAGTGCCAAATTGAATGGAAAACTTTGGATTATCAATGGTGTTTGGTTGTAGTTTTC
>JANIHZ010000210.1:50092009-50109643 GCA_027478365.1 Erythroxylum rufum | reverse complement strand
AATGGGTCCAAATTATTATTGAATACGAATGTTTGTAACTATTGTAACTTGCAAATGGAAATGTTTTTAAATGTCACAGGCCCGATTTGATTAGTCATGTTCTGCTTACTTGTACCTTGTTTTAAATAAACAAAAGTTTTGAAATGAAGTTTGTCCGATTGATCATTTTAGCATGTCGCTCTTGCCGGGCATATACTCGGATATCGCGATAGATGTCGGGTATATGTCTTGTGGGAGTGGAGTGCTACATCAGAGGAGTAGTTGAGTAGGTTACAATTACCTTTAGCCTCTGATCTGAACAAAGTGGTATTAAAATCCCCATAAACCACCCAAAGGGAATTTACCGAAGTCTTAATCCTTCTTAGGTAATTCCAGAGGTTAGATCTTTGGAACAAAGTGTTGAATCTATAAACAAAAGTAGCTAAAACCCAAGAATTTTCCATTTTAAAATAAAGCTTAGTGTGAATATGCTGTTGACTTGATTCTAGAACCTCCATTTTCAAGTAATCACCATCATAAGCTATAATAATCCTTCCATATAAATGACTTTGATAGTTTGTAATGAACTACCAGTTGCTACCTAGACAAACCAATTTATTCATATTAACTTCTCTTATTTTAGTCTCCAATATACAGAAAACCTAAGGCTTTTCCTTTAGCACAAAATCCCTTAAAGAATTAAGCTTGGAAGGATTATTTATTCCATGCACATTCCATATAATCAAAGTCATAGGCAATTTGTTTTCCCTTTGGAGCTTGTTCTACTGCTCCTAATACTTTTCCGAGAGGTGTCCTGATCAAATTGCTCCTCTTGATAACTACCATTTTGCAAATTAACCTTTGATAGACTTTGTTCATTCTGTTGAACAACCGAAACTCCTTCATTTAGAATAGTACCCCTGGTTTCCAGAACATTTCCTCCTTTATTCATTAGTGACTTACAGAAATCTTCTAATAAATTTTGTTGAACTCCTTTCAGCTAAACAGAATCAAGGCTATTATCCTTTGGAATGCACTCCCTTATTTTAGGGGAGACATTAACTGACTGGACCATCTCTTAGTTTTCTGCTACTTGGTCTGCCTCCTCAGTTTCTTTGATTTCTTCAAACTAATTCTTTTCCATACCCATCACTTCCCAATAGTCACCTTTAATGAAGACTCTACCCATCGGTTTCCATTCTTTACCTTGAGCTTTAAGAGACGGTTTCCATTGGTAAGTCACCAAGACTTTGTCTTCTCTAAGAGAGTTTTCATCAGCCAACCTTAGAATAGGAATACTATCCTTCATTTCCTTAAAGATATCCATACTCACACATAATCGAGCAAATCGAACTCTTTTTCTCAATGCAGTATTTTCATTCATGCATATAGGTTTCCCCAAGTAGCTCGCAAGCATACTCAAACCCTTTGTAGTCCAATACTCCAAAGGGATATTATGAATGTTCATCCATAGGGGTATGTTCTTCATTCTAATTTTTTCTAACTCCATTCCCGGTTGCCAATTTTGGAGAAATAATGGAAGTTAAGAGATATGTCATGGGCCCTCTTCTATAACCTTTTGAGCTTCCGATTTGGAAAAAAAGGAAAAGATTGTATTATCCGCTTCAGTTAACATTACCTCCATTAGACCTTTTTCTTTCCAGTTTCTCGAAGCCCACGCTTGTATAACAAGAAAAGCAAGCCTTTTGTTCATGAAAAATCCAACAAGAGTAGTTTCCCATGTCTTATCTCCCTGCTGTAAAACATCTAGGCTATGAGCCACCATTAGCTTACCATCAATCTCCAACGAAGGGCTAAAGACCAAAGAGGATTCAGAATTATCTCCAACGACCTATTTCCATGTCTTTCTAGGTCCTTTAGTTGTGTCTCCAACAGTTGGGATAGAACCCTTGGGTGGAGCAGCAGTGGTAGAGTGAGGTATAGTTGTAGAAAAGGAAGGAGAATAGGGAAGAGCTGAAGAAAGTTTAGAAAGGGTGGGAGGGGTTAAGTTAGGGTTAGGAGAGGTGGTTTGTTTGATGGTTGAAAGAAGGGTTGAAAAATTAGTGTCCATTTATGATTTGGAAACTAATTTCTTTCTGGTTGTTTTGCAGGTTTATGCAAGAGATCTGGAAAAGCAAAGGGGCAAAGCTAGGGTTTCTTTCTGGGGTGTGAAAAAGAGGGCAGATCTATGGTTTGAAGACTGAAGGAAGATGTTTAGCAGGAAGTAACACTATCTAATAAGACAGTTCCAGGAGATCTGCAAGGATGGGAGGGGTTGAATGGAGAAAATGAAAAGGATAAGTAGGATAAGTTGGCTTCTGGAAACCTAGATTACCAAATCCTAATCGTTTTAACCATCAGAATCGTGCATTTCTTAATCCCTCAGCTAGATGTTTAAGAAGGCTAAATGTTAGGGGAAAAGGAATACTTGGAATTTACACAAATTGAGATGAAAAGCAGGCATGAAATGTCCAAAAATCCAACAAAAACACTAACCTATAGAATTGGGGCTTTTCTCTAAGATTAACATTTTAAACTCAAAATCTTATTAAATGGTGAGTGAAATTAATGAGAAACTTACTTGGGGGAGTTGAAATCTACTGGAAATTGCAATAGGAAGGATTGAATTTGAGAGAAAATTAAAAAGGAGAGTGAAATCAATACGTCACAAATGCTATTCTATAGTGTTAAATTATGGTTAAACATATACCTTACACGATAGTGTATTAGCGTCATATTCAAGGCACGGATGGAAATGGGTCTACACGAATGCCACATGGGAGCATGTTTGATACAAAAAGCGGTAAAATGGTTTAATATTATTAGAACACAACATAGACAGAGAAAGGATATAGTACCATGTTAATGCATTGAACATGAATAAAGAAACAAAAGCTACTTAAAATAAACAAAATGAGAACACGTTACCATGTTGTTGCATGTTATAAACTCTCCAAAATCCATTTCTGCACTAAGAAGAACAAAGCCTCTACAGGTGGGAATGTTGCAAAACATGATAGATACACAGCACAATTTTATTTTTTTTTTTTTAAAAAGGGTTGCTCTCAGCTTTTTTAACTCACGTAAACATAGACTTAAAAAACTACTTTGTTGTCCCAATGTTATGCATGAAAGAGTTTTTGAGAGTTTTACCTGGTCCAATATGGGAGCAAATTTAAAGGGGTGTTTAGCATACCAAGAATTGGAGGTGAATACAAGAGCTACATGGCAACGTGTTTGTCTCGTGTTCAGTATAGGTACTTACTACTCCTTTATGCAACAGAGCCATAGGGTTGAAAAATAAGGATGTTCTTCTACACAGGGGCAACACGGAGCTATATTATGCACCATGTCCAATTCTGCTACTATCGAATTCTCATCTGGAATTTTGTCTGCTCCAACACTAACGTGTTTGGCAACATAGTCCAAACACAATGCCTTATTTGTCTCATGTTCAATTTTCGTACTCTGGACTTCTTAAGTGTGAATTGATGCAAGTCAATAGGGAACAAACACGAGGGCATGTTTCTTACCGTGTTTACCTGTAAACGTGCAAAACTTGAATTGCATTAAGCCCAAGCAAAATTCTATTAAATCATCATCAATTCCTACTTCAATCCATGAGTTTAACAACCACTTGAACTAAAAAAAAAGCATAAACAACAAAATGAACCAAAGAAAAAAATGTCTCTTAATCAACCAAGAGAAGTGCAATTCTCTTCCTTTCTTTTCTCTTGCTTTCCTTCAATCCAAAGAAAGGCTAAATTTAAGAACTCTGGATCAGCAACTAGCCTCGTATGGCTGGAAGAGTAATTCTGTAGATGCAGACCCAATTTTACCAGCAACTATGCAATGCCTGTTGCTCCCGGCTTTGTTTCGATGTGAAGCCAGTCGGGGCATACTTCTCGAGAGCTAAATGCATTATGATTTGGTGAGCTCAGTATGAGCATCAGACAAGAATCAGGTTAATCTAGATAGATTAAAGACCTTCTGGTATTCAGCTGTGAACCTACAACTACTGTCTTACTGCCCTCACACTCTTCGTCGGCTTCTCTTTGTGAACTCATTTATCATATGGAAACATAATAAGATATTCAGCAAAATGAAACCAAAGACTATTTGATTTGTTTTACGGTATAACCAAAACCATTAACTGCAACAATATCGAAGCGATGGCGGTCACGGACTATGTTTTGAAAGGGAGCGGAGCGAGCAAAACATTATTCAAGAGTTCCTTGAACCTGACAATCGTAGATTATGCAGACAAATCCCAGAACTTGAAAGTCATAGCTCCTGGACCTTTGATCATCAAGAAGTAGGGGGAATATCTTCTCTCTTTTGTATTCGCAATCTAATCAGAGCTTTGCTGTCACAGATAGCTATGCATATTTGTTTCTTACTTGAGAAGTTTCATGTGCTACAACATATCAGGAGAGCATATGTTCTTGCATATGTAATATTTATTCTCTTATTCCAGTAGTACTTACCCTGTTTTTGGAGTGTATATGAGATTGTAGAAAGGTTTAACATTCATTTCAGGTTCTTGTGCTCAAGCCGAGATACAGGATTAACAGAATGTGCTGGTTGCGAATGTCCTATGCCCACACAAGATATGCACGACACTGTAGACAAATATAACATATATATGGAATTTTCTATCAGAATTTACAATTGCTAGCATTCGAAGATACAAAATCTATAGTTAGAAGTCAGCAAGGAATTGATGTAATTGCTCGGCACATCCTACTTCGCTTCTGAGCTGTTAAAGCAGCAGCTCCTCAAGAAATTGTCTATAATCAAGAAGGACCGTGCATTCTGTAATAGCAGTTATATGTAGCACATGTAGATGCTGGTCAGACAAGCTAACCGCAGCTATAACCTACTACCATTAAGATACTCGCGGCACCTTCAACATATTTATCCATGCTTTTCCCAATAAAGCTAGTCCTTGATCATTGTTTTAAAACACTGGCTCCAACCTCTATTCTTCATACATATTAAGATTTTTCACCTGCAAATCATCCCCGTGTCAGTATTTTCTTTTGCGAGCTTGGTGATCTGGACTAGGATACCCTTAATGGCTACAAATTGGAAATACAGCTGATTGAAAACCCTCCATCCCACAAGGCGTAGATAAATGGATCCCCATGCCAAAAGAATTTTGTGAACAAGCTAAGCGGCATCAGCTTGCGATTGAGCCCCACCAGGACTTTGCTTCTTGCTGCCAAGCCAGTACGGGATTCGGGGAAATACAGATTCTTTATAAATTCAAGAGGATAAATATTCTCTAAACCATCTGCAGAGCTTTTATGCACCCACTTGAATTGGCTGCAATGACCGTGTCTGACTTCCCTCTCCAGCAGACACTTGAAACAAACTGCCCATTGTCATCATCGGTCTCTTTACCAGAAATTGGATCAATTGAACCAAATTTGTGTGAAGTGATTGGAATAGGTAGAGATCTATAGTAAGCATAAACCTGAAAAGAGATCGCATCATGAGGTAAAGATAGGACAATACAATGCTCTAATGAATATGGAAATATCACATCTAAACTAGGACATTTCCATTGCCATTTTTCTCCTATCTTCTGCGCCCCCCAACATACACCCTTCTTCCCACCCAAAAGAAAAAATACTTGTACGAAATTCCCATTCATTTAAGAATAGAACACTTCACTCATTATCCAACAAATGCACTAGGAAGTTAAAGTCATACCTCATTTGTTTCTGAACCACAAGCTACGTAGCCATCAGACACGGACAAGCCCACAAAGTTCTGAGGAAGTAAGAAAGACTAAATTAAAATGAAACCAGAACAGAACAAACAGGTAAGAGAAAAACAATTGAAAAGGAGATCAGAATGACAATAATGACAAAGTTTAATTCCTTAAAGGATTCTGTCACAAAAAAAAAGACATTAAACTCACAAAATAATACCTTCTCATTAGTATGCCCACTTAGGGTTAAGCTGCAAGCATTAGTGGATAAGCCACTCGAATGGGTTTTATTGAGATTCCAAAGCTTTAGTGAGTTGTCAGTTGATGCAGTAACAAGAGTGTCAGATTCCACAAATTTCACATAGCTCACAGCTTTGTCATGGCCAGTTAGCACACACCAAGGTGTTCTAACATTCCGAAGGTCATAGCAGTAGGTTCTATAATCTGCAGACCCAAAGGCCAGTAGATGAGTGGAATGAGAAGAGAACTGAACGCAGCAAACATTGGCAATGCTCCTTATTGTGGCTATACTGTTCTTCTGCAAAAATAAGCATCATAAGAATATTATGTTTCAAATAGCTGCTAGTGCTAAGACAAAGATCAGCACTCATGTAAACAGTATGGAAAATCTCAGTGGGATGTATGGCTTTTTTATAAGTTACACTCAACTACATTGACAACATCATGGTCACAAACATGGATGAAGATGCATGCTTATATCACCTTATTTATCCCTCAAATAAACAAATAGTATTATGTGTTATAACTCAATGTAATCATGAAACGGGGAGTTGTAATATAATTTCCTGCAGAACAAGAAGATTTAGTTAAAAGGAGACAAGAAAACTTCTGTTTTTGGTGATAAATAGCCCAAACCCTGACTCTCCTTAGTTGTAAATAACTTACATGCATAGGATGAGAAAGAAAGAACATACCTCGTTAATATTCCACAGCTTCACAGAACAGTCATCACTGCCACTAGCCAATTTTGTCGGATATACTTGAGAAAAATCAACAGACCAAGCCCTTTTCTCATGCTCACTATATTGAAAAACCCCTTGACCAGTACTGACATCCCATAACTGAAATCCATTGAAAGAGGAATTTACAAGCAATGCATTGGAAGCATTATGAAGAAAGAAACAAAATGGATGTAGATGATATGCTAAGGAAGGCCAGACAGGAAACCATATTGCTTGCATCTACATTCATAAATATAGTAATCACAGACTACATACTAACTGCAAGCTGTATGAAGTGGAAAAACATCTGATAAATCAACCAATGTCCTCAAATCTTGTCATACTATAAAATATCAAATGGTTTTTTCCCAAGTGATGATGCTTCACAAAATTCAACATTGGCTATCTATAAACTGTGATATTAAAGTAGAAATAGGAGACAATTTTGGGACAGCTATTTACTATTTGATCCATATTGAATTTGAGTTTGGACAGTGATAATTTGAAGATCTAATCAAATCATAAAGTTCCAAGTTGACTGATGATGTCAATATACCAGAGACTGCATTCCTGTATAAATTGGGACTTTAACAATCAACAGAAAAGATGTCATATCAGTACACACTGACAAACCAAATTAATGAACTCAAAATGATACAGGAAATTAAAATCCGTCACTGTTGAGCTCTTAATATCCAAAGACAAGTTTTAGACTTGAAAGCAACAAAAGAAAAGATGACACACCTTCACCACACCATCATAGCCAGTTGAAGCCAGATAATTCTTGATATAATTATTCCAGCAAATACAGCTGAGCTTTGATTTATTTGACATTTCAATAACAGGATAATGAATATCAACAGAATCATTGAAGAGTGCATCAAACTCAAAAACTTTAATTTTCTTTGAAACTCCAGCAGCAGCAAAATAGTCAGCATCCCGGTCAAAACTTAAGGAACAAATCACATTAGCAGAACTATTGAAATCCCCAGTTCTTAGTAGCCCACGTACTTCAAACTTACTATACCTAGCATACTTGCATAAACCATCAAAAAAGGCTCCAACACGATCAGTGTGATTTTGTCCTTCTTCAGCCATTTGTGCGAAACAGCAGTTCTCACGATCTGTTAGTAAATCTCTATCGTGACGAATAGTATCATCAGTTTCAGGGGGTTGGATTTTGGATCTCATTGAGAAGTAAGCACTTTCAAGCTGACTAATATTGTTCATAAATTTTGTTTTATTTGCATTAGAGCTAAATGAAATTGGAGAAAGTGGCTCGAAGCTCAAGCATTCTCTGTGAGCATTGTTTTGAATACCATCCAGTAGCTCACCATGTTTGGACATGTGAACCAAGCCTTCTGAATGACTCCTCCTTTCAACTTCTTCAATATCTGCATCTAATGACCTAATATCTTCCACTAACTTAGCAGATTGTTTTTGCTTATGGTCTTTCAATGAGACAAGGAAATGCATTAAAAGCTCTGATTCTGCATCATCTTGGTCAACTGAGTATGAAAGTTTTTCAGCAGACACCTCGTGCAATCCAGTAATCAATTCAGATTGCAGGATTTCCCTGTCACATAAAACCACAAGCTAGTGTATAATATATGAGGTATTTTAAATAGTTGATTAAAGATAATTACAGAATCACTCTTTCCCTGTATGCATTCAAAAGTGAAATACATTTTTACAAATAAAGAAAAAGGTTAGAATGCCTACCCATGAGCATAGGCTACTTCTTCAGAGAATCGGTAACTAATGGACATAATAAAGTAAGAGTCCTATCCTTTAAGCAATGAACTTCAATATGAAACAAAATTCAAACCAAGAAAAAACAAACATTTATATCAGATAAAAAGAGTCAGACTTGCTGTTACTGTTGGGTTCACATATAAATAATTGGTCAACAAATCAAAGAGAAGAAGGGCCAAAACTCAGTTAAAGTAAACTGCTGATATGTTGGGTAAAAGGGATCAATATCCTCTACTTTGTAATGGAAATTCTTCAAGCCAAAAAATTTTTCCCCTCACAATCTCTCTATCTGTGTATATGTGTAAGGATACTTGAGAGGATCCATTATCTATATATACACAGATAAAGATGGTGTTGGAGGATCTTGCCAAAGCCCAATCAACAGCATATCTAGCCTAAAAGGACAGACACAGACATAGGGCATTTGATTGCATAACGAGTAAGGAGTTAAATGTCAAACTCTGAAGCAAAACAACTACATGGGAAACAGATTTTAAGTCTATGGTGATTTGCACTCAGTTCCTATCAGAAAATTTTAACACCCTGCATCATTGGGTCAGGCTTTTAAAGTCCTGATATCACATGACACCTGAGATGTTATGGAAGTCAAAACAAGCTATGTTACCTTGTTGTTGGGCGTGATGAAGGTTCAGGATGAAGTAACCACAGACAAAATCCAGCTTCCTTTTGATTCTCTGAAAGAAAACGTGGAGGAAGAATCCTGTGTCGCAACTCCAGCATTGCCACGGCATGTGCTCTTTCAGATTCAAAATGACCAAGCAACTGAAAGAATAATTCCATGAAATAAAAGCAGAAAATATGTACTCAAGAGTCTTCAACCAAAAGCATGAAGCAGCGAGTAACAAATTATTGGCATCGCATAACTAATCAGAAAGTGTACAGAAAAATGATATCACTGCAGGACTAGGTTAATACAGTGACTATAAGCAGCTGCAAGAACTATGCATATATATACTACAGTACAAAAACAAATATGCATATACAAATCCAAATCTCCAATAGCTAAAGGATTACAAGGAAGGCTTGAAGAATAAAGTCAGTGTGATACCTTTTCTTATTTGAAATTAAGGTAGCACCATAAATTCAGACACAACAGTATAACTAACAGTGAATAAATGATTGATACTCCAATAAGTGGAAATTAGCTGATGTGAATCAGTTTTTGCCTCTCAAAAAGTAACAAGAAATTAAGATCATTTTTTATCTCCTCAGCAGGTTTGGTAATTTGAAGATTTCTTTTTAGCTTAAGACTAATAGAAAAAAGTTCAGTAACTTTTAAGTTTCTAATCCTGGTTTCCACACCCAACCACTACTAAATAAGAAAACAGACCCAACTCTTGACACTTAATCCCATTTCTCCATTTTGCCACTTAATACCTTAACAGAGACACCTTGATAACCACTCCCCAGGTCCTGTTCTAATTAATCCAAACAGAGCAGATGCTGAACAACACCAAAAGTGAATTTCATACCTTGAACCGTGAAAACAAATATACGTTAGGCTATCTTATTGATACAAATTCACAGGTTTGTGCAGGTAAGATCAAGAACTTTTCACAGCTTGTCTGACGTGAGAGGAAATAATAAAATGGTCTGAAATTCAAGAAGTTCAACAGAACTGGACATAAAGAAGTCTAAATTAGATTGCTAGCTGGCTATAAATTGCTTGCTAACTTAAACAGTCAACTAATAAAATGCGTATGAGGCCCATAAAGATAGATCATATAGAATATAAGATAACAAATCATCCAAAATTAGCTATGGAAGAATATAAGAACATAAATGCAAAATAGAATCAAAAAGTAAGATTCTATGGTGTCCAATCATCAACTTAAAGCTAACGTAACCTAAATTTTAGGATCAACACTGAAAAAAGATTTTATCTCATGCAACTGAATAAAAAACTAGAAGGTATACCACAAAAACACAGATGAACTTCGAAGAAATATATCTTCAAGCATCTTAGAAATGATATACTTTAGAAGAGATCCAGACATAAGGAAAGATCTAGCTGAACTAGAAAATCTTCAGTCAAGCATTCATCAAAAATCCAAGTACATATCAATAGTAGGTGACAAACTGCAATAATTCTGAGCAGACTCCAAATGTACAGCAAGATGAAATCAAGCAGCATCTGAATATCTTTCAAGTATGAATCATTAATCATATGGACCAAAGTGATAGACAAAACAGAACAAATCCCAGTGCCTTTCTATGAAATAGTAGCATCTTTATGGCATCACAAGTGATAAGGCTATAATGAGATGAACAACAATACAATATTTAATCCCTTTGCTTTAAGTGCCTAGAGCATGGCAACAATTTTCAGGAAGCTAGGACTATATATCGCAACTAACCATAGTAATATCACAAGTAATTATGCTTTCAAAAACACATGTTCAAGAAAAATCTTTCAGGTAACCAACACATTATATTAACAAGCTGCATCAAGTTGTAAAGAAATGTAGGTTTTCTATTTAAGGACTAGTCAAACCCATAACTTGAGCAATCCTCAAATATATCTTTCAGAAGTATGATCACACAAGCCATGACAGAAACAGAATCAAAATTTCCCACCTCAAACAGGAGCACACCCAGACTGTAAACGTTTGATGATATAGTGCAGATACCCTCAGTCTGCTCCTCAGGACTTGCGTACCACTTGTCTTCTAACCGATCACTAACAGAAGTCACCTGTGGTTGCACGTTAGACAACCGACAAGTGGTTGACGTGGCCTGCATTCTATTTGCATATTTATCATATACATTAGCTTCATTACTGATGTCTTTTGTATTGGCAACACTAATGTTCACATCAGTTTTAGGCCCAACTTTGAACATATATCTTGGAGTAAACTGAGGCCACTGCCTTGTATAGTTAATATTCTCATCAAGCTTCTGCTTCTTTGGACATACACCCAAAGATGGAAACATTCCCAGCTCTAGTGGTCGTCTTTTTATCATGTTACTATTAGAGCAAGTTTTATCCTCAACCCGAGCAACCTCACTCGCATCCCTCTCGACAATTGAACCAATGTATTTAACTTGATTTGAGCACAATAACTTGAATGAAGACAGTCGTAAGTCATGCAAAGCAACTCCATGAGCGTGAGAACAATCCACCAGATCCAAAATCTGTCTAAAGATACGCAGGCACTCAACTTTAGTCACTTTCTGACGCCCATAATTCAGCCATTCTCTTAAATTCACGCCATCATGTACAGAACCACCAGGTATGGGCCCAGTAAAACCAGCATAAGAAGGAATCATAGTATCTACACCCAAGACTTGTGAAGCATTAGAACAGACTGATGTGCCAGCAGCAGCCTTTCCGTTATTCGTGTCCCTTGATTCAAGTTTCATGCCACCCTGAGGTGGGCCTCTAAAAACAATTCCTTTACCCTTCAAAGTATTCTTTACAAAAAATTCAGAGAATCCTGATTTTGAAAAAATTTTTGTTCGCATTCCACTGTGAGAGGCCATGTTTTCTGAACCTTGTCCATAGGAAGTATTTACAAATGGTTCCATGACTTGGTTGCAGTCATCACTTGATGCTTTCTGATCAAAAAATTCAGGGAAAGGGGTATACCCGACATCCTCCCATACACTTTGCAAATTCTGACCATTGTCCCTGTGAAAATTGTTGGTACGTGAACTCACAATTCCTGATCCATGACCCTGTTGAGAATGATGTTGCCACTGGCCCTGCCTAGTTTGCATCTTTTCCCTATTATTTGAGGTACCAACTATAGCCAAATTTGAACTATCAAAATCTCTCACCATTAATTCTTCAACCATGTTACCAGCATCATCCATGTAGCGAGGGCTAGTACAAGCCTGTTCAGATCCCTCCACAGCACTTCCACTCCTATTTATATCCTTACCCCCCAGGACATTTGAAAATACATGGAATGAGCTCTCACAATAGTCATCTTCACCAAGTATGGCTATTTCACGAGACTCTAACAAAATGTAGCTTTCGGATGGTTTTGTGGGGCACTCATTCTCTTTGACATGCAGATGTGCCCCCTCGGAAACATCAAGTGTCCCTATTTCATCTACCCCTCTTTCATCCATATCATCAATATATACAAATCTGTTTCATTCATCCATCTCGAAATGTAAAGACACTTGTCTAGTCAAATTGCCAAGTACCGCAGTAATCTAGGAAGACAAAATCAATAGGATCAGCTATATAATTCGAAAAAGGTCAAATGAAAAACGAAAAAGGGGAAATCAATCCATTACACTTCTTCCATAAAATTCAGAACTTGAAACACATATATCATGAGCAAATATCAAAACCCAGAGACCAAAACCCCGAATAAAAAGAATACCAATTTCACTGTCAATCAAGTACCAAAAGAACTCGCAACTTCGACAAAACGAGAAAACCCAGCAACAGCTCTTAAGAAACTTCAAATGGGCATCCATACTCTTTCTTGTGAGCAGCCCAAGAAACTAAAATAAACCCAAAATCAATAGAAGAAAAAACAACTTTACAATTTGACAACAGTACCAAAGCAACAATGCATGAAAAAATCATTCTTCATCCGAACTTAACCTCAACAGTTTCCAATGATTGACCAGAACAAAGAGAAGTGAATACAGAAATAAGAATTCCAAAATTAAAAAAAAAAAAAAAAGAAACGTACCCACGAACAAATTCGTACAAGAAACGGAGGAATTAAGCACCAGAGGCAGAGATGAAGGGGAAGAGAGGAAATTGAACTTTGTAGCTTTGAAAACCCTAGAACTTGAAGATATCCAGAGTCCTGAAACTAGAGGGACCAGTTCCGAAGAGGAAAAGCCGACATGCTGACTTGCCTGCAACGGAAGCAAATATCCTTTCGTTTCATAAGTTCCTAGGCTAGACTCGAATTTTTAAACACAATTTTCAATTGCTAAATTAATTTACATTTTACACTTTTATTTGTTGTTTCTTTTTCAACCTCCGTTGAATTGAATTGAATGCCCTGAATCTGAATTCAATTCCCATATTTCTTCCTCAAAAATAGTTACTTTCCACCAATATTAATTATTAAGTATTAACCCGTTTCAGTTTAGTTTTTAACTCCTTGCATTATTGTTCAATTCGCTTCTGAGTAATGGTTAAGAAGTCCCTTGGAAAACTATTGGACTCATTTTAGACACGGATAAGTCCCTTATCCAAAAATAAATAGCACATGTGAAATATTTCATGCTTTATTTTTATACATACATCAACCACGCGACACTTTCCAACCAAATTGTATTAATGAAATACAACCGTTGAAAACTTGTCTTAAAATTTTAGCAAATTTTATAAATGAGGATATTAACTTTCTTTTATTAGAAGATAGTTTTAAGATCCCTTTACGGTAATTTGGAGATTGTAATTTTTTTAAATGTAATTAAATTTAAGGAGGTATGCACTAACAATGAAAACATGCAAGCAAGATTGTATAGAAAATTAATTAAGTTCCAAGAAAATTTTGAAGTGCTAAAGTTGTCTATTTTGGTGAAAATTAAGCACTTAAGATGTTTGCTAAAATTCAAACACCTTGGAGCAAAGTTGGACAAAGGTATTGGCATGGATAATGACTATTGGAACTTGGAAAAACATGGACCAAAGGCTAGAAAAGTAAGTCAAACAATCTAACTCCTGGATGGAACAAGGGAGTGGAAGTTTTATGGCAATTATGGTGGTTACAAAAATTGTATATATCTAAATTCTTACATTTCTAACATATTTGGATATCGAAATGCCTTAATTTTATGTTATAATTATTAATAATTATCTTGTTAAAAGTTAAATGCAACTGATGTACGCTAAACTGCCAAAAAACTATCTTCAACTTCTTTGGGCAAATTTAAATGAGTGTGTATTTAGTAATGGAAAAAAGGTTAATTGCTTGTCCTATCTCACCATTCAAATGTTGTAATATGAACTTGCATTTAACGTGTTATAATGTTTATATGACACATTAATTACACCTGCGGAGGTTTTTATATAGCTTAATATGGATGTTATAATTAATAACTTCAATAATAATTAATGAATTATTTTTTGTTAAAAAATAAAGTTTGAATTGTTTATGTTCATGATTTTCTACTAAATAAATCCTTTTATATTTTAAAAATAAACTTAGAAATCTGTTATTTAATTACAAATTATTTTAATGTTGAATAATTATACTTCTTAAATAAATATTTTGATTTTATCCCAATTAATACTTAACATCATTGCTATGGTTATAAAAGTCACGTGTTTGCCCTTTCTGTAATGAGCGGCTGAGATTACTCAGATCATTTAACAGAATATGATCTTACTGTGTATGTTAACTCCACGTGCTTGGAAACACTCGGCCGCCACGGATCTGTTGATTGGTCACCGGAAGATGGCGCGTGGACTGCGTGCACTCACTCGTCACTCCACTGATCTGCACAATGGTACCTTTGTAAATATTAGAAGAGCAGGGTGCATTAACGAATTTGTACCATCTATTGTTTCGCTCCGCTCTCCCCTACTAAAACGAATAAAAGAGGAAATAAATAGAGAGAGAGAGGGGGGGAGGGAAAAGAGGGAGGAGAGAAATAGCAGGTTCGTTTCAATGGCGATTAGGGTTTTATGTTGTTCCTCTTAACTTCAATCTTCTTCGTGGTTTTAATAGACCCTCCCTCTTCTCCCTCTCCTCGAGAAGACCCGAAATTTGACATCAAAGCCAATTCTGTCTCGAGGTACTTTGGGTTTCGGATTTTGATTAATGCAGCGAGGAGATACTATGGACGTGCAAGAAAAATCACAAGTCAACTCCAATTCGACGCAGGTTAGTCCTCTGTTGCTTTCTAACGGCTTCTCCGTTTTGCCCTAGAATTTTCATGTGTTACAGGTTTCTAACATGAAAACGGCAGCGTGCTTCTTGACTACAATTAATTTGCTTTGGCAATATATTTGAATCTGGTGTGGAATTGTTTTGTGGAGTTGCTGGCAACCATATCTAGTGCTAGTTTAATTGGTGTAGTTCTTAGGTGTTATTTTCCATTGGTAACTATGAGTACCAATGCTTTTTTATAGTTCTTCTATATGGTTTCAACGTGGTGCTTTGTAAACTGTTAAATCTCTCTTAGTGATGGAGGAGCATGTTGAATTTATGTGTTATACTCATGGCTCTGGAGTGAGATATGCTGGAAGTGGTATTATTACTTTCCAAGGTTGTTTATGAAGTTTGAACTCTGATACAACTACCGTGTTTTTAGAGGTTCCGAGACAGTTTTCTTCTCTTTGTGTACAGAGTATTCTTGCCGTCCACATTGTTGCTAAGTTTAGGATCTACAGGAAGCTGATTGGACAATAAATTTCAAGAGAATTGTTGTTATGTACATTTAAATGTTGGTGCTTCAGTGTGGAAGTAGCAAATGCTTGCTCAAATCAGAATATTCAATTGGTGAATGGGCTGGACAAGTTCTCTATAAGATGTATTGGTTATGGCATACGGTTGGTGTGCTTGCTGGCTTTTGTTTGGAAGTATAGTGGTCCCTGTTGCCAGCTGCATGGGGAAAGACTGAAGGATCCTTGTCATTATTTTGTTGTAATGGGAGTGTAGATGCTTGTTGTTCAAATGTTGTTGCAAAGTGATTGACACTTTAGCAGTCTTCCTGTAAAAATGGAATATAGTGATGTAGAGTTGATGAGCATGTCTAAGAAACTATTACTTTATATTGGTGATTTGGATGTATCTGGTGTTTTTATCTTCCCTTTCAGTGGCTTCAAGATCAATGACATGGGATTGTTAGTGAAATGATTGGCAATTATTAGTGATGTTGCGGATTATTAGTATTACTGTTTGAGACATTATTGTTTTTCCATAATTTCTTATCATAGAATAAACCTTGTAAATAATTTTACTCTTGATGATTATTGTCTGGTATAAGTTTAAATCTGGCTTCTCTGTTATATACCTTAAATATCTGCCCTACTGCCCACCATGTCTTTCCAATTTAGACCATGATTTAGTCAATTTGTATGGAGCAAATGTTGGTCCTTTTGAGGTTTAGACAACAACACATCTTTTAGAAATCTTTTACGTGATAAACTAAGAGTGGCCTTTGCTCATTTTTCTAAATGATCATTCTTTATGTCCGGTAAGTTTTTTAATTTGTTTGCAGTTAGAAAATTTGAGATTCGGGTTTTGAGAGTGCATGCTGAACATTATAAACTGATGGAAGATGAAGCCTATAGTTTTGATGTACTCATGTGGATGAATGTTGAAAATATTTTAGGATAATGATAATCTTTCATCATTCTATATTCTTGATATCTGAGAATGATATTCTATATAGGGAATATTGGTTTTCCTTTTGTATTGACTGAAAGAGATATTTATTACTCAGTGGAATGGTTATTTGTTAGTTTTGGTTTTAAGTTGTAAGTTGTAGTTTTATTGTTTTCTTATTTCTTTAAAATGTATCTTTCCTATTAATTTTTTGTTCTTTTGGCTCATCCTGCATTATATTAACTGTTGGTCCTTTTTTTTCCTGGTTTTCCACAACAAAATATAAACGTTGAGCAGAGCACTCTTTTTCTTAATTTTCTGGATTTCTATTTTGCTAGCATGAGCTTAAAGTCACTGATGGAGCTGTTTCTTTTTTCTGCTAATTTGGAGCTGTTTCTTTTTTTCTGACATTTTCTAACTTTCAGCGAGTGAAGTTTTACCGTCTGAATGATGATGGTAAATGGGATGACCAGGGGACTGGTCATGTTCTCAAAATTGAAAGAAATCTATCTGTTGCCAATGTATGAGTTTTTGGTGAGTTATCCAACCGGTAGACCTATTACATTTTCAAATTAAGATGATTTGCAGAGATCTGAGGAGCTGGGTTTATTTGTAATTGGTGAAGAAGATAATGAGACATTACTTTTGCATCGAATCATGCCAGAAGACATGTACAGAAAGCAAGAAGGTACTATAATCTTTTGTTTGCTAAGCCATCATCGAGCAGTACGCCTTCAAAAGTTTATCTAATGGTGTACTTATTGGAGTGGGATTTAAGTAAGGTGTGCATGACTTTTTTTTAGTGTCTAATTTGCTTCATTTTCTTTTTCAGATATAATTATCTCGTGGAGAGATCCAGACTATGTTGCTGAGTTAGCACTAAGCTTTCAAGAAACCACAGGTTGCTCATATATATGGTACAACAAATGTTCTCTCATGAATT
>JANIHZ010000210.1:49934936-49950417 GCA_027478365.1 Erythroxylum rufum | reverse complement strand
AATGATTTATAATGTCTTCTAGATTTCTTTCATTCCAAAACACCTGCAATAAATTTCTTAACAAATTCTATATATTTTATTATTATCAAAACATAAGTAGGATTAATTTGTCAACCACCATTGGTCCAACATTAAGTTTTGTGAAGTTCTATTCGGTGAATCTTTGGCCTAGGCAATTTGTAAAACTTAGTGTTATAGATTTTTTTATGTGAACGACAAGATCAGTTTTCAAAGGTTGGCTTGTCGATATATCTGAGCCTCACTTCCCAGGTTCCAGATGCCAGAGAACTCCATTCCTAAGGAGGCAATATTCTAGATCATCAACAACGAGCTTTGGGTTCTGAATAGATTTTGCAAAGAATCAGGGGAACGAATTAGAGTTTGGGATGAAACATGCCTTGATGAGGATGAATGGTCTATGGGTGAAGATATAGGTAATGGAAGTAAGGCGGTAAGGCAGGCTATTTCTCTACCTTTGCAAGCTTAACTATGATGTCTACCATGACAGTTTTGTTAAGCTGACACATATTTTTAGAGTAATTTAAAAGCTTCTGAGTGTTGCTGGAAAACCTCTGCAAAATTAGGTGATAATTTCTGTAATGTGGCTTTATTCTTCGTGTTTGGCATAATCTTTAAGATTGTTCCATCCAAGACATAAGGTTATAATCGTAATGCAATAGGTTTTCCCTTTAGTCAAGGTACCACCCACTGTTTTATTTTGTATATAGAATATTCTGTCATCTAAAATTGCTTAGGTATATCTCCATCAACCTTTTTCCTAGTTAACAGATTTAATGTGAGCTTGGGAATTGCCACATGAAAACAAGGTTTTAGGTGTGACTTTTTAACTATTTATTTTAATATGGGTTCCTAAATATTGAATTTAGTTGACTAGTATTCTAAGTAGAGACAATCACATAACTTGTTAAGTAAAAGGTCATAAAATAAAGTTAGATTCATTTGATTTTATTATACAAATTTATAAGCTTGTTTAATTGAGTTGTCAAACTCTTATATCACAAATCATTTTATTTTTAATTACTGTTATAGTTTTTACTTTTTATTTATTATATATCGGTTTTATAACGATTTAATACTAGTTAAACCTTTAAACCTTTCCTTTAACAGGTTCAATGTCCGGTTTGGTTTTTAAAACATTGCTTAAATTAGCTTGCAATTGCTAAGAAAATTAAATTTCTTTAACATCCATCCTCTTAAGTGAATAATACCTAGTTTTTTTTAAACTTGTAATTAAGATTTGATCCTTCCAATAACATCAAATATTTTTATTTTATTTTTATTTTGAAAATTCTTACATTCCTAAACTTACTTTTTAATTATACCCTCGTTTTAATAATATGAGATTAAAACATACAATTTATGCTTCTAAAGTAAGAATCTAGTATAATTAATCTAAATCATTAGAAATTTCAAAAGAAATTAGGGTTAGTTACACTTAAAAAATAAATGAGTAGCAAATTTGTCATCACAAATAAACTATAAGAGAATCCATACAAGTATTAAATTATACAAGTCTATCTTAACCTCCTTTTGAAAAGAAGTAAACATAAAAAAAAAGTATTTTAGTATGTTAAATTTTTTTCAAATATATTGAGAAAGTCTAAACCTTTCAACCTCACCTCGCAACAAAGTTTAACTAGAAAATATGGTATATTTATCATCATGAGTGCATCCACTTCCCTTCTTAAAACCATAACAGAAAACCACCCTCAAATATATGATTTTCTTCCCATACTAGGTATATTTAGAGTTCCTTTTACGTTATTGGTATCCTTCTCTTTGAGGTAAATCTCTCCTACCTGCTTCACCTAATGAGTATTAATTGTCTTTGTTACTATCCATAGGTGTTAGAAAATTGTTGTCCAATTTTAACTTTTGTAATTTTTGAATCTTAGTCCATTATAAGATTTATTAAGGCATATACTCTTCCTACTCACCAGATTTGAGGTCCTACAATTAAAGTTTTTTTCCCTAAAGGAATTATTTTCTTAGATACTATACTCTCTTTATAACATCTTAATAAAGAATGAAATAGACAATTAATAAATAAGTATAAAGAAAAGAACTGAGTTGATGATCCAACATCTTCATACATAGGAAAGATGCCTTGAGCTCTAGCACTTTGTTCTTAAAAAAATTATTAATAATTCTCTAACAATCAATATTTATTCACCTATTAGGAGCTACAAGGTACTTATAAATACCTCATAGTGAAGGAGCCCAAAGAAAAACTAGTGATATCTTGTAAAGATTGAGTTAAGTCCTCCTAAACTTCTCCCAAATACAAGCTCAATTTTTTAAAAGTTAGCATAAAGACCTAAGGTATTCGAAAATTAACTAAAAGCATCTATCATATTCTATACAAATTATATAACAGTTTTATAAAATAATAGAAGGACATTTGCAACTTAAAGGTTATTAAATTGCATGTTCTTACTTTTTTAGATGCTTTCTTTAGTAATTTTATTAAACAATACCTAAAAATGAAAAAAAGAGAGGGCTGATTGGGGATCTATGTATCTCAAACCTCTTACCCATTTTAAAAAAATATAAAGACTTTCATTCAGTAAGATAGAAAAAGATGTGGAGGTAATGTAAGTCATTAACCACTCAATGAACATGACTAAGGACTTTAAAGTATGCAACAACTCTTTGATAAACTCCCAGCTAAATGTGTCTTAAGCCTTTTTTAAGTCCACTTTTATCATGCATATAGCTAATATTTTTTTCTTATATATAATCGAATAAGATCCTAACTTATCAAGATATTATGCATTTAAACTTATCACTAATAAATGCACCTTATTTTTTATTTACTATTATTAGCATAATCATCTTAAGTCTCTTATATAAAAATTTTTAAAATGCACTTGTAAATGGTGTTACAACAAGCTATGGGCTTAAAGTCAATGGATATCAAAAGAAATTTAGGGATAAGTGCATTTACAGTTGCATTAATTTGTCTAAGCATTATACCAGTCCAAAAGAAGGCTAAAACAAGTTCACAAATCTCATTAACGACAACAAACCAAGTAAACATAAAGAACCCACTACTAGATCCATCTACTCTTAAACTTTTGCAAGAATCAATAAAGAATAAATCTCATTTATTCTCCTCTTTAGTAAAAGGTTATAGGTAGAACTTATTGCTCAATCTTTAGTCCAAAACCCTCTTTATATACATTCATATTAATGAAATTCCTTTCCTTGCCTTTGGCTAGCAAAGTTTGATAAAACTTAACAAATTGCTCAACCACCAAATTGATGTCCAACAAAAACATTCCCTTTAGCACCCTAAACATAAAGACCTTATTCTTATGATTCCTTTATTTTAGCACAATGTATAAATATTAAGTTTTTTGATCACCCAATCTGATCCAATCAATTTTCAACTTTTATCTAACAAAGGTCTCAACAGCCAGTGATAAAAAAATTTGGTGAAAAAATCCTTTTTAGCTTGTTGTAAGTTTAAATTGAAAGGGACTTACTACAATTACACTTAAGCAAAGTGAATTTGATTGTTATCCTCAACAACATGCTTATAAATATCAAAAAATGTCTCCTTAGTTAAAGATTTTAACTGAAGATTCAAAAGTTTTTATCTTTCTAACCATTTTAAACATCCTACTATCATATATATTATATTGCCATATACTAAATTTTTTCCCACATATCAAAAAATTGAAATTACCATTACTCTTCACCCGTTTATGCTTTAAAGAAATCACTACATTAGAGTGTTCGAAGACACCCTCTTCTAAAAAGAAAGCTTCAAAGTCGTTTAAGCCAATAATCAAAGCTTTATTAATTAGGACTCTAACAATTTTTGTTAAGATCCTATAGCCCTAAATCTGCTTATTAATATAAATATATACATTGCTTCCACTTAAGATTATGTAGCTTACAATGATCCATGCAATCCTAAAAAGTTTACGTCTCTCGTAAAGACTAGATACTCACCTATTCTCTTATTAAGATTCAAAACACTACTAAAATCTTTAAGCACTGCCTAAGGAAGCTCAATAGAGTTAGTTAAATCCTTTAAGTATAATCATAAAAGATAAAAATCCCTCTTAGTAGCTAACTTAAATCCATATATAACAATCAAATAATAAAGTTGTATCGTAAAAATATACCTTTAGCAAAATAATGAACCAACTGACTTAAATGATCAAGAATTTGCATATTAAACAAAATTGATCTCCATAAGGCCCAAATTATGTCTCTGTCTCCATGATAAAATTGATGCATAATCCTCAAGAAGGCCAAAACGTCTTATATATTCTAAATATAGCTATGAAATTTGAGTTTAATTTTAACCAAATCCACAAAACTATATTATTTATATAGTAATAGGACAACTCCTTGGTTGTTTAAACTCATAATATCCCACATAATAAGCTATCCACTTTCTATCCTCATAATAAGATTAGGTTGTAGGGTAAAACGTTGAATCCCCTAACCATGACTAGAAATAAAACATGTCTCAATCAACTTCTATTTCCAACTATTCTTATGAGTAATTGTAAGGAATTAGAGGTCCAATGTCAAGATCAAAGACTAAATGCATCAAAGTAGTTTTACAAGGATTAATCATAAAGATGTAAAAAAAAGGAGTTTGTTTAAGATAATTAAAATGCATTCTCAAGATTGATCACTTTTCTACATATTAATAAAGATGAAATATGTTTAACACATGAAGAAAAAAATCTTAGAGAAAATTGGAGAATGAGGAAGCAAAATATAATCAACGTTGGAAATGTTAATGACTAATGTTAGTCTTACACTATAATTAAGAGGTTTGAGAAACAAAATCAAATTAGCACTATAATATGCTTGTAATTGACATCAAAATCCTCTTTACTCAGCATTTTAAAAGTTTTAGAACATAACTAAAGTTGTGTGAGTCCTGGACAATTGTTAGTCATGTAAGATTAAGTGTTTTATTTGTGTTTAACATCAATTTTCTATTTATATAAAGATTTAACTTTTCAAAGTTATTCAGTTGTTTTCTATTTAGATTATGATATAAATGTTCTTACATATTAGAACTATAACTCTTAGGTATTTTATATATTTTATACATATAAGGACAATATATTCATTTAAATAGCTTTTAATTGTTATGTTTACTCAATTTATATGGAGAGGAATTATATAATATATAGAGGTATTTCTCAAAAAAAAAACCCTCCAATGAGATCGATATAAAAGTTACCCTAATAAGATTACACTGTTGAACTCAATTATCGAGAAGTTCATTTTCAATCTTAGTCTACCACAAGAAATAGACACAAAAGGAGATTAGCTAGTGGGGAGATCACTTATAAGTGTTGGAGTTAAGGGTTCTCTTTGGTCTAGTAGGTATCAGCCAAACCCGTATGTGATGAAGGTGAAGATTTCTAGCTCATAGATGTTTACAATTAAGGATTGAAATACATTGAAGGCAGTCATAGTGTAAGAGTCCTTCAGTAGAAGGATGCCCGGTCAATTACAATAAGATTGAAGAAAATAGTTAAATTGTGCATATGATACATATGTGATAAGACTATGCTTATACTTGGCTTTATTTAAACCCTTTAGAATTGTTTTAAGCTGTATTACTCTCCATGGGAGAGTGAAGGATAATAATTGGGATTTACCATTGTAATTTTTACAATCTCAATTTAACTAATGCAATTCCTTCATTTAAAGTAAAACTTAGAACCTAATGGTGATCAAAATCCTTATATTTTTGGTTCTTGTTAGCACTTTTGTTTAGGTTTAAATTTCTTACTTGATTTGAAAACATTTATAAGATTCTTTTATTCTTTGTGATTTGGGTTTTAACAGGTTTCAATCTAAGGTTCACATTAATTAGACTTATTATTTTTTATAAGAAATAGCTTGCCATTCCTTATTTGGCAAAATATCTTTGCCAACCGCTTACACATGATTAGCCAAAAGATCAAAATATGGCAAAGCATCTATCTTAGGATTCTTATCAACATTAGAAGTTTTTGGCCTTCATTTGTTCTTCATTTCAATTTTCATACATTCTTCATTTGCATAACCATATCTTTAACATTTGAGGCACTACAAAGGCCTTCACTTGTATATAACAAGTTGGTTGATAACCTACCCTCCTTACTTTCAAAGGAAATATTCTCAAAACTTTTTCCATTAATCTTTATCTCAATTAAGATTTTAGCAAACTCAACCTTTTGTTTATTTAAAGTCATATGGTCAGTCCATATTAGAGTCCCTATCAAGCTCACTAACTTGTTCAGAGAAGAAAAATTCTAATAAAATTTAGATTTGGATGTTACACCAATAGGCACTCTTACAACTTATTTTTTAGCCTTTTATGGATATTTAGTTCAAGTCTTAACAATAACATGTTTTGTATCAAAATGATGGATATTTGTATTTGAAATCTCATTCTTAGTAGTTTCACTAACAAACTTTACTAAAAACATACCATTTTGTAATAAAAGCACCGTTTCAATCCATGTTTACCCCCACATTTATTTGATAAACCCATTCATCATAGTAGGAGGATTTGATCTTAATATAAAGCATATAACTAAAATTTTCCAAAACCCTACTTCTTATTTAACATCAGCATAAGTTAAATTCTAATTACAAATTGACCAACTTTGGTAGGCTCAATCAAATGCAACTTAATCAATATTATATGAATTTAAAGATACTAAAATTAGACCAAATAGAGGATCGACCCATATTTTTAACAAAATCCACCTTCTTATCTGATGCTTGTTTCTTAGATGTATCATGTTGACGTCATTAGTCCAACTAGCTTATGGTTAACAATTGAACCACTAGTCCAACTTCACTTTGCCAACACCTGTTGTTGCTTTTTATACAAATATGATAATTTCTCCGAAAGGCTTATCTTAGATTTAATTATATCATTGAATATTTTATAGTTGCTCACTTTATTACTTACAAAAGAATTACAATTGCCTTCACTTCTAAAAATAATAGTCAATTCCGAAAGGAACTTTAAGACTGATAATAACCTCTCAACACTTAACTTTTTAATAACTACCTTTAATTTTATAAATAACAGTTAATTCAGAAAGATCGTTATTAACTTCTCGTCTATTTTTTTTTTCATAATTACCTTTACTTCTATAAGTAATAGTTAATTCAGAAAGATCGATAATAACTTCTCATCACTTAAATTTTTTAGAGAATCCTTCACAATAGGTCTTTTCTTACTCATCAAAGAACTATAGACAAATTGCCTTACCCAGCTTCTCCTTTTCTTTGCTACAAGTACGAAGTACAATAAATCGCTATCATGCACCAAAAGAAACAAAAATGGCAAAAGAAAGCTAATCTTTGTGGTCAAAATTTTTCTAATATCAAGACCAAAATTAGTAAATAAATAACACAAGATTGTGAAGATTTAAGTTTCATATATAAATAACACAAGATTATCAAATATACAAATTATCAGCACCTATGCATTTCTATTATTTATTTATTTAATTTTCAATTAAATGTGTATTATTGTCTTTCACATATATGTTAACTTATCCTAAGATTGGTTACTTCAATACTGTCAAGTATAATGTTAAGGACGATTTAATTTATGATAAAATAAAAATAAAAATTTAATTACTATCACTTAAAAATTAAAAGCTCCTGTTACATCTGCAGGAAGGAACCAAACTGGGCAAGCAAGACCGCCAAACGCAAGCAAACATGTCATGTACACCGAAGTTGGTGCGACCACAACTCTTACATCATTGGGCCCGATCATTTCCTCATCTCTCCCGCTCTTTCTATCAACAATTATTTTCCTTCTCACGATATAAAGAGTGGAGTGGCAGCCAGGTAAATATTTCTAAAAGAGAAGGGGCAACTCTATGGAAAAAGAAATGAAATGTGAAACTGAAAAAGATTCCATATTCCAGTTCCCCACACCAATGAAAGCTACAAAAATGGTGGCTTTGGTTTGAGCTACGTTGCGTTGCTCCAATCCAAACAGGGCCTCTTTTTTCCTCTTTACATACTCTCTCTTAAAGGTAATTTCTGGTTATCAAGTTATTAGTAGCTAGCGGTTTTGTTTATTGAGTTCAATTCCAATTTTCTTCTTTATCAATCCTTTTAGTTTATGCTGCTCTACTTCAGCTGTAAATTCAAGTTGCTCAGTTCTGGATTAGTTGATTGTTTAGAAGCGGAGAATATTTTCTGATTGATATCAACTCTAGCATGTGATTTTCTTCTTCTTTTCGGTTTCTTCCCTGTTTCATGTAGACTGGTTGAATTTTCAGGTGTTTTTGATTGAGTTGCTTTCTCGTTTGTTCTGTATTATTACTTTAGTTTTATAAGAAGATCTATACTGTGAATAGCAGCATAAGTTGGTACAAGTGATAAAAGCTTTTTGTCAAGATCATGAGATTGAATCTTTTGACTCACGGTTGTGATCAGTCTCTTCAGTTTATACGAATCTAAACTACGTGATTTCTTACTTTGGAATTCTTCATCGTAATTTTTGAACAAACCAGTGTTAGAAAACAGATTGACATATTTGCGAGACTCTGCTCTTAGGTTCACCGTCGGAGTTCCCAGGATTTGGATAAGCTTCGCAAGTAGGGAACTGAAAGGGAAAGTGCCATGGACAGTTAATTTCAAGTGAGTATTTATGACTGCCCAAAAAATATATTAAATCCCATATTTTCTGATACGGAAGTTACAAATAAGTTGATACTGCACTTTTATCACTTCTTTTTATATATACTTCTGTTCATGTTATGACCTTCTATATGAAGGGTTAGAAAATATCAAAATGAAATACTAAGAACAGCTTATTGTATGAAGAGTTGAAGATATAAGCGCTTTGTTGTTTTCTTTTAGTTCAAAATTTACTTCATATGGTGATGAGGTGGCGCCAGATTAGTATTTGCTGTAATAATCCAGCCTGCCGTGCTCTGGTTGAACACGGTTTTCAGATTAGCCTCCTGTAAATATCTATTCTTAGTCTTTTTGAGTAGCGATATTGACGAAGCAAAACATAATAATTTATTGTTGAACCGTTTTTTGAAAATCACGCTTTTTAAACCTCAGCAAAGGCTAGCACATTGGTAAGATAAATTACTAATACTAATTTACCTTTAGCGACGCTCAAGTTAATAGCTGGAACATGGAATTAACAAAAAACTGTGATGTCTGAGTCTGTTTGAATTTGAGACTTGTGAACCTTGATTTGCCCACACCACCACAAAGATCAAATTACTGACGGACGTTAATTCTTACCTGTGGTTGTTTAAAGGTTCTAGGAAAAACCCGTTTCATTAATTAGGAAGCACTAGTGGTTGAAAATTGGCACTGAATAAATCATGCTACTACAGAGTGAAGAAGCATCACCTATACATCTGCATGTAATCTTTTGGTCTTGCATGGTCCTTAGTAAATCAATTCAGTTGCTGGACTTTAATCCGGTAAGATTTTTCTTTGTGCATATGTCCTTACCCCTGAAGATAACATGTTGAATTCTGATTTCCCTTCCTGTTGAATTTTTGGATGCTAGATGGACAACATATCTTTGTGAGGCACGGGTGCAAAGAAAAACCAGCTCCTAGATCTGAGTAAAAAATGACAAGGAGACGTAGATGGAGAGAGTCTGTAAAGTCTTTTATTGGAAGCCACATTGATCCGGAAAAGGAAGAGCAGCTTAAAGGAACTAAAACAGGTAATTCCTCTGGTGATGAACCACTTTTATCTATAAATATCATTTGAAGATTCTGTTAGGGGGAAATTGGAATTCTATCATCTGCAAATTATTTTGGTGCTCTCCTTTTCTAATGTTAACATGGTATCTCCTCTTCTGCAGATGTTGAGGAGAAAGTGAAAAAGATCTTGAAGCTTATCAAGGAGGAAGATCTTGAAGAAAAGGATAGGATCTCAGGAGAGAACTCCAAGAAGGAACCACTTGCTGATCTAATTGAAGACTTCCATACTCACTACCAGACACTCTATGAGCAATACGATCACCTTACTCAGCAGCTGAAAAAGAAACTTCATAGCAAACGAGAAACGGATACATCTTCTTCATCTAGCTCAGACGCAGAACCTGATTATTCTTCAAAGGATAAAGGAAGCAAAAATGGACAGCTGCAAAATGAAAATCGGATTATGGCAGATGGCATAATGCAGGAACTTCAAACAGTGAATTTAGAAGTTGCTGACTTGAAGCTTAAATTGGCTGCTGCAACCGAGGAAAAGGAAGCTTTAAATTTGGAATATCAAAAAGCTTTAAACAAGATAGAAGAAAAGGAGGAAATAACCCTAGATTTGAAGCATGAAGTTGGGAAGTTAGAAGCTGAACATAAAAAGCTTCTCACCGAGAATGAAGAACTACATCAAAAATTGGATGCTGCAAGTAAGATGGAGTCAGAACTGAACCAGAGAGTGGAGGAAGTGAATAAGGAGAAACTCGGGTTAACTGTGGAGAAAGAAACTGCCATAAAGAGCTTTGAAGAGGGGAAGAGAACCATAGAAGAGTTCAAAATTGTAACTAATCAGCTAAAAGATGAAAAAGGGATTTTGATCGAGCAATTAGAAAACCTTAAAGAGAAGATTTCTGTAATGAGGCAGCAAATGGAGTCTTCAGAACAGCAAGTTCTAGATCTAAGTCAAAATCTAACTGCTGCAGAAAAAGAGAACAAATCTCTGACCGTGGAAGCTTCCTTACTGGATAAAAGACTCGAAGATGTGTACAGGGAAAAGGACAACTTGGAAAGGGAGAAACAGACTGCTGCGAAAAATGCTGAAGAGGACAAAAAGATTACAGAGGGTTTGAGAGTCTTGGTTGATCAACTTAAAGTTGAAAAAGTAGCTCTGGAGGAAGAACTTAAAACTCTTTGTGGGGAGCTTTCCAACTTAAAGCAGCAGCTGGAATCATCGGAGCAGAAAAGTTCAGATTTAGTTGACAATCTGAGAGCTGTTGAGGAAGAGAATAATTCCTTAACCTGGAAAGCTTCAGAAATTACAAATGAGATCCAGCTGGCACAGAGCACAATAAAAGAACTTGTGGCTGGTTCGAATGAGCTTAAGGAGAAAATGGGTGAGAAAGAGAAAGAGCTTTTATCTCTTGCAAAAGTGCATGAGGAACATGAGGCTCACTCTTCAGCTCGAATAAAAGAACTAGAATCGCAGTTAACAGGCCTGGAACTGGAGATACGATCATTGCAAAACCATAACACAGACATGGCCGTGCATATTGAGAAGGAAGTGTCTGAAGCAAATCAACTGAGGGGCGAAATTTTAGAACTACAGGTCCAAATATCAGAATGTGAAATCATTTCAAAAGAAAGAGGAGATGAGCTGAGTATCCTTAGAAAGAAACTTGAGGATAATGAGAATGAATCAATGGCCAGAGTAGAGAATTTGGAAGCGCAGCTAAATACTCTACTAGTGGACATGGATTCTTTACGTGCCCAGAAGGCTGAATTGGAAGACAAATTGGTAAACAGCAGCGATGAAGCGTCAAACCAGATAAAATGCTTGATGGACAAGATCAATTTGTTGCAGCAGGAGTTAGAGTCCTTGCACAGCCAGAAAGCTGAAACGGAAGTTCAGCTTGAGAGCAGAAGTCATGAAATTTCAGATTATCTGATTCAACTAGACAATTTGAAAGAAGAAATAAGGAACAAGTCAAATGAACAGCAAACAGCATTGGAAGAGAGAGAAAGTTTGATGACCCGACTGAATAACCTTACACTGGAGGCTGAGATCCTCTCCAAACAGAAAGGTGAAATCGAAGAGCAGATGAAAATAGTGGTAGAAGATACTGCTAAGTTTAGGCAAGAAATAGTGATGCTGCAGGGTAAAACTTCGATATTGGAAGCAACAGCGGCTGAGAGAGAGCTCCAGTTCTCTCAACTCCAGGAGGGGCACAAAACTAGAGAGGATGAAACTTCATCTCAGATATATTCCCTAACAGAGCAAGTACAAAGTCTGCAGCAGGAATTTGATAGTTTGAAGATAGAAAATGAACAATTGAAACAGAAGCTCGAAAAAGAGAAACAAGAATTTTCAGAAAGCTTGACCCAAATTGAGAATCATAAAAATGAGCTGATGAATCAGGTTATGGATCAACAGAGGATGCTTTTAGAGAAGGAGGATGCATACAAGAAGTTGACTGAGGAGTATAAACAAATTGAGGATTGGTTTCAGGAGTGCAAGTCCAATCTTGAAGCCGCAGAAAAGAAGGTCATAGACATGGGTGAAGAGTTTGAGAAGAATGCTGGTTCTAAAGATCAAATTGTAGCTGAGTTGGAAGAAACGGTTGAGGATCTGAAAAGAGATCTTGATATGAAAGGAGATGAATTGAATACTTTGGTTGATAATGTACGGACTATTGAAGTTAAGCTCCGGCTTTCAAACCAGAAGCTCCGGGTAACAGAGCAATTGCTGACTGAAAATGAAGAGAGTTTCAGAAAGATAGAAGGCAAGTATCAGCAAGAGCAAAAAGTTCTTGAACAAAGAATTTCTACACTGTCGGGGATCATTGCTGCAAATAGTGAAGCTTATCAGATGATGGTCACTGATATCACAGAAATATTAAGCAGTACTTCCATGGGAATGGAAGCTTTGACGTTGAGGTATGAAGAAGATAGTAGTAGATACAAGCACCGTATTTTAGAAATATCAAATGAGATTCAGATTGCAAAGAATTGTGTCCTGAAGATGAATAACCACAAGGAGCAGTTAAGGAAAGAAGTAGAAGAGTTGAAAATGCAGCTATGGGATGCAAAAGACAGGGAATCAGTATTAACAGAGAATGTTGAGGAATTGGAGCTTAAGTTAAGGAGGGAAGGGGGAGAAAAGGAGAACTTGGCCAGAGATATCAAACAACTGGAAGCAAAACTCAAGTTATTTGAGAAGATGGTGAAAGAGAAGGATGAAGGTATACTAGATCTGGGTGAGGAGAAGCGGGAAGTCATTAGACAACTGTGCTTATGGATTGATTACCACCGCAGTCGGTACGATTATCTCAGGGAAATACTCTCGAGGACACCTTTAAGAGGCCAGAGGGCAGCTTAGAATTCCTCCATGTCCTTAAAAATCTCTTTTCTTTATTTTGATTGCACTGTGCTATACCGCATGCATTAGTTCATTTCATTATTTGCCTTGCACCTTAGCAATCACTCTTTCTTGTATAGAATTCATAGACTCATTTATATTTTATAATGGAGATTTGGTTTTGGGATTGAGCGTTACTATCCTACCAACTTGTTCGCATACCAAGCCATTATGCTTCATGCATTATTAACAAGCTTTTACAAAATGAAACTAGTACTAACAGTGAAAGGAGGACTCTTCAATTTAGAAGTATAATTGATGTAGGATAAATAGAAAAAATATTAACTAATATGGTTGATATTAGGTTACTAGAATATCAAGTTTCAAGGTTGGATTTAGGTTAAGAATGTAGAATTTTTAGGGCATTGTTGGAATTTTAAGGTTTGATTGCTAGATATTTAGGTTTAAGATTTTAGGTTTAATCTGGTTATAATATAGGTTTGAGATGGTTAGAATGCAAGTTTAAGAGGGCTGTAATTCGAGTTAGGGTTATTAGAACTTAATGAAGAATACAAAGAATAAATAATAAGAAACTATGGGGTCTAAGAATTACTCGAGAAAACATCGCACCTAATTGAAAACTCATAGTTGTAGAAAAATTCCTGTTATTAATGAAAGGCTGACTATACATATATATAGAGTTTTTAGAATTCTTATTCTAGTAGGAAAATGATTTTTAATTTAAATTCTATTATAATAGAACTTCTATAAGCCTTTTACAACTAGGATAACATACCTAAGTAAGAATAACATAATACTAATACTTCTTATCTAATAAGGAATTCTAATATAATCTGGATTTGGATTTCAACCTTTATCTTTAATGTCAATTCAATTCCCAATCCTTATCCCACCAAATTAAAACTTGTGATTGATTAACCTTTCCTCTTTTATTTCTCTTATAAACTTTAAGTTGTTTTGTATCAATTTTTCTCGGCTTGTTTTAAGTCGTCCTTAACATAGAATGTGATAAATACTGTTCATATAAATCTGGATTCAACTTCTGCAATTAAAACTCTAGAGTCCAAGTGCTGTAAAAATCAGTTTTCGTTTTCACTTGACAAGAAATTGTTGACATCCTCCATCTTTGGTAGTTACAATTTGTTCATCTAAAACATCTTCTATCTCCTCTTTAAGGTGGGGAATGGTTGAAATTCTTACAACTACAATTAGGGATTGCTCATAACCTTGTCAATGATAAATAGTTAAGCCCGCAACATTAAATATAGGACTTATTCCCATATCACTTGGTAGTTCTAATGCATAAGTATTAGCACTTATCTTTTTGATGATCTTAGAAGGTCCAACATTTCATGAATATAGTTTCTTATATTTTCCTTTATGAAAACACTTTGTTCTAATCCTAAATATCACCATAACCCCTTCATTAAATTCCACCAATCGACGATGTTGATCAATAAGTTCTTTATAAGACAAATTACTGGTTGTTATCTTTCGTCGTATCTCATCAAAGATGTCCCTTATTGTGTAGCGCAAAACCTTCAGCTTCAACACTAACTCTTGTTGTTTGTGGTAAAGAAACCAGATCAATAGACATCCTTGGTTGAACTCTTGAAACTATCTCAAAAGAGCTTTTACCAGTAGACCTATTTAGAAACATGGACAACATCATAAGTCTTGACCAACCTATTTTCAAATGGTTTCATAACTAATCCACATGGCTTCTCTACATCATAGGCATCAAGAACATACTATTGTTGCTTCTTTCAATTAGATGCACAACTTACCATCATTGCTGAATTTTGACTTTGTAAGTGCAGTCATAACTTCTCCTTTATTCCTATCTTGTACCAACTATGTATCTTCATTCAAGTATACTTCTCCTTCATTAGCCACTACAATATAATCTTCATCAACAATACCAATGATATCATCAACTTTTGACTTATCAAGCTTCAGAACCCCAAGTAGTTGCAGTTTAATCTTTTCAACTCCCTGTTATGTTATATTAACTTGTTCGATTCTTTCAACTTGTTGCCTTGTTATTTCAGTCTGTTTTCCTTATGTTTTGATTTGTTGTTCAAGGGTTTCAACTTGTTTTTTAGGTGTCTCAACCTTTAGTTCAAGTGTTTCAGCTTTCTGTTTAAGTGTTTGAACTTATTGTTCAATTGTTTTAACTTTAAGGTTTGCCTAAGAATCCACCTGGTTATGCTATTATGTAGGAAAATCCCAGGAGGAACATCACATGTTCCAGCAGCGGAAAAACAAAAGTTTTGTTACCGGGACCTTCCCGAAAGCCAGGATCCCGGTGTCGGTATGAAAAATCAAACCTGAATAGCCAATAGAGACTATCTCTAAAGGTATCCACGCAGAGATCAGAAAACCTAACCAGGACCAACCC
>JANIHZ010000210.1:49915876-49929996 GCA_027478365.1 Erythroxylum rufum | reverse complement strand
GAATGAAAAGATTAGTTACTCATAATAACAGTAGCAACAATAAAAATAATAAAAACAAGCATTATGAATATGAAATAAGTAGAAGAAATGGAACAAATGGTATGTTGCTCTTCAATTTGCCTCCACTCTATTGCTTCACGTTCTTCAATGTGTGTGCCCTCCTTGATATGTTCACCAACGTTGTTAGCCAAATCCCCCAGAGAGTCACGTTAGGTAATGTGAATGCTGGATTTTTTTTATCAAGTCTTGGTCCCTCCTTTGGTGTAACGATAATGCCTAATAGCCTCCACTAGGTGATCTTCTCTTTGTCTTGTTCCAGCGCCGCACATGCATTCTCTGTGTATTTCTCCCAGCTGTCCTCTTCTGCTTATTTGTGCGTGATTTACATGTCTTTGGCCCATTAATTTCCTTGCGTGATCTACGTTAATTCTCAGCCTCCACTCAAGTCTTCTATCCACGCCTAGTCTCTTGTTTTATTTTGCTGTTCACATCCACATGCCTCCATTTAATTGCTTGATTTTGTCTTCATGCCTCATGCGTATCTCTTATTCTTTTGTTTCTTAGCTGCCGCAAATCCTCTCTAATTCACACCAGCTGACTCACTCCAGCGCTGCCCTCCTGTAGCTGCTTTTCGTCTCGATCTTTGCTTGGACTGTGCGTCACATGCCTCACAGCTGCCCTATTGCGCTAGCTGATATGCGTGAATTTCCTTGATTTATTTGCTGCCGCAATCTTTGACTTTTCTCTCCAGTTCTCCTCTCTCTCAAGTTGCCGCCACAATCCCACTCACTGTGCGTTGATTGCCTTCTTTGCTGTTGACTTTTCTTTAATTTGTTCCTCCCTTGTGTATGATGCGTGGCTTCTAAGTGATGGGACAATTTAAGTGTTGCTCTTTGTTGCATCTTGCGTGACCCACTTGCTATGAACACCTGTCCACATGTAGCGTCTCCTCCTCGTTTAATTTGTTGTGGACTTGTTTAATATTCTTGAGTTAATAAATATGCTTGTAATATTTATTGTTTTATATTCAATTTGAATCTAGAGATTGAACTGGATCATCTGTGTCATGTTGCACAGTTAGAGCTGGTTCCTTAATATACCTATAAGCATCAAATTAATAGGTAATTGAAGAGAGATCTTAATCGTTTATTAGTTATTTGTAAGATTGCTTCAAATCATGTTACATAGTTAAAAAGAGTTTTGATAGGCTAAGAGATCAAAATTCAATTTCTATCCATTTTAATTGAGATTACTTTATTAGATCTTAAAGAGGGTAATCATAACTATAGGATATGTAGGATTAAGTATGATTAAATCAAGGAGGTAAAGTGAAAACAAATGAGGATAGAAGTAATTCCTTATTTTCATCATTGATAAATCAATTAATTTTACCATTGCTTAGTTTATTGCTTATTTATTAATTCTTTATTTTTAGTTTAATTATTATTTATCATTTAACTTGAACAAAGTTTACAAGAATTTTTGGGTGACTATTAAAATCCCTGTAGGAGGATATCTTTTATACTATAAGTTTCAATTCGTATATTTACAGTTAAGAAAATTTTCAATTAAAACTTCAACAAAAATTACACAATAACGATGGATTTCGTGCTAAAAAAAGTTGATTTTAGATTTTCCTACCAAATGGAATTCAACAATTAAGATGTTAAAGTTAGGAACCAATTATATTAAGGTATTCAATAGGTTGAGACAAAGATTCTCAATATACCTATCTGCTGACAGAAGAGCAATAAGAGTTGGCTAAAGCACTTTTTGTGAAGTTAGAAATATTTTATAATGTTATTGAGTTATTCTCAAGGATAAAATATCCAACTTTGTATATTTACTTTGGCAACATGTGAGAGATCAAGAAAGATTTATTTATCTGGATATGCAATTCCCATAAGGTGGCCTAAATTATGACAGAGCAGATGATGAAGAAACTCAATTCTTATTAATATATGGTTGGACAAACTGTAGTAGTCATTTATGTGTTAAACCCAAGATATAAGATGGAGGGGCTATATTTTTTTAATCAAAATTTGTATAGAAATCAAGCTCAAGAACATGTTGATATCATTAAGCAATTATGACATTTTTTAAATAATTATCAACTAGGATTAGGATCACAATAGTTAAGTATTAATTTCAGCTTCACTTTTAACTTCTTCTATTATTCATAAGACTGATGTGAGTCCCAAATTTTCATAATTCATGAAAAAGGCTAAGACTTCTTATAATATAATGGATTTAGGAAATTATTTAGAGGCTAGTGTTATTACTGAAGTTAAAAATGTGCAATTCGATGTATTAATATGTTAGAAGACACATGGAAACCTTTTTTTAATTATGTAAGCAATTGCATGAGACCTTTTAGCAATTATAATATCTATTATTGCTTCAGAGTTTACTTTTAGTATAAGCATTCGGACAATTATTTTTCATTATGCTATCAACTTCTTCCTAATACTGTGGAAGCCCTTATGTGTGCCTGAAGTTGGTTAGATGATGAAGATATTCATAGTAAACTTTATTCTTTATGATATGTTAGTTTTGTTTACCTTAATAATTTTAATAATTATATATTATATTATCTTATATTATCTTTTTTATATTGAAACAGTTACAGTACAGAAACTAGTCTTTTAACAAAAACTTCTTCAACTAAATATTAGTTGATGGACGTATACTCAATTGTTAATTTTCATGTGTTAAATATTTATTTAATACAATTGTTATATAATTGAGTATAATTTATGATGCACATCCAACACACCAGAAAATAAAACAAAACTCTGGAAACTTAATTTGAAGTAGTTGTGATAAGGATCGTATCCATAGAGAGTATGTGTGTAGCTTTTGTGATGAATGAATTGTTATTTAGGATTTGAGGGGAGTTGGATGGATTCAATTAAGAAAATAAATTGAAATCGAACTAATGAAAGCAAATTAAATTAAGAAATGGAAATTATTTTTGATAAGATTGATGAATGAGTTTAGAATTTGGTTCTTGATTCAATATTAGCCTACACATAAATGAGCACACTTAATCATCATGTTATTCCCACACCTCTCTTAAAATATATTAATCGTAGGTTAACATTAACGTTTGTTAACTCCAGTTTTTCTTTAGGTTGTATTTAATCAAGATAAGCTTTTTAATTAGACCTAACTATCAGATGACCTAGAATAAGCTATCTAAATTTTGTATGATAACTGTGTTATGAACTAGGAAAACAAATTAATCTAGGAAATAACCAAACAAGCTCGAGTCCTTTAACCTATACTATATTATCCCTAATGATTCACAACCATTAGTTTACCACAAATGAATCAAATTTACAACTATTACGTATTGTAATCTCGATTCTAGCAATGAGTTCATATATAAATAATTTATTAAAAGAGTTTAAATCATTCTTACATAAATACTCAAAACATTAAGCAAAGAATAACATAAACAATTTCTAAAGACAGAGAATCAATAATATAAGATGAAGAGATGCCTAAATATGTTCTTCGACTTCAATTTTCCCTTTAAACTGGAAGGAAGAAGGCTAGCTCTCCATAGATCTCAAAGAAGCAAGTATTCTGCTCACTTCATGCTTCTCAAACCCTTCATACCATATTTGGCTATTTGAATGTCTATTTACAAAAAAAAAAAGGGTTCTAGAAGATACATAGTTAGATATGTTATCATGTATCTAATCGTGTAAGTCAATTTTCTGAATTTGTGTTTCTACATGGTCGTATAAGTTACAAGAAGTGCTAAAATGATCATACATGCTTTCATTAATAAGAGATAAAATTATAACCAACCCGCATATATGTAGACCCTCACACTTATGTTCTTGTGCATCCACAAACATCAACAATCACAAATGTTCCACTAGATTTAAGGCTTGGGTAAGACATTTGGTTAGGTTAAAGGCTTATAATGTGGTTATCACAAAAAGGAAAGGCTAGTAAAGTGCAAGGGGGCTTAATAAAAAAAATCATATCAATAGGTAGGTTATTTGGCTAATGTAGCTAGTAAAACAAAGAATGCTTATGTCATTTCCATGTTAATTCATATGATAAAAATATGGCCTCAAGTAGGAAAAAAAAGAAGTAAAGTCAAGATATACATATCATGAAGATCACACATAAACAAAAGACAATGAGATTGATATAGATGTGTTAGTTTAAAAAGGCTCAAAATCTCACTTGCTTATGTTTACCCACGAGTCACTATTCATTTTAAGATTACTTACATTGACCAATCATAAGAGTAAAATTACATGTAAAATTACATGTCCAAGTTGCCATGAATTTCTCTAATTAATGACTATATAGTCTTAGAAGCAATAGAAAAAGAAAAAATTATTTGTTTTTTGTGTAATTTAAAAAAAGCAATATAGAGGATTACATTTCCCTCTAAACACCTCCTTCTTTGACTTCTCTCTACTTGGATTTTCTTTCTTGCCCTTGCTTCTTTCCACTTTTGGAAAAATATTCTCCCGCGTTTAACTTTTATTCTTCTGGTTACCTAAAGATTGAACGAAGTAGGAGGCCTCCTTCTTGTAGGTTGGCCTGCCTAAGGCCACACTAGTCGGAATGGATATGGATGAGCCATCCCTTTCGAAGGAGGACTTGCCTGTACCCTCAAGGGTGGTGGTTGCAAGCAATGTTAGATATAAGACAACTGATACCCAAGCAGAATCCCTTAGCAGCTTCTCAACCTGGTGGAGCTTGGAGAGATAAGGTACATTCTCAGCCCACTAAAGGACTGCTTAACCATTTTCCGAATGTAGTTAAGAATGGTGTGGTTACCTCCGATTGATTTATTGCAAGCTGGAGCCAGAGCTTAGTCCTCTACTTAATTGGGTATTTCTAGAATAACCGAGTTGCTTTTCTGGCTGTTAATACCTGGCCTAAGGTTAAATGGGGGAAGAAGGGATTAGACAAGGTTTTACTTAGAGAGAATGATCCATTCTCTTCAAATTTGTGGATGAAACTAATCTTTCTGAGATAGTGGAACATGGTCCTTGGCACATTAGAGATTAGCCCTTTTTTATTCAACAATGGAATCTAGGGTTGGAGATAGACTAAAGTAAAATAGAAATGTTGCCACTGTGAGTTAATTTTCACAATTTGTCGATGGATTTGTAGACTATAAAAGGTTTGAGTTTCACCATTAGTTCCCTTAGGAAGCCTATTTCTATAGATTCCCAGATTGTCTCTATATAGAGAATTAGCTATGCTAAACTTTGTATTGAAATTTCTAAATATGCTCCATTACCTAACAGTCTATCAATTCTCTAATTATAAGAGAATGTGGAGTTGGTTAAAACATATATACAAGCTACATATCCTTGGAAGCCTTCTAACTCAATTAAGAAATAGGTTCCTATATGTAAGATGTTTAAAACTGGTTGGAGTGACGAGATATTAGAGGATGATCTAGGTAGTTCTTCAAAAGAGCAGGTAGCTGATTTTTTTGAGACCATGGACAATAATGTTCTGTCAAACTCTCCTCAAATTGTCATTGAGCACGTTGTAACCATGAATGCTACTGAACCAAACCTTCATCCTATAGGTAATCCTACAGCTGAGAGTGGTAGATTTTTAACTGATTCAAATCACAATGATTTGGATGTCAATGATTTTAGTGATCATACAGAGATGAGGATAGTGAGCAAGTAATTTAAAGTGACTTAACAGTCTATTGCTTAACTGAACCCAATCCTCAATCAGAGCAATTTATAGTGCAGTCTAAGAATGCTAGGAAAAAGTTTGCTTGTACGAAGGGTAAATAATAGTGTGTAGGGGATTCCTCCTCCATTTATGTCCATCTTAGTTTGGAACGCAAAAGGACTGAATGACCCTCATAAAAAATCAATGATGAAGGAGGTGGTGAGGGATAAGAAACCAGTTTTGATTGGCATTTTTGAAACTAAAATAAAGGACCCTTTTACACTTTTTGGATCACAATTTTTAGGTGCTAACTGGGAGATTTTTTTAAAACCATAACTCACATTACAATGGAAGAATCATAGGCCTTTTTAATGTAGCTTTGATTGGAGTGACTGTTATTGAAGAATTTGACCAGTTGATGCATTTCCAGTGTCACATGAGATAACTGAATTAAGGGTTTGATCTTACTTTTAATGTGCCTCAAATTTTAGCTTTCACAGAACATAATTATAGACTGAGATGCAATTTTGAAAAGAAAGCATGCAAAATCTATGGCTTGTGGCTGGAGATTTTAACTACTCACTCACTTTATCAGAAGTGGAGAGTAGTAGGAGATTTCATACTAGACTTACTAAGGAGCTCTTAGTTTTTTTGTTGCAAATGGAACTTATTGATCTTCACTCTACAGGCTGGTTGCTTACTTGGTCTAATAATCAACATGGTAATCTACTTGTGAGAAAGAAACTTGACAGAACCTTTATGAACACTTTCTGGTTAAATAAGTTCCTTCATTTCTGCACTTTAGAGAAAACTTGATGTCTAATCACTCGCATATGCTAATTCAACGACCCTCTCATTTCAAGTCTATGGGAACTCCATTTCGATTCTTCAATGTTATAACTGGTATGGTGGGTTTTTCTAATCTTGTTAATACTTGTTGGCACAATGATGTTACAGGTTACAAATCATATCAGTTTATACATAAGTTAAGATGTGTGAAAGTTGTTATTAAACATTTTCTATTAGGTAGGTAACCTAAAATGCATGCATTGAAGGAAAAGCTTACCATTGCTCAATAAATATGTTATATGAATCCTTATAATCTTAAGAATAAACAAATTAAAATGCATTCTTTGTAGTCATACGAAGAAGATCTCAGGTATCATAATTTAGTCCTTAAGTAGAAGCCTTGACTACACTGGTTGAAGGAAGGAGATTCTAATACTAAATATTTTCACTCCCCATTGCTTGCTTGTAGGAATGTTAATCGAATTCCTTTGCTTCTTGACAGTAGTGGGAGAGAACACACTAATCAAACCAATCTCATAAAGTTAGCTCGACAGTATTTCATGGAATTAATGGGCTCAACTGATGTTATTTCACCAAGCTCCAATGAACAAAGCCAACTTGAATGCAATCTTGAGCAGGGTACCGTTGTTGCTCTCATCTCACATGTCACAACTTAAGATATTAAAAGAGTTTTATTCAGTTTGCACCCCTCTAAATCCCTTAGACTTGATGGCTTCACTGCTTTATTCTTTCATCATACATGGAACATTACTGGTCAATTATTCATTGAGACAGTAGAGGAATTCTTCAAGTTAGCCAAACTCTTGTAAGAAATCAATCAAACTTACTCTATTTAATCCCTAAGAAGCATAGACCTTCTCTCATAAGCTACTTTTGACCAATCTCCTGTTGTAGTACTATATACAAAGTGATATCGAAGATTTTAGCTGAAAGAGTTAAACTGGCCCTATCAGTCATTATCAACCCAGCTCAAGGTGCTTTTATGCCTGACAGAAATATTGGTGATCATATTTTGATGGTTCCAGAACTGATGAAAGACTATAATTTAGGTCCAAAAAAATCAAAAGTTGATTAATAAAGATTGATTTCTTTAAAGGTTTTGATACTATCGGCTAGGAATTCATCCGAATTTGTCTTGAAGTTACCTAACTCCCTCATCAACTAGTGCAATGGATCATGAATTGCATCCAAACCTCATCATTGAGTGTCCTTATCAATGGCATTCCTTCCAAACCTTTCAAACCAGCTAGAGGCATTTGACAGGGAGACCATCTATTTCCATAATTGTTCACTTTGGTTATGGAAGGTTTTTCCAGACTTTTAACTAGCTTATAGCTTCCAATGGTGGATTCAAATATCATCATCAATGTAGAGCAATCAATCTTACCCATCTGATATATACAGATGATCTTTTTCATATGAAGCAAATGTTTTCTCTATCAATATTATGATGCATGCTCTTAGCCTCTTTGCTCAATGGTCTGGCTACAAGCATAACCCAAGCAAAAGAAACCTCTTTCTCTCTGTAGATGTAAGGAATTTGGAGGAGATAAGAAGATTCACTAGTTTTGCTATAGTCTCTCATACCTCCATCTATTTAGGAGTTCCTATTATAGCTTCCAAACTTAAGTACCTTGACTGTCTTCCCATCATTGAAAGATTGAAATCTAGAGTACTGGCATGGCGTAACAAGTTTTTATCTTATGTTACTCGATTAACTCTTATCATTTTGGTACTTAGTAGCTTACATATCCATTGGACCAAAAATCTAACTTAGGAAAGCTATCAAGGAGATGGACCGAATTATAAAGACCTTCTTATGGTCTGGTACATTTGGTAACTCTAAGAAAGATAGAACTAAATGAAGTGATGTTACAGTCTCGAAAAAGAAAGGAGGGCTTGGTGTCATTCCAATCTCTACGATGTAAAAGGTTTTGATGTGCAAGAGGCTATTGGTATCATTCCAATCTCTATGATGCAAAAGGTTCTGATGTGTAAGAGGCTATGAAGATTATACACTGATCAAAATGCACTATGGATCAAATGGATCTATGGCATTACTTGAAGCATACTGATTTTTGGCAGTTGGAATGCACTAGAGATGGCTCTTCTATAATTAAGAAAATGATGTCCTTGAGGGGGCTTATCTATCCTTACATTCAACATATAATTGGAAATGGGTCCAGGACTTAGATTCGGTATGACAATTGGCTTGAAATTAACCCTCTTGTCTATATACCTGAATTACAGTACCTAAGGAATAGATTGCCTTTGAACTTTAAAGTTTCTTCTTTAATTATGAATTGTGAATGCATGGAGATTTCAGGGGATTGTAGAATTTGTTGAGCTACCTTCCACGGTTTAGGATATATATAATGTTGATGTCATTTCTTGGTCATTAAACAGGAATGGAACCTTCTCAAGCCACTTTTGTTATTAACTATTTACTGCTAAAACTGCTGATTTGCCTTGGTTCAATCTCTTATAGAGAAATGTTATTAGCTTTAAGGCTTCTTTCATCTCATGGCTTGCAATCAAGAATAGACTCCAAACCAATAGTCAATGGTATGGCAATATTGATACTTCTTATTTACTTTGTAAGATTGCTGTTGAGGATAAAGATCACTTGTACTTTCAATGGTTGTATTCTAAAACTATTTGGAGTAGAATCTTACATATGTTATTGTTACCTTATAATTCCTATGGTTATAATTGGGAGCAAACATTAAACTGCATCATTTTTCAATTGGAGCAAAGGAAAACCAATGCTACTCTTTACAAAGCAGCATTCACCATTATCATATATACCCTATGGACAGAACGAAATAGTTGCAGACTTTCTGATAAGAAGGAAGAGAAATACCAACTTACAAATAGAGTTGTCAACCTTATCAGAGCCATTATACATACTAAAAAAGTACAACACTCTCTGTCTATGGACATGAAGTGAACTTAAAGCTTGTAATTTCATTTGTAATTTTACTAAGGGATATATATCTCACTTTGGCTATTTCTATAGCTTTGTTACTCGTAATTAGTTCTCTTTAAAGGAGTAAGTGGATAGCCTAGAACTCATTGTAATGTTGCTTTAGTTTCATCTATAAATTACCCATTATTCATTTTTAAAAATTAAAAAAAGAACGAAGAAACAAAACAAACTTAAAAACACACATAATAACTAAGATCCCCATCTCACACTTAAAACTTACATTATCCTCAATGTAACATCAAATGTAAAAATGAAGCATTCAACAAAAATGTAAAAGGAAAGGAACAAACTTCCCTTGGGTTGCCTCCTAAGCAGTGTCTTTGTTTAATATCGTTGGCTTGACTCCATGTTTTCCTTTTAAATGATTCCATTTACGTATTCAAGCATCACCACTTCCACATTCTCTGTTTGGAAGACTTTGTAGTACAACTTCAGGCGATGACCATCAACTTTAAATGTATTTTCTATTTTTGAACTCTGTATCTCTACTGTACCAAATGGAAAGACATGAGAAACCACAAAAGGACTAACCTAACAGGATCGTAACTTTCTAATAGAGAAGCACTTTCTGACCCACAAAAAGATTTTCCTTGAGTTCATCCTGTCATAGAAAGCTTCCTAATATATCATTGCATTATGTTTAGAGTCATTCCCCATCTCTTCTAACTCTTGCAATTGTAACTTTCTATGCACTCCCACATCATCAAAATTTATATTGTAATGCTTTATAGCCCAAAACACTTTATTTTCCAACTCCACAAGAATATGACACGACTTTCCAAACACCAATCTATATAGGGACATAACAATTGGTAGCTTATAGGCTATTCTATAGGGCCATAGTGCATATTCCAGCTTCAAGCTCTAATCCTTCTTGTCAGGTTGGACTGTTTTCTCTAGGATTAACTTGATTTCTCTATTGGATAACTCAGCTTGGCCACTAGTCTAGGGATGGTAGGAGGTGGAAACTTTTTGCATGATATGGTGATTCTTGAACAATGATTCCATCACCCTATTGCAGAAATGGGATCCCCTGTCGCTTATGATGGCCTTTGGAATCCCATACCTAGAAAGGATATTAGATTTGACAAAACAAAAACAACTTTAATGTCATTAGTTTTGGTGGCTTTAACTTCCACCCACTTGGAGACATAATCAACCGCAAGTAAAATATAATGAAAACTAAAAGATAGAGGAAACGATCCCATAAAATTAATACCAAAAACATCAAAAACTTCATAGAAAAGAGTGGGAGTTTGTGGCATTTGATTTTTAAGGGATAAGTTACCTGACTGTTGGCCCCTGTCGCATGACTTGCAAAAGATATACACATCATTAAACAGTGAAGACTAGTAAAAACCACTCTTTAAAATTTATGAGCAGTCCTTTTTACCTGAAAGTGTCCTCCACAAGCATATGAATGGCAGAAGGTCAAGATGGAAGATATCTCGCGCTTAGGAACACTCCTTTTTATGACTTGATCTGTACAGTGCCTCCATATATACAAATTATCCCAAACATAGTACTTAACTTCACTTATTAATTTATCCCTTTGAGCCTTTGAAAAACCTACAAGTAATTTATTAGTCACTAAAAAATTCATGACATCTGCATACTATGGAGGTGTCAAATTGGTGGAAAATAATTGTTCATCTGGAGATGTTCCTCTCATAGGGATATTATCTTCCTTTCTGATCAAGCGATTGAGGTGGTCAACAATTGCATTTTTTGCGCCCTTCTCATCTCCCATTTCCAAATCAAACTTCTAAAGGAGAAGAATCCATTTTATCAACCTCAATTTTACTTCATTCTTAGTGGGTAGGTACTTCAAAGCTATATGATCAGAGTAAATAATAACTTTAACACCTAACAATATGATTGAATTTTTTCCAAAGCAAATACCGTAGATAAAAGTTTTTTTTTCAGTTGTAGAATATTCAAATTAGGCTAGACTCAAAGTATTCGAAGCATAGTAGATGACATATGCAACTTTGCCCACTCTTTGTCCTAGAACTGCCCCATTGTATAATCACTCACATCGCATATGATCTCGTAGGGAAGGTCCAGTTTGGAGGTTAAATTACTAGGGGGGATGTTAAGAGCTCATTAAGTCTATTAAAAGCCTTGTTACACTTATCATCAAACTCAAAAGAGACATCTTGTTGTAGTAGCTTACATAAAGGTAAGGCTATCTTTAAGAAATCTTTGATGAACCTGCAATAAAAAACCTGTATGTCAAAGAAAAGAACGAACTTTCCACATAATTGAGGGGTAAGGCAAGGTAGAAATGAGATTGATTTTAGACTTATCTACCTTTATACCCATAGAAGATATAACATGCCCTAGAACTATAAATTGATCTACCATAAAATGACACTTTTTCCAATTTAATACAAGGTTAGTTTCAATAATTATTTCCAAAATAAGTGCAAGATTATCTAATCAAGCATTAAAAGAATAGTTATAAACCCTAAAGTCATTCATGAATACCTCTATGATCTTCTCAACATACTTAACTAACATGCCCACCTTGTATTTTAGAAAGTGACGGGTGCTTTGCACAATCCGAAGGCATCTTTCAGTAAGCAAATGTACTGAATGAGAATGTAAAGGTCATCTTTTCTTGGTTCTCTAATGTAATAGTGGTTTGAAGATAAACTGAAAATCCATTTAGAAAATAGTAATACTCATATTTAACCAATCTTTCAAGCACTTATCAATAAATGGGGAGAAAAAAATGGTCTTTACAAGTTGTCACATTCAATTTTCTGTAATCAATGCATATTCGCCACTTGATTTGCACATGGTTGGGAACTAACTCACCTTCCTGATTAGCTACTACTGTGGTTCCAAATTTCTAGGTTGCAATCTAGATGGGATTAAGCTGGGAGGTTCAGAGGTTTGCCTTTTCAAGTTTTTAATGAAACTAGAAGTAAAAAAGGAGGAATTGAAAAGGTTGAAATGGTTGCTTTACTTGATATATAGCCATTATTTTGAGAACTAAAGAGAATTTGTTGAGAAAGCAATAAGAGCTTTAGCTTTATTTGGATCATAATGATAAAAAGGCAGCTCAAAGGGATGTAATAGGAGGTTACATTAAAGCTTGAAGGTCACAACTTAGTGATTCTTCAAAAATTAAGGGTGCGGTGGTTAAAGGAAGGGGACAACAATACATGTTTCCTTTATAGGTCTCTGCTAACTATAAGGAATAAAAACAAGATTGTTTCCCTAAAGAATGAAATGAGTCAAGAGGTTAATTGAAAGGCTAAGTTTTTGTCACACACTAGAAAGTACTTCAAGAATATTATAGGAATGCCATCTTACCACTTTCCCTCTCATTTGGACATATCCTCTATAATGCCTAAGTTAATCACTAGTCATCAAATTGTCTTCCTTACAAGGCCAGTCATCATTGATGAATTTAAAGGTGTAGTTTTCAATTTTAATCCTAACAAATTTCCTGGTCTTGATGGATTCAACGAATGTTTCTAGTAAAAATCCTAGGGCTTATCAAAATAGACGTTTGTGAAGCTATTTTGGAATTCTTTTCCAACTCAAAGATGGTGAAAGCTTGGAATTAAACATATCTATGCTTAGTTCCTAAGTCACCTAATCTCTCCTCCTTCAACGACTTTCGCCCTATTTCCTACTTCAATATATTTGACAAGATAATATCAAAGATGTTGGCCTTCTAGATTAAAGGAACTCTCCTTTTTATTATAAATGTAGCTTAGACAACCTTTATAGAGGGTAAAATTATATGTGATAATGTCTTAATAGCTCAAGACTTGTATAAAAATTATCATCTACAAGTTTTAGGTATAATCTGTGCACTGAAGATTGATATACATAAAGCTTTTGATATGGTTAAATGTTCTTTCATCATTAATTTCTTGAGAGCAGTGTGGGCACTCTGGGGCACCAGAACCTCGACCCGCAAAGGAACCCCTACTAGAGGCAGTCGATGTAGGAATGTTTTATTGTCGTCCCCTCATCACAGATCTCTGAGCAACTCTCGGTGTAGAGGAACTACCTTCCCGACTTCGTTTCCCCAAAGACTGACCTCCTCTATTAAAGTCTCTTCTCTGACTTATTTCTTTCTTGATCGTCTCTTGTCTTTCTACTTTTATTGCAGCTTGTACCAACTGATGGTAAGTAACTTGTTGTAACATAGAAAACGCTGCCAGATGCTCCTTAATCGAATCATGCAATCCCTCCTCGAATTGATGACATCGGAACTCTTCAGTCAGTACAGATTCAGGGGCATACTTACTGAGCCGATTAAACTCCCGATCATACTCAGCAACAGACAAACTCCTCTGCTTTAGATTCAAAAACTGCTTCCACCTATCCTTTCTGTAAGCTTCCGTCACATACTTAGTTTTAAATTCGTGGGCAAAGAATTCCCACGTCAGAGGCACCGGTAGCTGAGGACTCCGTAGAACAAATTTTCACCATTCATAAGCTGCTCCCTGTAGAAGGGAGACAGCACAGTGCACCATCTGCTCTGCTGGACAACTGATCTCATCCAGTACCCTCTTCACCTTCTCAATCCAGAACTCGGCCCCTTCAGATTCCTCCAGAGATGTCCCAGAAAATTCTTCAGCCCCATACTTCCTCAGCTGATCAATCGGAGCCTTAGGTG
>JANIHZ010000210.1:49886597-49899305 GCA_027478365.1 Erythroxylum rufum | reverse complement strand
TTGTAAATCATCACTAAATCAAGTTCAAACAACCAATTAGAAGCAAAGAAACTGATTAAAACTTACCTGGAATGCTTAAATCTCCAAATCTTGCAAAACCCTAACTTTTCCCCTTTCTTCTTCTTCCTCTCCCTCTCTACCGACGCTGCTTCCCCTCTTCTTCTCTTCATTTCCCTTTTTATACTTTTCATAATTGTGCAATGTCCATTTTACCCCTTACTTAAGCCTTAAAACTTATACCCTTAAGTGACTTGCCCAAAATGCCCTTAAGCATTTTTACCACTTTTAATTTAATCAAACCATATAATAAAAATTCTACAAATCTTTACAGGAATAATTAACTCCCAAAAATTATTCCATCAAACCTCATAACTTATTTCAATCATACTTAATCAAAATCCAATCGAAACAGTTTATCATTCAAAACCTAATTTGAAATCGTGCTAAATTCATCAAGACAAGTTCGGGGTCCAACTCCCTTCTTGTACCTTGGTACATATAAGATGACAGTTGATCTCTATATGCTTGGTGCGTTCGTGAAAAATGGAATTTTCGGCAAGATGAATGGCGAATTTGTTGTCACAATAAAGGTAAGCTGCTCCTTTATGTGTAAAGCCGAAGTCTTGGCGTAGGTAGACTAGCCATTGAAGCTCGCAAGCGGTAGCAGCTAAGGCCCGATACTCTGCTTTTGAAGAGCTGCGAGAAATGGTGACTTATTTCTTTGATTTCTAAGAGATCAAGGCAGAACCAAGGAACACTCAAAAGCCAGTGACTGATTTGCGTGAGTCTGGACACGTCGCCCAGTCGAAGTCTGAGAAAGTGTGAAGGTGTGTTGAGGAGCTCGTTGGGAATAAAAGGCCTTGACCAGGTGCCTTTTTGAGGTTCCTTAACACACGGTTGACGGCTTGTAGATGCTCGGTGGTTGGTCTATCAAGAAATTGGGATAACTGTTGAATAGGAAAGCTGATATCCGGTCTTGTAATGGTAAGGTAAAGCAACTTTCCAATGATGCTTCGATATCTGCCGACGTCTGTGTATGGTTCATCAGAGGCTGTCAAGTGCGTGTTTGGAGCCATAGGTGTTGAGGCTGGTTTGCAGTGGAGAAAACCAGAGTCCTCTAGGAGATCCAATGTGTATTTTCGTTGTGACAAATTAATGCCAATAGAGGATCGCGCCAGCTCCAGTCTAAGGAAAAACTTTGTTGTTCCAAGGTCCTTAATCTGGAAGGTATCGTTTAGAAACTTTTTTGTTGTTTCAATTAGTGAAAGGTCAGTGCTTGCTAGAAGAACATCGTCTACATAAATCAGTAAAACAATAAACTCACAACCTTGTCTTTTTGTGAACATGGTAGGATCGGAGACGGACTGAGAGAAGTGGGCAGAAATCAGTGCGGAGGTCAATTTGGCATGCCATTGACGACTGGCTTGCTTGAGTCCATACAAGCTTTTTTTAAGTTTGCAGACCATCTTGGGATCAGGCAAGGAAAGACCAAGTGGAGGAGTCATGTAGACCTCTTCATGGAGGTCCCTGTGGAGGAAGGCATTGTTGATGTCCAGCTGGTGGAGATGCCAGTTGTGGGAGGCTATTTTGGCTTGATGTGTGGGTCCTAGGTAATAGAGTCCATCAAGTTGTTTAGCAAAACCAATCGTCTTCGAAGTTTTGGTATCTTGAATGTCACAAGAGTGATCGGAGAAGATTAGTTTGCAAAGAGAGGAATTTGTAAGCTGACTGATGGAAATGAGATTAAGTGAGAAGATAGGAACATAGAGAACATTAGTCAATACTAAACCAGAGATATGAACTGTTCCTATATGTGTAACAGGTACTTGTTGGCCATTGGGGAGCCTCACTGTCAAATTACTGGCAGTTGTATATTCAGAAAATAATTCCAGACTGCATACAATGTGATCCGTAGCACTTGAGTCCAAGATCCAAATGGATGAAGGTAAATATGGTTTTACAGGTGAGTGTGTACCTTTATCATCTTTTGTGAGTGTATTTATTTGCGATACTGAGGGCGGACTGGTTATAGGGACTCTTCCATTGTGTAGTAATTCTTTCAGTTGGTAGTATTCTTCCTGAGTCAGATTGTAGTTAACACTTGGTGGTGTGCTTTCTTTCTGGTCTTCTGAGGTGCAGAGGGTGTTTTCTGAAGAATTGTCGAGGTGCGTTTCGATTTGGTTGGCAGCTCTAAACCTGGACCTGTAGGCATCTTTGGACTGGTAAGTAGTTGATTTATTGTTGTTGGTTGCAAAGTTGGGAGAAAAGCCAAACTTTATTCCCAGGCTGGTTCTCCGGGCACTTTATATGATATTCTGCGGCTTCATGGCATCAATGTTACCGTTCTTTGGAGACATTAATGCTGTTGTGGGAGCTATAGGCTTCATTCCTCTAGATTTCGTCCTCCCAATGCTTCTCTACAATATGAGCTTCAAGCCTCCAAAATCGTCCCCCACCTATTTGATCAACATGGCTATCATAGTTATCTTTACAGGTGCTGGATTAATGGGGGCCTACTCGTCCGTAAGGAAATTAGTTCTTGATGCCAACCACTTCAAGCTCTTTAGCGATGATGTGACTGACTAATCCTTATAAGCACAGACTACCGTTGACAGGACGGTGGAGAGGATGTTAAAAAGTGGCTTTTCCCTACATTTTATGTTCACCATGCTTCCTAGTCTCTTCCTTCCTACGTTCCTTGCTTCAAAATGCTTCCTTCTCAAGCTCATCCACTGTTTTTTTTTTCTTTACCTTTCTCCCTAAAGCTTGATTATACTGCTCATCCCGACTTCCACCTGCTTGGATCCATTTCTGCCTTACTACTCCAGGGATGGTCTTGGAGCGTCCTCTTTTTCCTCCATTACTCTTTACCGTTTAAAGTAACCATTTTTTGACTTATGTCCTGCCTTCATTTTTTTTTTTTTTCCTCGGATAGAAATCTTAGAGACAGAATCAGACCTTAGCAAAGTCCCACTTTTGAATTTCTCCCCTAACCTTGAAACCACCATGCCAAGCCACTCAACCTTCTTCACCATCTTCTAACTCAGAATAATCCTTCTTCTCCACCCATTTACTATGCCAAATCTTGAAGTGAGTTGGTGAAACCCGGCCCCTTTAGAACAGGCTTAACATTAAATTCTTCCCTGAAGCTGTCTCTAGTAATGGAGTAATCTTCCCACCTCTGAACTTTCTGCAAGCAGGAGCTCTGACTTGGTCTTCATCTCTAGCTGGATATTTTTTGGATAAGCATTTATCCTTTCCTTTAGTAGATGCGTGGGCAAACTCTAAACCGCCAAGTTGGGAAGAATTGGATATGTATAGGTTTGTATTTAAGTCAAAAGAGAAACTAAGCTTCCTTACTCTATAATCAAAAAAAAAAAAAAAAAGTTTAAGCTTAGAAAGTTAGAAGACCATGTAATCCAGGTCAAATATCTTTGGAATCCTATGTAATCCAAAGTGTGCAAACCTATTAGGAAATTGTCTAAGACTAGCTCTTACAATGAACTTATGGGCAGTCTACATGAAAATGAGGATGTCACTAATGCCTAAAAATATATGTAATATTATGTTTATGATTGATGCAACAATTATTGAGATAGATAGAGACAAAAAAAATATAGTATCTTCTCCTTCGCAGTTTGTAAAGCTGAAGGAGGATATTATTATGGTTGAACCACCCAAGGACCTTATCTTTAACAATGAGTTTGGGCCTGAGCATATACTTGAGAACTAATATTTTCAGTTCTCTTCCTCTAGAAAGGGGGGCAGGAGTAGCTCCGTTCCTTATCAAATGAAGCGCTAGAACATCATTATATGCCTTTGGATAATTCAAAATTTAACCAACATGACTTCCAACAGCTACAAGATCTAGCAAATAAGTCAATTGAAAACACATTTTGGTACTAAGCCAGGAAGCAAATAGGAAGAAAAAAGGAGGTGGCCCTCCTCTTAACTTTTTATTATGTCATTATTAATATATAATATTAGATGATTGAATAGTCCTTAAAAAAAGCAGGTTATGAAGGACATTATTTTAAAAAAGACGCCTATTCTAATAGGTCTTCTTAAAACAAAAATCAAAGTTGGAAGACTAAAGGAAGAACTAAGCTTTTTAGGTAGAAGTTATAGCTGCAATTTGAATTACTCACATCACTTTTATGGTAGAATTGTGATTGTGTTCAACCTTGCTCCAATTCAAATCACTGAGATGTTCAATTCTAACTAAATGATACACCTCAATTTCCAATCCCACTAATTTCATCTGACTTTCTATTGTTCATTATCTATGCTTCAAATTTTAACTTCCAAAGAAGCAATCCCTTAAATTACCTAGAAAATATTCATGTTAGAATCCAAAGATCCTGGCTTCTTGCTGGTGATCTTAACTACATTCTACATGTAAATAAGGTAAAAGGAATGAGAATTAATAAGAATTTATTTGGGAAGGAGCTCAACTCCTTTATCAACCACATGGAAATAACTACTTGAACTCAACAGGTCAGTTTTTCACTTGGTCAAACAATAATCAATTGTCTCCTTTATAAGAAAAAACTGGATAGATCTTTGGTGAATAAAGGCTTGTTGTTTAAATTCCCCTCCAACTTTGTGCAAATGGTCCACCATTATGCTCAGATCATGCCACTATAGAAATCAAAGACATGGTATATTTCAATCATATTAAATCTCCTTTTAGATTTTATAACTTTATGCTTTAGGTTAAAAGCTTGTAAGAGTTGGTCAGAAATGTGATGAATATTCCCATCAATGACTGTAAAGCCTTTTAATTAGTGTACAAACTTAAAGCTCTGAAAAGGGAAATAAAAGTATTAAAATGGAGGCATATCCTAGATCTAAAAGCTCAGATGGACACCACTAAAGATGTCCTAATATTTTGTCAAAAAAAAGCTTTATAAAAACCCCTCGAATGATAAATTAAAATTACAAGAAGAGCAAACCCTAAATAACTGTTCACAAAACCTCATGGATCATATTTCTTACCTGAGACAAAAGGTAAGAATTTTCTAGCTCAAACATAAAGATAGTGTGTATGTTTCTTTTTTAGCACCCTCTTAGCTCACAAAAATGACAATAGAATTAGTGCCTTGAAGGATGACTAGAAAAATTTACAAAGTGACAAATTCATAATGAAATCCTTAGCCTTCAATCACTTTTGTTGAGATCCAAAGATAAGTGAAAATCTATAATTAATGAACTGAGGCAATTCATTGAAACTCACATTGATTCATACATCTTCCCATCTTTAACCAATGATGTTACCATAGAGGAGGTAAAGAGAGTATTATTCAGCTTTAAACCAGACAAGGCCCTAGGCCTTAGTGGTTTAAACGCAACTTTCTTTCAACATATATGGTATATAACTAGTAAGAATTATTTAGTATAAGCAAGATTTCTTCAAGAAAAATAAAATGTTCAAAGAATTAAACAAAAATTTTTTATGTCTCATTTAAAAAAAGCTAATCGAACCACCTTATAAGACTTTGACCCCATATTTTGTTGCAACTTGGCATACGAGATCATTACTTCCAATAAGACTTAAGGAAGCTCCAATACCCTTGTTCAATCCTTATTAAGGGGCCTTTATTAATGGAAGATATATTGGAGACAATCTTCTCCTAGCTCAAGAATTATTCGAAGACTATAACACCACCCTTTCAACTAATAATTGTACCCTTAAGATTGACCTCTATAAGGCCTTTTACACTCTAGATTTGCAATTTATACTTAACTCTTTTTATAAAATTGGGTTCCCTAATTAATTCATCATATAGATTGAAGTATGCATTACTAATTAATGAGGAACCTACCCATGTTTTTTATAGAGCTAGAGGCATAAGGCAGGGGAACCTTTGTCCTCCTTATCTCTTCACATAAGCAATTGAAGTTCTCTTCCATATCCTTCAAAATAATATCAATAATATGTATAGCTTCAAATATCATTTTAAGTGCAAGGATCTTGGTGTAAGTTGATGATATAATGTTATTATATGGAAATGATCCCAATTAATTGAGAACCATCATCTATTCACTAAACAACTTCTCTGGATGTCTGGTCTACATATTAACATTGAAAAAAGTAGCCTAATGATCTCTACTAGTATTTTATAGGCAAACACATTATCTTAAATCTCAAATATACAATTATAAGCATTACCCTTTTCATACATAGGCTTAACTATTTTCACTAAAAAGCCTAGACCTACTAAATGTGAACATTTAATAGATCTAGTCAAGAAAAGGGTTGCAGCTTGGCAAAACAAGTCTTTATTTTTATATAAATCTAAAAGAGTCTAGCTTGTAAAGACAGTCCTCCTGAATCTTCATACTTGTTGGTGTTCTCATTTAATTCTTTGTAAAGGAATTATCAAAGATCTGGAGAAATTGATCAATAGATTTATGTGGTCCAGCAATATGAACAACCCTTATAGACTTAAAGTCAAGTGGACTAAGGTTCGTTCCATAAATGGTTGAGTACTTATTACTTCTCATATAATTGCTTTTGGAATCTTAGAGAAAATAAGACTCATTCCTGACCTCTTATTGAAATTTTAAGATCAAGGAACTTAATATACCATTTAATCAAAAATAGGTTGGAAATGGACTTGGCACATAGTTTTGGTTTGAAAATTAGTGCGTCATTAACCCTCTCCATATGTAAGAAGAGATAAACTCCTTAAGAGGTAGACTCCCATTGAACACAAAAGTAGCTAAGATGGTATCTAATAACTCTTGGAGTTGTAGATATAGAAGTATGTCTCAAATTTTAGCTAATTTACCAAATTATAAATCTGATAAAGGTAAAAAAGTTCAAGCAATATGAACTTTGGAAAATTCTCATAATTTCTCCAATAATTGCTAGCTAAAATACTTCAGACCACACTTCCCAAAAGTGAGATGGTACAATCTCATTTGGTCTATATTCGTTAAACCTAAAGCTGCAATCACCTGCTGGCTTGTTATTAAAGGTAAACTTTGGACCAATGACATAATTCAAGCTGCTAATCCTCTTTGTGTCTTGTGCAAAGCTGAACCAGAGTCATTTTTCACTTATTCTTTCAATGTTCTTATGCTTAAACCATCTAGTATAGACTCCAACACATGATGACTATATTTTGTAATGAAAGGAATTGAACAAATTATCTAATGGGCCTATAAATGTGACAAGAATATTGAAAATAATTTTGTGTTGTTTAAAAAAACATTGATTTGTAGTGTTTATATTATCTGGACGGAGAGGAATAATTGATTCCATAACAAACAAGAGTTAGATAAGCATACCTTAGCTTAGAAGCTGTTTCATTAGATGAGAGATATTCTTATCTCTAACAACTACCATAAATTGTTAAGTAACAATGCAAAGAACTCTTGGTTCTTAAACTAGTTCATCTAAATGATGTTCTATGGATGAACTGTTTACTTTATTTACCTAACGAACATCATTGTGAATGCTAAATTATTGAATGTTCGCATCCATGCACTCGATTAAAGTTCTAACCTTTATGAGAGTCTTTTCACATAGTGCTCCACCATTTGCTTCATCGACCAAGTTCCTATCTATAGGCAATAATCCTTCGTAAAAGTATTGGATGAGGAGTTGTTTCATGATATTACAGTAATGGAAGCTGGCAGACAACTTCTTAAAGCTTTCCTAATACTCATAAAGGGATTCTTTATGATGTTTTATCTCACAAATCCATATGCTCAGACTCCCTATAAGCAAATCAAAAAGCTAGTCTTTTGTTGCATTTTTCAATAAAAATGAGAAGGCTCTTAACATAATATGCTCGTCTGTCACCTTTAGAGGTTTCATAAAAAGACAAACCACATCAAGCTCTTTAAGATGCTTGTATGCATCCTCACCTGCAAGTCCATGAACTTAGGCGAAAGATGGACTAATCCAGACTTGAAGTTCAAAAGTGATATGTTTAGCAAAATTAGAGAAAATGATGCATAAAGGTCTTTAAGTTATGTTTGATGCAGCCAACTCTCTTAGAGTTCTCGGATTGACTATGACTTCTTTAAATTCAAGTCCTTATTGTATTCCTAGAGTTGTTTTGATTTCTCTTCACAACCTTCGTAGTGTCCTTTTAATCTCATGGTCAAATTATACATGTTCTTAATGAGGATATCTCATTACTACCATATACAACCATTAACAAACATGAAAACATTAAGAACATGTATAATTTGACCATGAGATTAAAAGGATACTACGAAGGTTGCGAAGAGTATTAAAAAAAACATTACAACCATCTGAGAGCCAAATATTTTTCTCTTCTTTCTTGCTTGCTTCATCTTTGTAAAAAGCATGTCATTACATGTTAATTGTATAGCTGAAATCAAGAAGGTAAAGATATCGATACCATGACTCGGACTGCAAAAATAAACAAAAGTTTTAAAATGGATAACATATTTACGTGTTATGAAAATATTGTTTGTTTACCTTGGTATTCTTCATTTCGTGATTTGTTATCAATACACCGGGCCCTAGTAGCACTAACATCCCTATTATAAAGGGCATCAATCACCCTTTTTGCTTATTGGAATTCATCAATATCAACAAGATCCTAAAATATCCGACTTATCACATGATTTTCATCCCAGTGGTTGACCAATCTAAAGCAGGTAATAAGTACATACATAAAAGCATAAGTCCACAACTTCCAATTCATACTCATCCACTTAAAGAAAGCAACAATTAGTGGGAGAAAAATGAAAGGAAATGGGCAATGATGTTACCAGAATGTTGATGTCTTGTGCTAGCTTGACCCCTGTCTCATAGTACGACATATGCATCATGTAGTGTATAAGAATTCGCTTCAGGTGAGTGTGGCTCCATTATGATAAATTCTTTACGTCTATCAATTCCAGATGCTCAAGCCAACTTTAACACCTTTACACTAGCAAGGTTTCTATTTTACTTCCCTCTTCTATAACGTCGAAATCTAATTGGCGCCACATCACAATCAAAACTAGAATCAAAACCTCTAAACACCAAATTTCGAACTTCAAATTAATACGCATATCTGAGCCTTTTATATGCAAAGTCATTGATAAATCATACAAAAATTAAAAAAAAAGAAACCAAAACCCTAACCTCTATGAGGGAAATGGAATGGGGTCAAAAAACATGGGAATTGTTGAGAGGCCCCGATTTGAAGTCGGATGAATTAGAATCATGGAGGTGGCGGCTTGTGAGGCTCTCCATGATTGTGGGATTGAAGAAAGTTTCCCCTCTACAACCCTCAGGATTGTCCACTTATGTCTCTTGCTCTATTTACTGTAAAAATAGATTGCATGTAAATAATCAAAACCAGATGGTCAAAGGCAACGCTATAAAAATAATCGATTGAGAATGAGATGACAGTGAACTATGAAATGAGATAAGGATGTGACAATTGTGTGATTTCAATATAAAAAAGCTTTATTAATTAATTTATTGTTGAATCCATCCTAAAAAGTCCCAATACGTAAATAGATGGTAGGCTATAGCAACAATTTTATAATGTTGCATATATAAAATTTAGTTGCAACTATTTTTAATGTTGTTGCCTTTTCTTATATTTAGCAACAAATTGTTATTGTTGTTGTCTTTTAATATTATTAAAAACAACACCTTAAAAACTATTGCATTATATTAATTTTTAGCAACATATTTTAAAATTGTTGCAAACATATTGTTGCTTAAAGCCCTTTTTACTGTGGTGCAATTTATCCAAGAACTAGATCTATTGAGATAGTATAATTAGCTAAGCACCTCACTTTCCATAATTTTACCCAATTTATGGTTGTTGCATCAAATGTACTTATTCTCGCAAACTTTAGAATTAACGCCATCATATTTTCTTCACTCCACTTTCCTCAAGTCAAAGTGCACATCACAATGAAAAACTATATGATTTTTAATTTTTGATTTCTCAACTTAATAATATGTTAGCTTTCCATACACTTGACCTCTCCTCTATAACTTAAAAGATATTTCCAAAGTTTCCTAATTATACTTAAAATAGTTACCTGTTGATGTTTATATGCTTAGCCAAATTTTTATATAGTATAATAAGCAAACCAGTTGAATGTCTAAAGTACCTGAGAAGAAATAGCAAAAACAAGATGGAAGGAAAATATGGTTAGGTTTCATATTTTGTCCATCATTCTAAGGGTGAAAAATGTTATATTTTACATTTGACTGAACTCGAAATTTAAATGTTAAATCACTGTACCATTAACATACATAGGTTATAACACTTAAGATTTCTCATCACCAAATTTCCACCATTCTGGCTCATACCATTGCCTTCCCTTGTAAACAAAAAGGATAGTAAAAAAGAATAATCTCTTATAGCCTTTCTTCTTTTTTCTTCTGATAAGCACAATTCCAATAACCTTAAATCTTAAATAGCAGATTGAAGTAAGAACATATTAGACCTTAGGCCAATATGGAGCCAGAAAAGTAAACCAAACATAATTCAGAACGTGATCCTAACTTATAGCTCACAAATAAAACATAAATAGTTTATAATATATGCCAAGAATAAATACCAAAAGAGCAATGAGGTTCTGAAGATAAACTTCCTTCAAACTGATAAGAATAAGAGATGACAAGCTAGGAATTTTGTGCTATGTTGGATTCACTCTACATCCACACGAATAAGGAACAAACGTCCACAAACCTACATAGAAAAATTAGTTCATAGAAGTTCCAGTGAGCTAGAAAACTTGGTACCAAAATTCAAGTTGGGACTACAACAATCATATATTGAAAATGATAAGTCACAACTATTTGGCTAGAGAACCACTATCTCACACTACTCACATTCACTAATAAAAAGATTGAATTTTTCACCTATTTCTAACTTCTAACCATAATTTAATTTTTCAAACACTACCCATTGCAATCTACGCCCTAATACCTATTGTAGAACCCACAATGTAGAACCCATAATCCTGTTGCTTTGATCCATATAAGCAAACTCTTATCTAAAATGCCTTTATCCATATTAAGCTTAAATTGCCTTTATAGCTTTGTTTCAAGAACGCCATCAACCTGTATACAAAACAAAGGTGGCAACTCTATAATATCAAACAATTAGAATTGCAAGATATAACAAGTTTGAAGTAGAAACTTATCTTAAATTTTCTACAACCAAGGTTGCAGCAAACATTTTTGTCACTATATTGTATACATTGCAATAAACATATACTTAAACAAAGCACATAAAATTTCCACACATATCTCAATATGGTATAAATTCAGACACAAAGGAAACTTCACAAAATTGAAGAGTGTTTCTATACATGATAAAATTAAATCACAATTCAACTTTACAAAATTGAAGTGATAGTGTAAAGAGCAATATACATGTGACAGAATAATGCTCAATTTCACCGATAAACTCGATACTATGAATACTTCCCCATTACATGGTGAAAATAAAAAATGAGCTAGTTCACAATCAAATAGCTTAATACTTGAACAGAACAATTGCCAATTTCACCATAAATTCATAGTTTAACAGATAGCGGGCTTTGTAAATGAAAATCTCAATTTACAGTAAACAATATTTGTTGGAAAATAATCAAGAAGGGAAGAAGAAAAGAAGCCAATGATTAGTTGACTTCCTTTATTCACCTATACAATGTGGGGGATTTCGTATAATGCATGAATTAAGCATGAGCAAAACTATGTTAAAAATATACATATAAATAAGGATGAAGATGCAAGAGTGGCTCAAGGAGGGAAGAAGATAATCAACCATCATGTAATAATTTTACTTGATGCTGCTATACACTCTGGCCATTGACGACAGAGCATGATCTACAGCAGGATCAAGAACATAATAAAACATGAGTTGCCATTCATATGATAATAAACCCATACTATTAACATTATCTGAAGAGTTTATAAGTATTCTTTTTCCTATCACAAATTCTTGAGCCACAATTCAATTTCCCTATTCTGATTTAACCTAAATTAAATCCCTAATTAGATAATTAAAGAACCATAAAAAAGAAATTAAGCTTAACTGGCTAATTTATCCTTCAAGCTTGTATTTTTCTCCTAGTTCTAACTTCTAACAACAATTTAATTTTCCGAACACTACCCATTGCAATTTACGCCCTAATACCCGTTGTAAAACCCATAATGCCGTTATTTTGGTAGACCATCTCTATGAACTGGCCGATGATGAGAGGCACCAACTAGATCTGCTTGACCTCTTCTTAGGCTTTAAGAAGTTTTCACTTGAGATTCTTCTATTGGTCTTTGTTGTACTCCTCGTGGATGTCAATGAACTTGAGCTGTCATTGGATAGACTTGAAGCGGCTACAAAGGTCCTCTTATTGGTGGTGACCAAGTCAGTAAGGTTGGATTTTGTTGTTGAAATCGACGGCGGTAGGGGAGTGGAGACTGAAGTGTGACAAGGGAACTGGGAGAGTGGAGACTGACTGGGAGAGAAGACGTGGTGAGTGAAGAACAGAAGAACTATAGTAAAACCTCGATAAATAAATATTCGATAAATTAATAACCTCGATTAAATAATAATTTTCTCCGGTCTCGACTTGGGCCAATAGGATAAAATAATAACCTAGCTAAATGCATAAGATAATAATTTTAAAAAAATTCCTTGAGGCCCATTGAAAATATAAAATAATAATTCATTAAATAAGTATGAAAATTACATATATAATTCA
>JANIHZ010000210.1:49875165-49886497 GCA_027478365.1 Erythroxylum rufum | reverse complement strand
AATTTAACAAATATAATGTACAAAATAAAAATTATTCTATAAATTAATAAATATTAATTTATCGATAAATTAATAACCCCGTATAAGATAATAATTTTTTAGGTCCCAAAAATATTCATTTATAGAGGTTTTACTTTAATGTGTGGAAATTAAATGAAAGCAAAATGACGACATTTTGCTTCTCTGTAACTTTGTTTTGATTGAAGTAAAATGACGTCGTTTTGATTAAGTAAAGCAACTTTACACTATCCAATTCTTAACTAAGTAAAACAACGCCATTTTGATTAAGTAAAATGGCATTAAACTTTCCAATTATTAACTAAGTAAAATGATATCAAAATAACATCATTTTATTGTTTGATTTTAATTATTTTTTTGTAATTAGTTTTCACTCACATGAATATACTATAATATCATGATATAATATAATATAGAACTAGAGCAACAATTTTGGATGTTGCATTTATAAGATTTATTGTAACCTTTTTTTTTTATTTTTGTTGGCTTTTCTTATATATAACAACAAATTATTATTTTGTTGCTTTTTAATATTATTAAATACAACACTTTTAAAATTGTTGCGATATATTAATTTTTAGCAACACATTTTTAAACTGTTGCAAACTTGCCGTTGCTTAAAACACTTTTTGTTATATTGAGTGGCTATTCAAATATTGATTATGGTGGAGACTTAGATGATAAAAAAAGTACCTCTGGATTTGCATTTCATATTGGACCAACAATTCGTAGTCATAAAGAAAGTAACAAATAGTTGTTCTTTCGACGTGTGAAACTCAGTATATCATTGCAGCAACATGTACATTTCAACCAATATAGTTGAAGAATATTTTAAGTGAGTTATATCACACACAAGAAGGTCTGATTACAAAATATATTGACGATAAATCTGTTATATTACTTGTGAAAAATCAAGTGTCACATAGTCGAAGCAAACATATAAGCACGAAATATCATTTTATTAGAGAGCAAGTGAAAGACAAAACTGTAAAGCTCATTCATTGCAAAACTAAAGATCAACTTGTGGATATTTTTATAAAGCCTTTGAAGACTGATGTATTTCACAAATTCAAAGAAAAGCTTGACATGCGAAGTCGGGTTTAAGGGGGAGTGTTAAAAGACAAACCTGCATAGAATACTTCTGGGTTCTTCTAGACACAACAAATGAGTTGTATTACTTAGGCTTATCACTTTGTTAGCTATCAAAGTTCATTAATTATTGTTATTAGTTAATATAGCTATTGCTAGTTGTCAAAGTCAGTGAGTAAACTAACTTTCATGCCTATAAAATGCCCTTAGCATTTGTAATGTATGTATGAGAGAAAAACAGAAAAAAAAAACAGGGAAATATAGAGCAAAAGCTCATATAGCAGCAGCTAGAGTGTAACGTTGTTTTATTATCAATATATTGTTATTTGTCTACTCCATTTTCCAACAAAACTCTCAAAGCTACAACAGTCAACCCAGATATCGAGATAGTAAGTTATGTAAATGATTGTATTGTAATATTATGACTATTGTAAAATTCATATGAATTAGATTTTAATTTACTATTTTGGTTTCTATGTAAATATTATATTATGATATATGACTATTTGCCAAATTCGTATGAATTAGATTTAATGTTTACTATTTTAGTGTGTTACTAAAGAATCACACGTATTTTGATTCTATAGGACAATTTAGGAGAACAAAATTCAATTATAAATAATTGAGAATAGAAGAACCTCACTACGAATGTTAAATTACATTTATATGCATTAAAAATGGGCTTCTATTCTTAGTTAAAGAAACTAAACCAATTGAAAGTTGGGCAAGGGTAAGGATGTGATGCATTGTGATACACCAAAGTTAAGATCGTTTTATTGATTGAAAGCTATATATTCCTAAGACGTATAATACAAAATCTCTTAGAATTATGTTATTAGAAAATACATTTAAATCAACTGCTGGAAAGACGTAAAAGAATACATTTAATGTGCTAGCCCTAATCTATTATAATCCATAGCTTCCAAGGAGTAACTGCTAATAAGGATAAGAGTGACTAAGAACATGATGAAGAATATCAGGACGTGAAATATTTGCGACACATATAGTAGGGTTGGTGGGAAGGTGGATGTTTTATAGATCACCATGACAAGTGCCCGAGAGAAGAACCACTTTCTTCCGCAAATCCTTCACCTGAAAAGAATCGGTAAGTGTTCCACCGAAACTTGATTGTGAGTATAGAATTTTTTTATGGAGATAAGGTTGCATTTTATATGTGGAACAAGAAGGATATCATGAAAAAATAAAGGTTTGTGATTTGTAGGGACACGAAGACTACCCATATGAGTTATCGGAAGAGGATATCCATCACCCACTTGAAGTTGCTCATTTCCTGAGTAAGAGCACTAGCATTGAGGTTTTGCTTCTCGTATGTGACGTGGTGCATGGCCCCCGAGTCTAGAATCCATAACTGATTTGTAGGAGGATTTTGAGTATCTACTGATGTAGGCAGCGAACCATTTTGGCTGTTCCAGTTAGCTGCAGTGGGAGTGTCGTTCCAGTGAGTTGCAGCAGGAGGTCTGTGCCATTGCATAGGTATACTAGGCGTTGGAAGAAGGTCAGGAGCAATTGCCTCAGTCAAGTAGCCAGCATACAGTGTAACAGGGGCAGCAAAGTGAGCAGCTGGTGGCCTCAAATGTCCAGGTGCAGCAGCTGACCCTTGTCCAGTGCGTCTTCTTTGGATGCGACGACACACCTTGGCTGTGTGGCCAGGTTTTTCGTAGAATTGGCATACTATGCTCCGATACGAACTAGCAGGTGCCATATGTCCAGAAGAAACTGTATCATTTCCCGAAGCTTTCTTAGGTGATAGGCCATTGTCGTTCCGCCCGGAATTGTTCTAGACATGAGTTGTTGCATTTGCAGCGATAACGCCAGGCAGTCCAGCAGCTTGGGAATGATGCAAAAGCACATTTTCTTGATCAACAAGTTTCTCAAATAAATCTGCAAAGGAGATGGGCTCATCATGAGCACGTAAAGCGGCGCAAATTTCCTTGTATTATATTGGTAAGCCATTAAGAGCATAGATAACAAGGTCAGAATCATCCACTATACTACCGATTATTGCAAGCTCATCTGAAATAGATTAATTCGGTGTAGATATGCTGTCATGGATAACCCTTGTTTGGAGAGTGAAATTAACTGCTCTTTGAGGCTCATTACACGAGACTTAGATTTGTTGGCATACATACGCATCAATAGCATCCAAGCATCATATGAGGATTCTACCGAGCCTAACATAGTGATAATTGATTCATAGACAGAAGAGGTAACGACATGTAAAACCATTTTGTCTTGACGTATCCAACGTCGATAATTTTCATATGTTTTTGGTAGTGGTGCGGAGGTGCCATCAATAAAACGCATCAAATCATATCCATCGAGCAGAGATGTGATTTGCATTCGCCATACTGGATAGTTTAAACCTGTGAGTTTGAAACTAGATTGCATGTTTAGAACAATAATCCTGGAATTTCCATTGGGTACAGTTGCTGCTGTGGTGTTGATGCTTGACGAACTGGAACCTTTCATTTATGAGAAGCAGAGAGGGAGAAATAGAGAGGGAGATTCCTGGAAACAGCAAGAAGCAGGTCTTACGGCAGCCAAGAAATGAAAGAAAAACAAGAACCGTTAGGTATATGGCTCTGATACCATAAAAGAGTTTAGAAAAAAGTAGGTTCTCGTATTTGATTATTTTTATTTCATCTATACGTACAGAGGAGTATATATAATATTAGAATACAAGTATCAGATCCTAATGTATCAGATCCTATAACTCAAGATTTATTTCGCCAAAATTTGACAAGGTATCGTTACCCTTGTAAATTAAACCTACACGAATAACAAGTAGTATTTGGGAGTAGGGATCGTTCCCTCGAAGATCTGATTATGGAATGCTAACTATCGTCAAACTTGTCAACGAAACTTCAGTAAATGAAAACAGACACAAAAACAAAAATGAAACAAAAATCTAAAATGCAATCTAACCTAAATGGTTTAATATTGAATGCAAGCTACTAACTAAACCAGAAAACAGAAACAACTAACGAAAAACAAAAATCAAAAGATAATCTAGCGCGAACAAAATTGGATTTAGCGCAAACAAGCTCAACGAATTCAACAAAACCAAACTCAAACCAATGCACGAAAATAAGTAAATTAGGGGGGTTTGATCTCCGCAATTTAGAATTTAAAGAATACAAAATTAAAAAAGTACTAAATAAAAATTCGGAAGAAACCAAAATTACAGAAACTTCAATTGCAAAGGATTTCGCCAACGAAACGAATTAATTCATTCATTGGACTCTAAGAATTATTTGTGTACTGTGTTTACATAATCACGGATCACCAACTTAGTGATTTTATGCTTCTTAACTACTATGAATACAAATCTTCACAAACAATTATAGGATTCATAACTACTAATCCACTTATGTCGTGTATGAGCATTACTATAGTTGGTTTAATGATCTTGCCTTGAAAACTTTGACAACTACTATCATCAATTTAAGACAAAGTTTGAATCCTCTCATAGTATGTTTGACAACTACTATCATCAACCCAGCTATAAATCAATTAATTTGGAAATTACTACCATCAATTAATCCAATAGCGTCCAAAAATCCCTTATAAACCTTAATTTCGGATTTTAAGATTTACGAGTTCAGATTAGCCATTAAAGGATTAGAATTCAAACACATGTTTGCAAATCACTAACACATGAATCGATTAAGATTAAATCCTCATGAATTAATAAAGGTTCGAAGGGTATTACCCTTTACAATTGAAATAAAAACTTAGCTACACATACCTAGTAAAACGTTACCACCAATGGTCTAAGACAATTGAGTTCCTTTCGAAAAGAATTAAAAGCAAGATTGCGGCTGGGACGAAAGACGACTAATGAGAGTAAAAGATGCCTCCCACCCCCTCTGGACCAAAGTCGTATATATATATTATATCCATCATAAAGTGGCTGACCTAATTGAGAAGCCAACTACCAATCAAATTCCTTCTCTTCACGTCAATTAACAAAAGTTGCAATTCCACTTCCGCATCTGCCTAACCAGCCTATTAGATGGGTCCCTCTCACGTGGAGGGACACCATCTTTGAAATAAAATGGTAGGCATGCAGCGCCTACCAATGTTGAATGAAAGTTTGTTGAAGCCGCAATATGCAGCATTTGTTGATTTCAACAAATGCCACATTAGTTGAAGAAATGTAAGAAGACAGCTTCACGTCAACAAGGCAGCTGTCTTCAGGCGGCGGAGTGCTTATATAAGGCACTCCCTGCTTCAGAAAGAAGCACAGTAAATACAGAAAAATAGAGAGGAAACCAGAGCGTTGTTTTTGCTCTGAAGTTAGGAAAATTTATTCCTAAACGGTTGGTGAGTGACAAAATAGTGAGGTTAGTATTTTTAGTTCGGGAAACACCTTATGAGACACTATTTTGGTTTTATCTCTGTATACCTACTATTTGTAATAGTGGAAGAAATATTCTGAGTTTTGTCCGTGGACATAGCCCAAAGTTAAGGGTGAACCACGTTAAATATTATGTGTCTATTTCTCATTTTATTTTTCTTTTTCACAAAATACACCCGCTGCGCCCAACAAGTGGTATCAGAGCTTATTTTCATTGGAGGTATTTTTTGAAAAGAAGCATGTCACGGGGAAGACAAAATTACAACGAATTTTTTGATGTGATCTGTTTGAAAAGTTGACGTAAAATGGTGAAGGTGATGAATAGTACTTTATATTTGTTTATATTTGTTTTAATGATTTTGCAAGGTGACGACTGTAGCAATAGTAACTGGGTCTCGCGGTACTATTTGCGGTATTATTCACAAGATACTATTTACCGAGTCCCGCAGTACTATTCCAGTGGGGTCCGATGATACTATTTCGGTGAGCACTATTCACAAGTTACTATTTGCTAGATCCCATGTGAAAATTTAGAAGATATCTTTTCTGCCAAATTTTGACGTCCTGATTCCATCTTTGAGGTCAGTTTTCTCAAATTTGGCTTAATTTGGCAAATGGAGGTGAAGACGAGCAAAATGATCAATATGAACGGTATAAACTACCGTATATGACAAACCAAGATAAAGAATCTCTTGATGATTACAAAGATGCATTTGCCGGTATTTTTGACAACTAAATCGGAGGAGATGTCCAACGAAGAATGGGACTTTGAGCATGTGGTTATATTCGATAGTTTGTCGATAATAATGTGTACAATCACATTTGTAACGAGACTCATGCAAGAACACTGTGGAATAAGCTGGAGCAGTTGTATGCTTCAAAGACCAGCAATAACAAATTGTTTTATCTGACAAATTAATACAGGTAAAATACCAGGAGGGTACTTCTATAGCTGATCATTTAAACAATATGGAAGGGATAGTTGATCAGTTATTAAAGTTGGGCATAAAGTTTGACGACGAGGTAATTGCTCTAATGGTGCTAGCTTCATTACCAGAGTCTTGGGAGACTTTGAAGGTGTCTTTGACAAATATTGCACCAAATGGCGTATTAAATATAAAGTCTATTAAAAGTAGTATATTAAATGAAGAGATGAGACATAAATCACAGCATACAGCCTCTTCATCACATTCAGATGTTCTGCTTACAGAAAATAGAGGAAGGAGTCAATCCAGAAGTCCAAAGTCCAGAGACAAGAGGAGAGGAAAGTCAAACAGATATGCAAATGTGAAATGCCATTACTGCAAGAAGAAAGGTCACATTATGAAATTTTGCTGAAAGTTGAAGAAAGAAAAAGGCAAAGATGTGAAGAAAGACGAAAGCAGTGATGATGGAAAAAGTAACATTGTTGATGTATTCAACTTTGTTATTGATACAAAGATAGTCAACCTAATGTCGCAAGAAACAAGTTGGATAGTTGAAAGTGGAGCTACTGTTCATGTTACATCTCCTAGACAATTTTTCTCATCTTACACACCTGGGAATTATGGCGTTGTTAAGATGGCAAATGGAAATCTGTCAAATGTTGTTGGCAAAGGAGATGTTTCTTTAGAGACATCGAATGGTTCAAGACTGTTGCTGAAAGATGTCAGGTACATTCCTGATATGCATATGAACTTGATTTTTGTAAACAGGCTAGATGATGAAGGTTTCCGAGATACTTTTGGAAATGGAAAATGGAAGCTTACTAAGGGCTCCTTAGTAGTGGCCAGAGGTCAAAAGCACTCAAGACTGTATATGATGCAAGCAAAGCTCTCCAGTGATGTTGTCAATACAGTGGAGAACGATAATACAGTTGATTTGTGGCATAAAAGGTCAATACAGTGGAGAATGATAATACAGTTGATTTGTGGCATAAAAGACTAGGCCACATTGGTAAGAAAGGGATGACTCAGCTTGTAAAAAGGAATATGTTGTCTGGTCTAAACCAGATACATCAAAAGAAATGTGCAGATTGTCTAGCAGGGAAACAAAACAAGGTTTCTTTCCAGAGTTCTCCTCCATCCAGAATGAAGAATGTTCTAGATCTGATTCACTTAGATTTGTGTGGACCATTGCCAAAGTCACTTGGTAACGCACAGTACTTTATAACTTTTATTGATGATCATTCCAGGAAAACGTGGGCCTATACTCTGAAGACTAAAGATCAAGTGCTAGATGTGTTTAAACAATTTCACGTCTCAGTTAAGAGACAAACTGGGAAGAAGCTGAAATGTATCCGGACAGACAATGGTGGAGAGTACATCAGATTATTTGAAGCTTACTGTAAAGAGTATGGTATTCGACATCAAATGACACCACCAAAAACACCGCAATTAAATGGCGTAGCTGAGAGGATGAACAACACTTTGATGGAAAGAGTCAGATGTCTACTTTCACATTTAAAGTTGCCTAAGGCATTTTGGGTTAAAGCTTTACTTGCAACTGTTTATGCATTAAATCGTTCACCATGTGTTCCTCTCCAGTATGAAGTTCCAGAAAAGGTTTGGTCAGGAAATGATGTTTCCTATGATCATTTGCGGGTTTTTGGTTGCAAGGCCTTTGTCCATATTCCAAAAAATGAAAGGAAAAAGCTTGATGTCAAGATCAATTTGGCTATAAGTTTTATGATCCGGTGCAGAAAAGACTTATCAGAAGTCGTGATGCTATGTTGTTGAAGATCAAACTATTGAAGATATCAACAAGGCGGAGAAGGAAGTTCTAAGCTCCGATAATGACTCAACAAGCTTCTGATTGAATCCTCCAACAGTGGTGCCTAGACAAGTTGGAGATGAAGTATAGAATGATCATCTAGAAGCTGATAATGCAGATGCCCCCAATGAAGTTGAACCAGAGGATGATGATGGTGTTCTCATTCAACCACTAGCACCTGAAGATTCTCTAGTCCCATTACGAAGATCTAGTAGAAATAGACAACCATCTACTAGATATCCAGTTGATCAGTATGTAATGCTGGCTGACATGGGAGAACCAGAAAGCTTTGATGAAGCAATGAATGATGAATACAAGAAGAAATGGAAAGAAGCCATGCAAGAAGAGATGAAATCCTTGCATGAGAATAAGACATTTGAGCTGGTGAAGTTGCCAGAAGGCAAAAGAGCATTGAAGAATAAATGGGTGTTCAGGATCAAGCATGAAGAACATAACGACCATCCTCGATTCAAAGCAAGATTAGTGGTCAAAGGATTCAACCAAAAGAAGGGTATTGACTTTGACGAGATATTTTCACCGGTAGTGAAAATGACATCCATACGCACAGTGTTAGGGCCAGCCGCAAGTTTTAATCCAAAGGTTGAACAAATGGATGTCAAAACTGTCTTCCTACATAGGGATTTGGAAGAAGAGATATACATGGAGCAGCTAAAGGGTTTCGTAAAAAAGGGGAAAGAAGACTATGTTTGTAGACTAAAGAAGAGTCTATATGGTCTAAAACAGGCACCAAGACAGCGGTATAAAAAGTTCGAGTCTGTTATGGGGGAGCAAGGCTACAAGAAGACTACTTCAGATCACTGTGTATTTGTGAAGAAGTTCTCTGATGATGATTTCATTATTTTATTGCTCTATGTGGATGATATGCTAATTGTTGGTAAGAATATTTCTAGAATCAACAATCTGAAGAAACAGCTGGATAAGTCTTTTGCAAATTCTTGGCATGCAGATTATCAGAGACAGAAGCGCTAAGAAACTTGGTTGTCACAAGAAAAGTACATTGACAAAGCACTTCAGAGATTCAAATTGGACAAAGCTAAAGCGGTTAGTTGTCATCTTGCTAATCACTTTAAATTGAGTTATAGAGAGTGCCCTTCTACAGATGAAGAGAATGAAGAAATGTCCAGAATTTCATATGCTTCAGCAGTTAGAAGTTTGATGTATGTCATGGTTTGTACATGACCAGATATTGCTCACGCAGTTAGAGTTGTGAGTCGTTTCCTTTCAAATCATGGAAAGGAACATTGGGTTGTAGTCAAGTGGATTCTCAAGTATCTTCGAGGGTCATCCAAAATATGCTTATGTTTTGAAAGAGCAGAACCTGTGTTAGCTAGTTACACAGATGCAGATATGGCTAGAGATGTTGACTCGAGAAAGCCTACATCAGGTTACTTGATTACTTTTGCAGGGAGAGCTGTGGCATGGCAGTTAAAGTTATAGAAGTGTGTTGCAATTTCTACAACTGAAGCAGAGTTTATTGTAGCAACGAAAGCCTATAAGGAGTTGCTATGGATGAATAAGTTCTTTAATGAACTTGGTATTATAACAGTAGAGCGCTATTCATCTTCGTAAGAATGTCTCTTTTCACTCACGATCAAAACATATTGATGTGAGATATTACTGGATCAGAGATGTGATGGAGACGAAACAATTACGGTTAGAAAAGATTTATACTGATGAAAATGGATCAGACATGTTAACCAAAATTCTACCAAAAGGCAAGTTTGACTATTGTCGATCAGTAGCAGGCTTGATAAAGTCCTCCATGTAATTAGGAGGGTGAGATTTGTTGGATATGGGTCCCTTTCACATGGAGGGACTCCATGTCCACAATTGTGACACCGATACTGTTTTTGTTGAATAAATGGAAGAAGACAGCTACAACACGCAATGGAGTACCTATATAAGGCACTCCCTGCTTCAGAAATAAATACAACAAAAAGATAGAGAAAAATCAGAGCATTATTTTGCTCTGAAGTTGAGAAATATATTCCTAAAGGGTTGGTGAGTGATAAAATAGTGAGGTTAGTATTTTTAAGTTAAGAAACACCTTGTGAGTCACTATTTTAGTTTTATCTCTATATACCTACTATTTATAATAGTAGAAGAAATATTCTAAGTTTGTCCATAAATATAGCCTAAAATTAAGGATAAATTACGTTAATATTATGTGACTATTTTATTCATTTTATTTTTCCTTTGAAAATTACGCCTATCCTTCAGCAGATACTATTTTCGGGAATGGTCCAACAAATCGACGATTAAGCCTTGACAAGACGTGTTGGTCAATGATTTAAATTAATTTAAGTCATGCAGTTGGAGGATGGAATGCATTTATTATTTCCTTATCTAATGCCATAAAGTGTTGCTTACCACAACTAATGGGACAGCTTTAGTCAGCATAGTCCCCTCAAAAGGTAGGCAGTCCGAAATAAAAATATGTATATTTTCTATCTTTATCTTTGCTCTATCGGTCTGTCTGCTTTTTTAAGTAGTGAATTTGATTAGGGATGTGGATTTTAATTATAGGCTTAGATACATGCAAATCCCATAAGTTTTTTTAAGTCTCCTGTAATTCTGATTTAGTCTCACAAGTTATACATTTTTAATAATTAATATAAATTAACTATGATATAATCACTTTCTTATAATATGATTTATAATAATTATAATTAAATAATTTTATAAAATTACATTAAAATGTAAGAAAAATCTTGTAATTAAAAATCAATAACTTTTTAGAACTAAATTGAAACAACAGTTGGTTTTTTTGAAAAGCAATCAAATATACCAAAATACGGGCCTTAAGGACAACCTACGACCCGAATATTCTTCATACTCATTAAACATTCATTTAAACCTACTGAATCCTAAGTTGTTAGTTGTTTAAGGTAATAACTTCTTGTTCTATATCACAACCGGTCATGAGTTTTATTGGATAACCTGTTGAACGACTAAATTACATGGACTTGGTATGAGACCTGACACGACAGAACCTAACCATTTGAACCATAATTAGATGTTTTACTTATTTGTTTAATTTATTTATAATCTTTTTTAAAATTAGAAAAAAAA
>JANIHZ010000210.1:49832351-49849069 GCA_027478365.1 Erythroxylum rufum | reverse complement strand
ATCATCGCATGGATTTAATGTCAGTGATAATCTCATCATAGCAATGGTGCAAGTATCCTTAGACTTGAGGTACTCAAAGATATCTTGGATACTGATTCTGCGCTCTGACTCCATTCCTTGTTGCCTTGTACAGGTTGCTCATAAGGTGGTGATTAGGTATGGCTTGCGGTATTTGAAGGTAATTGAGTAGCCAATAGAGGATTCACCACTTCTATGATAGCAGAAGATGATACCCATGGCCTCTTATCGGGGTCATTACTTGGAAACCTCTGGTCGGAGTATATATGTCATGAAGAATGTCTTCATTGAAATATAGAGTAATGAGTCTTAGGACGAGAACTGATATCACTTGGATGAGATTTGACGTAGTCAATCTAGTAAGAGTTGACAGTTTGCCCATACTCATAACCAAGTGGGGTATAGCACGGTGAAAGGATGAATTGCCCAGCAATTGTCTATGGGAGGGTTCGCGAGAAGGTTCGTGGTGAGCACAGGTTCATTCGTCAAACCACTTACTTTTTGGTCAATTAGGGCTCATGATGTGTTGTTAGACACCGATCATGACTTGCTTGGATTAAGTGTTAATCTAAGTGGCCAACATAACCAGGAACCTAATGGGTCACACACATAAGAGTGACTCGGAGAATTCGTAAAATGATTTTGGATAGAGATCTATTATATGGAGAGCAATAGAACCAAATGGATCCCAATGAGATCGGGATATGTCCCGATGAGATCGTAACATCGATATTATTGAAACAAGTTTCAGGTGTTTTTCCACATTCAGAACCCGGTAGGACTGACCCCATTGTGACTGGACCACTTCAGCATTTATATATATATGATATAAGGTAACGTGGAAAGGGAGGTGAGACTTTGTTAAAGTAGCATTTAATGTCTTTGAATGGTTTAGGACAAAAATCACTAAAAGACAAAAATGAAAGCTAGAAAGGTAGGATGATCGTGAGATAAAAATGGCTTTTAACATGTTTTAGAAACAAGTTTTTCAAGCTCTCCAAAGCTCTCTTCATCTTCTTCCTCTTCCAAGCTTCATCCTTCTTCATGTTGCTCTCCAGGAACAAAGGTAAGAGCTAGCACTCTCTTCTTTGTTCTAGCTATTGCCGGATCAAAGAGTTTGATTCGGTTAGATTCTCCAACCTCTGCGTGGATACCGTTAGAGACGGTCTCTTTTGGTCATTGTAGTTTGAGAATTATGGTACTTCTTTATATAGACACATAGATTCTAGACTTTAGGAAAGTCCCGAAACAAATTTTTTTTCGTTTTTCGCACCGTGTGTATATGATTCACGCATCTGAATTTTCCTACAAAACCTTCAGCTCAAGAAAGTACTAAAATATTCCTTTCTCACTTTTTGTATTTACTTTATTTTTTTTATTCTTCTATTGTGTACATTAGGGACAATGTACAATTTTAAGTGTGGGGAAGGGGTTAATAGAAAAAGAAAACTTTCAAATTTCTTAAGCATATTATACTCTTTATTGTTTAGCCTTATTAACTGACGTCCCAATTTAGTTAAAAATTTTTCCAAAAAGCTATAGGTTCTAAATTAGTACATAGGAGGATGAAAGTTAGACTAGACTCTCTTATATAAACCATATTTTAAAAAATTGTTGATATAGTTAATTTGAATAAAATTTGCTTATTATTTACATACATAAGACCTAATTGTGAGTTGTTAAGCCTAAGAGCAAATATGTCATTAGTTTATGCTTTATCATTCATTATGTGCGTATCATGCACATTTGGATGATTCTAGAACTTACTTTTATTATTCATGTTGACACCATAGTGTTAAACTAGAGCCATTAAAATGATAAAGGCACTTAGATTTAAACATTGTCTTAGCTTTTTTTTAAAGGGACCAGAGGGAGGTAGGACTGACCAGGTTTAGAAAATAGGGAGAAAGACTAGAATGTCCTTCTAAGCCTAAGAGAGTGAGAGTAACAAGTTACCAATAAGAGAGATTCTCTAATAATAATGGTGAAAAAGAACCAACTAGGTTATAGGATACCTCAGAGATGTCTTAACTCTTAAGGAGACTAAAGAGAAGGACAGTAGGGAGAAGGGAGTAAATGGAAAAGAGTAAGACTTAAAGACGAGGGAGGTAGGTGATAAGGAAGAATAAGAATAAGATCCAGTCTAGCTCAAGGGAGGAAAAAGAATGAGATCTAGTTTAGCTCAAGGGAGGAAATTAAGGTGCAAAAGTTAAAGATCAGATAGTGAACCATGATTAAACAAGAAAGAGGAATTCAATAAAAAAGAGGGACTGGGAGAGAGGTTAGAGATAAAGCATATTTTTTCTCTAAATTAATAACATAAAAATGGTTATTAATAACATACCTTCTTGATGATATTATTGTACAATTAGTATAACGATATTTATGAAAATATTTTTTTGTATGTTTATATAATATATATTAAATGGATGATTAGGTATAACTATATATTAAAATTTTTTCATAATAATAGTACTAGAGTAGAAATCCTATATCTATATTAATTTCTTCTTCTTCTTTATCAGTATGTAACCTCTCCTAACTCTCCCTTTTGGCAACTTTACCACTATTCTAACATCACTTTTTCCTTACTTTCTTTCATCTACATATTTTCAGTTATAACTTGTTTTATTGTCTGAATGAGTGTGTAATTATTTATGAGTAAGTTTTTTTTTTTCTAACAACACCTTGTATGAACTTTGGATATTCCTTAAATTATGTTTTAAATTCCCTTCATACTTATAGTATTCTCCTTAATGTAATCCTTATGGACGACTCTATCTTGTAAATGGTGGGCATTATAATAACTCTTAAATTTATCATTAATTTTATATGCTCCCAATTATTTTTAATATTATTTTAATTAGTAAATTTATTTCTTCTTAATTTTTTTTGTCAATTCTCTTTTTATTATCAACTACTTGTATGGAATCTTCTTTTCCTCTACTAGAATGCATTCACCTTGACCAAACATATTCATATAGTTTGTAAAAATTACTTCTTAGTCTATCCCATTATTTTTCATTAGAGTATAAGCCGTGTGAGTTAAGAAAGCATCATCCAATCTAATTCCATTGCTATAATATGTGAGATCCTTTTCCTTGTTATTCATTCTAATATTTAAGAGTTTAAGTCTAGTTACTTATCCATTTAATTTTAAACATTGTCTTACTTTTATAAATGATCATTCTCGCTTCACTCTATTGTTTGTATTAAAGTTTTGATTTTTTTGTTCATTTTTCAATGATTTTATAATAAAATCAAGATAATTTAAGTTATTATTAAAATATTACATAGCGATAATTCTTGTAAATATCTTTTTACAAGTTTTCAAACTTTCTTTTTCAGCCATGACATTCTTCATCATATTTCTTTCCCTTATACACCTTAAATAATGGTATTGTTGAATATAAGAACTGTCATATGTTTGAAATGGCTTAAACTATGCTCTTAATATGCATATACCTATTAGTTATTGGGATAATACAGCTCCTATAACCATCCACTTAATTAGTTATATGCCATCTATAATTCTAAAAAATTAGTCTCTTAGTTCTATGTCATTTCCTGATATCCTACTATACTTTCTCCCTCTTCTTCATTTCAGGTGTGTGTGTTTTGTTCACCTTATTAGTCCTATACCTATAAAATTTCTCTTAAGGCATAGAAATGTATTTTTCTTAGTTATCTTCAAATTTTAAAAAAGGATTTGTTATACTTACCATTCTCTAATGATAATTTGTTTCCACACTTCACAAAAAATCAAAATCACCATAGTCTAAAATAAAATTTTTGTATTAAGTTAAATTAGCATATTCTTCATCTGTCATTCCTAATGCCAAATTAAAATTAATGATGCTCTGTTTAAATTTAACACCTACTAATTGGTACTATACTACATTTGAACTAAGTAAAGTAAAAGTATCTAATCTATCAAATTTGAAGGTAGTTCAGATTAATAACTAGATAAGTAATAAAGGAACCAAGACATAAATTCTTGTTAGAAGAGATAACAATGTAAAATTGCATTGCCAACTAAGCACCCAAATTGACACATAATTTGTTTACCATACACTAAATAAACAAATTAAGATTAATAACTAGATGAGTAATAAGGGAACCAAGACATAAATTTTTGTTAGAAGAGATAACAGTGTTAAATTGCATTGTCAACCAAGCAACCAAATTGATGCATAATTTGTTTACCATACACTAAATAAAGAACAACTTTGGACCTTGATTTCTACACTTTTAAAAAAAATCAAAATCACCATAGTCCAAAATAAATTTTTTGTATTAAGTTAAATTTGCATATTCCTCATTTATCAATCCTAAGGTCAAATTAAAATTAGTGATGCTCTATTTAAATTTAACACCTATTAAACTATACTGTACTACATTTGGACTACGAAAAGTAAAATTATCCAATTTATCAAATTTGAGTGATTTCTTTGCTAGGCTCATCTTGCAGTTATTCAGCCACAATAGACTATGATTCCTCCACCTCCTTCTCAGTTTGAGTGACTTCTTTGCTAAGCTTATGCTATAATTCTTCAGCCAAATACATTAAATTTGTTCCAAGGACTTGATTGTTAGGGTATAAGCATGTAGATGCCCCTATAGATCCAATTTTATATGTTTATGTAATCAATGCGATCATAGTCTATTCTATCTAACTATCATAGATAAGCTGGAAATTTATTATACATCACCATCAGTAATCATAATATTGTCTTCCTCATGATATTGTCTTCCTAATTAGTTAATGAGAAAATTTAAGTAATAACCTTACGTTAAGAATTGGGAGGTAACCTTTTTCATTATATGATATATTAAAATGCCAACATTTACATATTAGGATACATAGATTTATATTATGTAGGTTAATTTCTTGCCAACGTTTTGCTTCAGGTTATTGTATATTTGAACAAGGAAACTTAATTTCATATAATAGTAAGAAGAAAACCCAGGTGCTCACTCTAAAAACTAAATCTAAAGTATATTATGCATGACTTGTTAACTATTATGATTTCTCCATATATTAGAGGAGATTGGGATTATTCCCTAGGCCTATCCTACCAAGGCCTGTGAAATTGGTATGTGAAAATCAAGCAGAGTTATATGCAACCTTCAATATAGTATATTAAGAGAGGAGAAAAAATATATATGTTGAATGCCATTTTAATTGATAAAGATTGTATTTAGAGTTGATTATAATGCATATAGTTTTTATAATTTAATTAGCAAATTTTTTGTTAAGTTGTTGGAATAATATAAAGCCTTTATATCTTTTTATACCAAGTTGGACATTGATAATATATACTAAGTTAAATTATTATAGATCTAGTATAAAGATATTTATCTAACTGTTTCCTTGTATGTTTGCATGTATATATAATGAATATTATGTAGGTGATTACATATAATTCCAAATAAGAGATGTTAAATATTATATGGCTGATTAGGTATAAACCAAAATGACAAACTTTGTCCCCATCACACCTAATTTAAAATAATTGATATCTGAATCTCATTCTGTTATTTCATAAATAACGTTATTCACATATACATTTAGTTATCATAACTATGGATATGCTCAGATTGAGGAATCCAAATGATGACTGGAGTATAATCATTTGGCACAAAGTTCTTACCCTTAAGGTATCATTTCTCCTATGAATTATTATCAGGAATTGGCTGCTTAATACTGCAGATAGAATTTCTTACCTTGACATAAGTAAAAGATATGCTCTATGTTCTACACATGAAGAAACTAGAGATCATCTATTCTTCATGTATTCAATTTCAAAATGCATTTGGAAACATGTGAAACTAAAATGCATATGGACTGGTTCTAATAATTCTATCTCCATCATTATTCATTGGCTAGCTACTAAAGCTTTTCCTAAGACTGACAAATTTGTCTACTTACAAGTGATGGGACTATATGTGCAAACAATTTGGAAAGAAAGGAATGCAAGAAGGTTTGAATCCAAATAAAAAACTATAGATGCACTTATCAATAAGATTATCAATGGGATTCGAGAAATTATTTTACTGAGGAATCTTGCAACTAATTATTGTTCCTCTTTACTCCTTTCTTTGAATCTCTAATCTTTGTACTACTTATAAAAAAAAATTGTAGGCATATTCAATGTGTTATCTCTGTTGTTGAGGATTTATCCCATGAAACTCCTTTTAGTGGATGTAATTTCCATTATTTATTAATTCATTTTTTTCCTTTTAAAAAAAATTAGATAGGGTCTATGAGATTTTCATGACTTCCCCTCAAGTATCTAAGTAGTTTATAGCATAAAAACATAAATCATTTTTAAGAAAATATTTTTTTAATATAATTTTTTAGAGATTAAAAGAATATTTTTTGTAAGCTTAAAGAGCACCATGTTTAGACAATTCTCAGAAAGATATACATTAAGGAGCTGAAGATAAAAGAAATAAACTACTGTGGAAACTATTAGAGTTATGATCTCCACTTGAGGATCATATTAAGAAGGATAAAACATAAACTAAGATAACAAGCACTCATAGGACACATTTTTATATCAAAAATGTGGTATCTCATTGATTCCATCAAAATCAAATGAACCATGACTTGAAACCCTCCCATAGAACATTAAAGAGGATATTTTTTTTTCTTTTTTCTTATACTTCTCACCCATTTTATAAAAAAATGAAAAATGAAACAATGTAACTTGAATAAACTAATTTACTTATCATGGAAATAGTCAAAATCATATACAACTAAGCTTGATATAATTCCTTCAATTTAGGGGCTCAAAATTATTAAGGACATCAACAAAAGAAGGGTAAAAGTGGCTTGTAACATGTTTATTATGCAAAAGAAGAAATGATAAGGCTTAAATTGGTTTTTTAGGGATAAAAAGTAAGGTAGGCTTTTTTAAGTCAAACATGGTTATCCTAAGTGCCCTTATCATCTTTACACACAAATTCATCAAAAATGTGGTCTCAACATGCATTCAAAAGCAAATTCTAGCATAAACAAGCTATGTTTCCTAACACACAAAGAAAAGATATGTATAAGCACAAATGTGATGAATGTTCTTAGGCTCAAAGCTCACGTGGGTGTCAAAATGCAAAAAGTCTTACACACTTTCATTCAGCAAACCAATAAGATATTAAAAATAATTTAATAAAAATACTAATCATGCTTGTCTTTTTCATGCACTATAACTTTAAAAAAATGTTTCCTAACTTAAGGATTATTTATAAACAATAAAAAAAAATTATGGTGCCATCATGAGGAATAATTAATATACAAATCATAGTATTTATGAGTTCAAGCACAAACCACAGAGTTCATCATAATATATAAGCTCACTCCCCTACACCAAAATTATTCATTGTTCCCAATGTATGCATAATATGCTCATATTCTATAAAAATAATAAACTAAAATAAAGCATACATTAGAAGACTCCCCTGAGTTGTGAGCATAAAAAATGAGATATACTATGGTGTCTTTAGACATAGAGGTATCATCCCTATAAATTGGAGCAGAGCATCCAAATTCTTCTCAATTTTAGAAATTTTACTTTCCAATCTCTCTATATGAAAATGATACTCATGTCAAATTGGTAAAGCTAGAAGATACAGGGATGGTGGAACATCACAATCCTCTTATTGCATTGACGATGAAACTCTTAGGGAGGTCATGTGGCATAAAATGAAATGCACTCATTTGTTGCTTGAGTAACCTTACCATTCTTAAACAAGCCTTATCCAACAGTTCCATCTCATAGCCAATATGTATATCAGTGTCAGCCATATAAAACAAATTAAGATTAATAGCTAGATGAGTAATAAGGGAACCAAGACAAAAATTCTTGTTAGAAGAGATAACAGTGTTAAATTGCACTGCCAACTAAGCACCCAAATTGACACATACTTTGTTTACCATACACTAAGTAAAGAAAAACTTAGAATATTGATTTCCACTCTTCTAAAAAAATCAAAATCACCATAGTCGAAAATGATTTTTTGTTTTAAGTTAAATTAGCATATTTCTTATCTATCAATCCTAATGCCAAATTAAAATTAGTGATGCTCTATTTAAATTTAACACCTATTAATTTTTACTGCACTACATTTGGACTAAGTAAAGTAAAATTATCCAATTTATCAAATTTGAAGGTAGTATAAAACTCCCTAATTAATTTAATAAATATTGGATGACAAATAAGTGCAACATATCTCTAACCCATGTTAATAAGAAAATCATCAAAATTTTTCTTTAATATGCAATTCCTCTACAGATGGGTAATGCACATACTTACCCTATTAATATTACGGGTTTTAAGAGCATTGTATTTTTTTTCTTTTTTTAGAGTTGAAAGTGAGATAACCGCATAAGTTTGATTCAGCTGGAGGCAAGATAGAGGAGTTTTGTTAAGTCAAGAAGACTTCACTTCTATTAATTTTAGTGACAATCAAATAATAATAATCTTGGAAATGTATGAACTGTTTTGATAAGTTTGTTAAGTGTGCAAAAAAATGTAAGTAACACTTAGTCATCCCAGACGATACGTCAGCTATAGACAATACACGTCATCATAGACGAAGCACAACAATAGATGAAGTGCAAATATAGACGAATCGTAAATACCAAAAGAAGCAACAAAATTAGACGATACAAAAAAGGAAGATACTCTAGAAAGTCAGACAGTTAGTTAGTTGGAGTCAGTTACAGGACTCAACTAAATAACGATTTCTAGAAGATTAAAAAAGCAGTTTCTCAAGAAGACAGTTGGAGACTTTGGCTATAAATACTAGTCCCAGACGAAGACTAAAACAACATTTTTTTACAAGAGAGAAAATTATGACTGTACAATACTTAGAAAAATTCTGTATTCAAAGTGCGAAACAAAAGAGCGAATACTACTGTAACATAAAGCTCAAAATATATTTCTTAAAGAGAGAAAGAAAAGGCTAGAGCCTGGAGAGGCTAAGATAGCAGAAAGAATACTTTGTGAAAGAGACCTGAAGAGGTTCTAGAAAGGCAAAAAGAATACTTGTAAAGTTGAAGAGTATAGTGAAATCTCAGACAAACTCTGAGGACTGGACGTAGCCCAAGGTTTGGGGTGAACCATTATAAAATCGTAGCATCTATTCTCTAACCCTTATACTTTAATTTTCTTGTTGTTAATTGAGTAGATAAAATTACTTGCGATTCCAATACTTATCAACTTTAGTAAAGTATCTTTGGTATTCATATGATAGTTGTAAAGATATTCAAGAAATATCAAAAGATTAACAATTTAGAAAAGATTACACAATTCAACCCCCTTTCTTGTGTATTCTATATACTTTATGTGATTCCTATATTAACAAGTGATTTACTTTAAGTTGTTTCATTATCCGAGCATGCTTCCTATTAGTATTGGTTGTAGGTCCAAGAGTAGATTGATGTTGTGTAGTTAGATTCATTCAATATTTACCTTTTGTTGCTATTATGATAGTATCTTTGGAACTTCCTATAATGATGACAAGTATAAACAGAAAACTAAACTAAAAAATAATGAACATAATCTAATAATAGTTAAAACTAAAATATAGTAAAGAAAATAAAATTAATTGATAAAAATAAAGGAAAAATCAATAGAACATCAATACAATACTAGTAGATGTGGGTGGTAGAATATTGTGCAGCACTGGTGTAGTTGGTTTGGTGTCTTACATTGCTAGCTGGAGTTGCATCTACTGTGATGTGTTGCAACCGAAGCTAGGCATGTTGTTGACTTTAGGCTGTCAAGTATGGTTGCTATGGGACACTCCTGTAGTTTGGGAGTGTTCAACACATTGGGTTGGAGCCACTTCTAGTGATGCATCTATTGTGCTTGTGTATTATGCATGGGACGTGCTTGTAGGGTTGCTATAGAATGCTACTATGGTCGGATTGTTTATGACTACAGCAACTGCTGACTATAGACAGCATTGGCATGATTTCACCAAGTGAGAAGTTTGGCTAGCTAGAGATGGTGCTACGTCTGTTGGTTGACTGGGGCCTTCGCGACTATTGGGAGACAAGACCTGGGCTGAAGGTAGAAAAAAATGAAAGAATTAGGGTTTTGTTTTGTTGTTATTGCTTTTTTAAAAATTAATAATGAGAATATTATTTTTAAAAAATTAGATAATATTTTTTGTGTATTTTTATTTTTATGATACTATTATTATTTTAATAAATATAAATAAAAAATATTACAAGTTTCTTTGAAATAAAATTGACTACTAACTTGTATAAGGCATGATAACGTCTTATGAATGATAGTATTTTGGAATTTTAGGGGTCGCCTTGTGTGATTTAGCTTTCTGGAATTTTAAGACTCATTCCCCCTTAAGCTAATAAACTAAAATTTCAAAAACAAGTAAATTAAAACTATATATAACCAAAATTAATGAAAAAAATCATATTTTGGGTATGCCTTCTGAAAAGCACAATTGTTTAACGTCATTATACTTGACAAGGCTTGTTTTTCCTCAAATTTCTAGGTAAGGTGGAATTTCCAAATCAATATTCATTGTGTTTGAAACCGTTATCTCCTCATAAAATGGTTTCAATCTATGTCCGTTCACCTTAAAAATCTTCTCAGTATCTAAACATTTTATGTCCACTGAACCATGAGAAAATACATTAGAGAAAACAAATGGGCCAAGACATTTATAAAGTAACTTACCTAACATAAGTTTTAATTGAGAATTATATAATAACACTTTTTTCCTACCTCAAATTGCTTCCTTAACATCAAATTATTATGGAATAAATTTTTTTTCTCTTTGAAGATCTTCGAATTCTCATAAGCATCCAACCATAGTTCCTCTATGTCTTGCAATTGCAATTTCCTTTCCTCCCAAACTTTTGCCAAATCCATGTTAGAACATTTCATCATCTAAGAAGCTTAATATTCATTCTCCACCAGTAAATGACAAGCTTTACAAAAAACTAATCTATAAGGAGACATTTTTATCGGTGTTTTATAGGCTATATGGTATGCATAAAGAGCATTGTCTAGACGTGAACTCCGATCCTTTTGACCAAAATTTATAGTCTTTCTTAAACTATATTTCACCTCTCTATTCGATACTTCTTCTTGTTCTTTTTTTTGTAGACGGTATGTAGTAGCTACTCGATGATGCACTTTGTACTTTTTAAACATCGTTGCCACAACTTGTTGCAAAAATGGCTTCCAACTATGCATCAAAATAAAGCCACTTTCGTGATTATGCAAGTCATGCAAGTGGATGCGCGACTGTGGATCTTGTAGGTTATACTGAATCCATCATTTTCTTGCATTTTCTTGTCCCATCTTCACTCTAATCCGTCTCCTTCTTATTCCATAAAGACAAATGAATTTGAAAATCAAGAGGATGGCTTAAGGAATGTGCTTTTAACTTATTTTTGGTCTTATGCTTTAAACTTATACCTAAAACTAAATGTGAACCAAAATAAGTATATCTTAAGCATTTTATAATATTAATCACCAAGTATTCAGGAGCGAATATTATAAACAGTCAAGCACACATAAAATGGCTTCCTGGATCACTAATAATGGCTCTTAGAACTCCAATGTATTAAAAATATTAGACTTTAAAAATGCTACAATAACTACAAAATCATAAATTTTGGTGGCTTTTGCTACCACCTACTTTGAAACATAATCAATAACTAAAAGCATATAAGAAAAACCACAAGACAAAGGAAAAATCTCATAAAATCAATATCTCATACACAAAATATTTTAAATACAAGAATTGGGGTTTAAGGCATTTCATTTTTATAAGATAATGTACCTTTATTTTGGCATCAGCCACAAATTTTACAAAACACATAAGCATCTCCAAATAGAGTCTCCTAATACAATCCACTATTTAAAACTTTTCTAACAATTTGTTTAGGGCCAAAGTGACCACAATATGCATAATTGTGATAAAAAGCTAAGACATGATGTTATTTATTCTTTGGCAAACAATGTCTTATAATTTGATGAAAGACAAACTTCGATAAGTATGGTTCGTCCCAAACATAATATTTTGCCTCATTTCTTATCTTTTCCTTCTTAGGCTTACTAATGTAACAAGGTAAAGTTCCAGTAACTAAATAGTAACAAGGTTAGTGTACCATGAAACCATACCTATCATTTGGAATAATTACTCATTAGGAAAATTTTCAAAAATAAGTAAAATATCTTCATCTCTTATCAACCTACTTAAATGATTTGCTAATAAATTTTCCACTCCTTTTCAATCCTTGATTGTTAAATCAAACTCTTGAAGTAACAAAATCCACCATTTCAACCTCAATTTGAAATCATTCTTTACTAAAAGGTATTTCAATGTTACATGGTCATGATACACAATAACTTTAGAGCCAAGAAAATACGATCTAAATTTATCTAAAGCAAAAACAATTACTAAAAACTCTTTCTTAGTTTTAGAATAATTGTACTGTGCGACATCCAATGTTTTTAAACCATAATTGATAACATAACTTTGTTTCCCAATCATTTGGCCTAAAATAGCTCCCAATGCATAATTACTAGCATTGCATATGATCTTGAATGGAAGATCCTAATTGGGTAGCTAAATAATATATATAGTTTTTAATAATGCCATGAGTTTGTCAAAAGCTTCCTTTCAGTCCTTTCCAAATTCAAATGAAATGTCTTTTTATAGAAACTTTTATAATGGTATGGCAATCTTAAAAAAATCTTTAATAAACCTACAATAAAATCCAGCATGTCTAGGAAAAGATCGCAGTTCCCTAACATTTGTAGGGTAAGATAAGTTCATAATTAAACGTACTTTTGCTTTATTAACTTCCATACCCCTGAATGAAATCATATGTCCTAAAAAAATGCCTTGATCTACCATAAATGACATTTAAGATAAATCAACACCAAATTTGTTTCAATGCATCTTTTGAGAGCCTTAGGAAAATGATTTAAGCAATGATCAAATAAATTTCTGTAAGCAGTGAAATCATCCGTAAATACTTTAATGCAATTCTTAATATAATTAGAAAATATAATCATTATGCATTTTTCAAATGTACCTCGAGCATTACAATGACCGAAAGGCATTTGCCTGAAGGCTTACATTCCTAAAGGATATGTAAATGTAGTTTTTCTTGATCTTCTTGAGCAATTACTATTTGATAGTAACTTGAAAAATCTTCTAAAAGGAAAAACCATGATTTTTCTCAAAAGTCTTTCTAACATTTTATTTAAAAAAGGTAATAAGAAATGGTCCTTTCTAGTGGCTAAATTAAGCTTTCTAAAGTCTATGAACTTTTCCACCCATTATGTACCCTTATTGGTACCAACTCATCATTATGGTTTCATATCACTATCACAACATTTTTTTTAGGCATAATATGCACTGGGCTTACCCATTCATTATCCAATATTGGATAGATTATACCTGTATCCAAAAGTTTTAGAATCTTTTTCATTACCACATCTTTAATTGTTGGATTGATTCTTCTTTAGGTTACTGTATAGGTTTAGCATTCTCTTCTAAAAGAGTCATATGCAAGTAAATTGTCAGGCTAAAGACTTCTATGTCTGCTAAAGTCCAACCAATTGTAGTTTTGTAATCCTTAAGTAGTGTTACTCGTTTTTTCTCTTTCCCTGTCCAAAGATATAATGATTCTCCATCACCGAAATAGACAAACTTTAGGTGATCAGGTAAAACCCTCAATTCTATCTTTGGAGCTTGTAAAATAGAAGGTAACATTTTCTTATAAGTTATAATAAGTTCAACATCTAAAGTTTTTGAATCAATAAAGATTTCTGATAATGATTCTACAACTTCATAAGTTTCATTAACTTGCTCGTTCATTTCTAGTTTAACATTAAAATCCAACTCATCATCAACACTTTCTTTTTTAAAAATATCCTATATAAATGAATCCACAATATCTATATAGTAAGTGGATTGAAAATCATTAGGATACTTCATTGCTTCAAAAATATTGAACTTCAATATCTCTCCATCAAACTCAGCAGAAAGAGTACCCTCTTCCACATCAAATTTTATCTTAATCGTCTTCATAAACGACATTCCCAACAAAATAGAAGCTGAATATTCAACATTATCTATATCCATTTTTAAGATGTAAAAGTCCATTAGAGATATCAAACCATTTACATGAACTAGAACATCCTCTATAACACTAATAGGACACATATAAGAACTATCAGCTAGCTAAATAATCAATCAGTTTCTCATAAATAATTCAAATTTAAAGCTCATTAAATTGAGTATGTCATGACATTAATAGATTCACCTAAGTCTAGCATGGCACACTCATTTTTCTTATCACCAATAACAAATGGAAGTGTAAACATACCTAGATCTTTATTTTTTTTTGGCAATTTTATATTTATCATAACTAATACATTCTTACCTGAAATGATTCTCTCCTTATCCTTCAAGTTCCTTTTATTTGTACATAGTTCTTTCAAAAACTTTACATATTTTGAAATTTTCTTGATGAATTCTAGAATTGGTATATTTATTTCCACCTTTCTAAAAGTTTCTAAGATCTCTCTTTATGTTCCTCTTCTTTTGATTTGGCCAACTTGCTAAGTAAAGGAGGTATATATGCATTAGTTGATATCGATGAAGATAAATCATATTTTAACTTTATTGATTCTTGAGTTGGAGGTTCATCTTCTTTTTCTCCTTCATCATGCTTTTCTACCTCCATTTGTAAGGAAGAACCAGACTAAATTTCCTTACTAATTTTCAAAATCACTGCACTCATATTCTCCTTGTGCTTGCACAATTTACTAACATAGGTGGCTAATCGAGTGATATGCTTTACTAAGTTTTAAAGACTTTCTCTTGTTTCATGTTCAAATTATTAAGAATTAGTAGAAAGTGCCTTAACAATTTCATCCAAAGACATACCCAAATTTGAAGATCGAGATTGAGCATATGTAGGAATTTGAGGTTGTTTACTGAAATTATGAGGTTAATATCTTTATTGCTCGACTTGAATTTCATAGTTAAAGTTTGGATGATCCCTTCATCCTAAATTACAATGATTGGAATAGGGGTCATATTTTTGTTAAGGTTGACCAGGAAATCCTCCAATTGTGTTAGATTTTTGAAGGAATTCTTGTTGCAATATAGATCCATAATTCTAGGATGTCTAGAGAATGAGCATATTCTGCAAACTCATATTTGTTACAACTGACCTGACAATTTAGAGTAATTAAATCTAGAATTTTATCCTCAAGGTTCATATTACTTACCTTATTTATGCATTTAATAGCTCCATCCATCATTATCCTAAATTGTTGAGAAATTTTGGCCATATTTGATATCAATTGTCTGGTTGCTTCAGGTGTTTTATTTACCAAAGATCCTCTACTAGTTGCATTTACCATACTCCTATCCATTAACAGAAAAGTACCGAATCAAAAGCTGGTCCAGAATTTTATGGTGTGGGTAGCTAGCATATAACTCCTTAAACCTCTCCTAATATTCGTACAATGATTCTCTGATGAATTTTTTTATCCCACATATCTCCTTTTTAATATTGGGTGCGTGATGTAAGAAAGAACTTCTCCAGGAATAACCTTCTAATCTCATTCCATATTGTCACTGAGCCAGAGGGAACTAAGATTTAGTTTCTTATTTTCAATTAGAAAAACAAAGTGGGGTTTATGATTGATCATCTAATTCAATAAAATTAACAAAGAATCAAAATAAATCAGCTGAATATAAAAGTGATAAATTTAGTAGTACTTAACCCTGATTTAAGCGAAAGTTCTCATCTAATTGTAATATTTATCATTGGTCTAAAATGAATAATTTTAAGAATTCAAGTAGTTACTCTGAAACATATTAGGATAGCCATAATAAGTCTTAAATTTTCTTAAGTTAATTTGATCAAACCTAGCATTAAAACCAAAACTTACCATCAATTGATTAGATATGATAACATTTTTTTTTGGTAAATCAGTGGAAATTTTATATAAAATAGAGAGTTATGTACAGAGCTTAAGAGACCTAAACAATAGTCCTTTGCTACCAAAACGTTCACAGTACCTATGATCCATAACAGTTAAATGATAGCTATAAGCTTAGTGAAAAATACTAGTACCTAAATTAAATAATTGAGATAGTTATAACTATTTAACTTAGTTTTCTTGTTTCTTATAAGTTAAATATGCAAGAGAGGGAGATTCGAAAAGCAAGACAATAAAAAGCTATATAGATATTAATGACAAAAGAAAGAAACTAAATAGGATAACAAACCCTCATTTACTTTATAAGGTTGGGGTTCAATGTTATTCAAAAAGGGATTATAAGACCATCAGTGCAGAATAACACGTTTGAAATTAAACTAGCTTTGCTGAACATGCTACAAACTAATGTTTGATTTTATGGACTAGCCAATAAGGATCACAACACTTATTTGGCAATTTCGTAAAGAAATAAGACACATTTAGGTATAATGGGTTATCAAATGATGCAACTAAGATGAGGATATTCCCATTCATGCTTAAAGATCGAGCCAAGACATGGCTAAATTCTCTCAACCTAGAAAGCTTAATGAAATAGGAGCAGTTGGTGTTGGGCCCCGATTCGTATTAGGCATGTTTATATTATTTTGAGGATTTTAGTTTGATGATTTTAATCTGATTGGAATA
>JANIHZ010000210.1:49797744-49808110 GCA_027478365.1 Erythroxylum rufum | reverse complement strand
TTGATGTTCGTTAAAAGATGAATATGTGCGGGAAGTTTTTGAGAATAGTTAAATGTATATGTTTGGTCTTTAGGGTTAATGATCAAAGATAGAGTATTATGTTTTTGTTAATGATTTTGGGTTAGAATGAGTTTAGAAATGAAGTAAGAATGATGTTTTAGGGTTAAGATGAGTTATATTTTGAAAGATGGAAGTATATGGATGAAGAATGTTGAAAAAATCAGGTTTCGGGAAGTTTCTAGTTGCACACGTCGCGACGTGCTCTAGCATTCACGTCGCGATGAGCTTTTGCGCACGTCGCGACGTGCTCCAGCATTCTCGTCACGGCGAGCTCTAGCTTTTCTGCACAGACATAGTATGGTATTTTAGGTATAACTTTTTATGTAGATGTTCAAATGAGGTGATTTTTAATTCATTGTAAACTAGAGATATAGGGCTACAAGTTTTATGAAGAAAGTAAGTTTTAATTCAGTTTACAGGGATCTTAATTTTTGGATGGAAGTTGAGCATAGAATGATGTTTCAGTATAAGAATAGTCTGAAAATATTTTGGGGCATAACTTTTAGAGTACTAAACCAAATCAAATGATTTTAAGTCATTAGAAACTTAAGACAATGGGAAATATTGTTCTAGAAGAAAGTATTATCAAAATTCCTCATTTACTTGATCATAAATTGGAATTCCTATTGAATGAAATTTTGGCTATTGTTTAAGGAAATCAAGGAAGGGAAGAGGAGCATGTATGAGGCATCTTTGAGCAAGTCTTTGAGCAAGGATTTCCGAGGTGGATTTCATGTTTATAATAGAATGAATGAGCCATAAATATTTTCTTTTAAAGCAAGGGAATAAAATGATTTCAAATTGCTTCATATTTGTTGCATTATTGCTTTTGAACTATTTGAGAAATTGTTATGTGTTTGATATGTGAATTTGGTTGATGAAATGTGAGATATTTCATGATCATGAATAATTCTGTTTATGAAATATGCCTTTGTGGCAAAAAGTCAGGTAAAGTCATGTTTTCAAAATTTTGTCATTTTGGGCAACAAGCTTGCAAGATTATGAAATACATGTTATATAGGTTTGGTTTGGTCCATTCTGTTGTCAAGTGCACTTTGACTTAAGGCTTCTCCCGCTTGCCCGTTAGTGGCATGGAGCTCCTTCATGGACTCCCATAAGTTCATGGCTACGCAAGACTATTAAACGGGATTGCGATAGCACGTTCTGTTCACGACTACATAGGACCCTTACGGGAAATGTGTAGCACGTTCTGTTTATGGACCTTCCAAACCATTTTGATATGCTTATGTGCGCATGATATATTTGACATGATGGATGCATACATAATTTGTACTATTGTGAATTGTTTGACAAATTGAGAATCTTGAGAAATAAGTGTTTGATGATATTCACATGTGCAATTACTACGGTTTCGAAATTGTTTAATGATAATGAGTTTTATAAATGGTTTTTTCTTGTTTCTCGATTATAAACCTGTTACCCACGAGTTTCCAAGCTCACCCCCCTTTCTTCCCATATTCAGGTAATGAGGAAGAGATCAGATCAAGTGATCAAGAGTATAAGGATATTACTGCAAATTCTGCATATTTTGGAATTTATGTTATTTCTGTAAATTACAAGGCTTAGTCACTTTTTAAGGATTGTTAGTTCATGTAACCTTTGTCTTTTGAGATTTTGGATTATTGTTGTAATTGTTGCGTGGAATGCCTTTAGAGCTTGTAAAATTCTATTCTTTTGATGTTTATGAATTATGTATGGATGATGTTGAGTGGAAATATGAGTTTATGTATGGATAAGGTTAAGTTAAAATTATGTATATTTAAGGAAGTTATTGATTTGATATGATTATTTTTGAAGGCAAATTATTGTTATTATATAAGTGAGAAGTGTTATGGAAAAAGAAAGATAGGAAATTATGAAGGATGAGAAATTGTGTTAAGCAAGAAACCACACTCAGGATTATGGTATTTTGTTAAGAGTTGGATTCTGGAAACGGGATCCAACAGAGGGACAGAAGTTCCAACATTTATCATTTGGAGGAAACTTGCATGAACAGTGCAGGAGGTGTTTGACGATTTGCTTCAATCAGATTCATTGCTCGACAGCTTATGTGTTAAAGGTGCTTTCTTCAATCCTTCGTGGGGGCATATTCAAGAATTCGCTGCAACTGTCTGTTTCGTTGACTTTTTGCTTTTACATGGAATTTGACTTGAACTAGGTTAAGAAAAGCCCATCCATGGATGCGTTACTCTCCGACATCTGCATCGCTACCTCTGCATCACCGACTTATCTTTCAGTGCACTATTTCGAGACCATCAATGAAAGAACAAGACATGTCATAGAATTCAATCTTATAGATGGTGGGGTCACTGCAAACAATCCGGTATATGCATATAGATTATAAATTTAGTAAAATATTTTCAATTTTGAAATTAATTGGGATGAAACTTGTTTGTCAGACATTGGTTGCTATTGGAGAAGTAACGAAGGAAATAATTAAAGGAAGCTCTGATTTCTCTCCTATAAAGCTAATGGACTATGGACTATGGAAGATTTCTAGTCATATCCTATAGTAGCAGTGTCTCAGAAATTCCGACAAGAGCAATGTTCATACACAGCTATGCAGCAACGTAAAATAAAGAAGACGTAAAGAATAAAGAAGCAGTTGGCAAGACTCAAGAATTGTTAGTTGTGTCAGTTAGAAAACAGTTAGTACGATAGAAATGTTATAAATGTACAGAAATTACATGCCATTGTATGCTTACAATCTAATAGAAAAATCTCAGAAAATCACTGACTCCTTAATACTCTGCCCCTGTTTTCGTTTTCAGTCTTTCTCTCTCTAGTTCTCCTGCTGTTCTTTAATTCTTTCTTTAATAATTTCGTTTACATTCTTTAGATAGTTGAATGATCGATAGATAATAACAACACCTTCCTATTGTTAATAACGCAGTGGAAATGACTGATCATCTATCTGAACACAATGGAAATGGAGAGATCATCTAGCTCATTAGTATATTATATATACTATTTGACTCAATAGACGTCTTTTAAGTTACAACTTACAACTCTATTTTGAGTGGAATACCAGTATCATAAACATCAAAACAACATGGCAAATCAGAAACCTCTACGGCCATTGTGGCTGGAGAAATTAATGATCTGAAAACTCACCTGTAAGCAAGTCAGCCAGGCTTCCCATGGGATAATAATCACAAAGGACGAACTTGATCCTCTTTGCATTTATATAGGCCGTGAGAGGCACAAGATTTCGACATTTTTGGCTAACCTGAGCAAACCTTTCAACTCTCCTGTTAAACTCTCTTCAACCAACACTCACTATTCTAAATCTTTTTACCGCATAAACTTTTCCTTCTAATAAAACAACCTTCTCTTTCATCCCAAGACGGCTCTCTCCCATAACACCCACAGAGGCCCGTAAAACCTCCCTTAAACTCAACTGGGATTCATTTTCTCCGCAGAAACTCAAAGGGAGGTTCCTTTTGCTGCAGTCTTCATATCGGGGGTTCCTTTTGCTGCAGTCTTCATCGTATTCAAGAATTGTCCCCGACCAATTGCTGCAGTCTTCATATCGGGGGTTCCTTTTGGGCTTTGTAAAAGCCCTTGATAGTATTTCAGTGACTTTTGTTGCGAGATAAGTTAATGGAGCAGAGTGAATGTTTTGGGATAATTCTGTTCTCAAGGTTGATAAGTCGTCTCCTTTTTTGAAACGTTTGAGTGTGGTGTTTTGTTCTTCTAGGATATATCGGATGCATGGTCTTAGCACCTAGTTTTCTCTTTATTTCAATTGGGCTACAAAAACATCCAAATTCAGAATCTCATCGAAATTCTCTATCGAATTCCATTGGCTAAATTGGCCTTTGATATAACCTTTTATCTTGACAATGATCTGATTTATTAAAATGACCCTGCTTTACTGAAAGCAATAATCTTTCATGCATTCGTTTACTTCTTGTTGATATCAAGCTTTCTCTACTCTGATTTGCCATAAGGTAATCATTTCCTGTTATGGCAAGCACCCAAAGGCGACAACCAGAAATAAAAGCCTCACAAGAGAAGCCTATCACAAGCATGATGGCTCTTCGGAAAGTTTTTGCACTAGTTTTAAAAAAATTTAGAATTGACTGTTTTTTTTAAGATAACTTAAATTTGATTTAAAGCTCTTAACTTAAAGAATATTTTACTCTCAATTATTTTCAAATTAATCTTTAATTTATTCTTTATCCATTGAATAATCTATGAGAAATCGTTGTTAAATACAAGCTCAAACACATATAATGCACTTCTAAATTAAAATTTATATAACATGTGAAATCTTATAATTATCAATAAAAACTATAAATGAAAGAATAAAGCTCATAAATAAATTGTAATTGACTATCTAATTTTTCAGTAGATAAATTTTTTTTCAAATACTCAATTTAAACTATACATTCTAAATAACAATGGAAACTTCTCCATAACGACTAGGAACTCTAACCCTTAGTGACCAGTCATCAGAAGCAAAATTCTTTAAGGAGCAATGCATCACCTTTACTCGATTAACTTCCTTCCATCTCCACTCTCCTTTTTGTTTCACTCAATTACCTACATTCAGCTTTGTTTCCTTCCCTCCACCTCCACTCATCGTTTTCATTTCATTCAACTACCTCTATTATGCTTTTTTCCTCCCTTTCACCTATACTAATCTTTTCTTTTCACTATACGTCCTCCATGTAACTTTCTTTTCTCAGATCTGGGTTTTGTTCCACACTTCCTTAGATCTGGGTTTTGCTTCACACTTCCTTTCCTCTCTCTTCTAAGGACAATTTGGTCTTTCCTGCAATTACTTTTCACTTCCTTTCCTTCCTGCTTTTTCCCCCCTTTCACAATTCTAGCTACTGTCTATGCACCAACTACCCAGACACTCTACTTTTTGCCAAACTAAGTCTTCTGATCTTCAGTCATGTCAGCAGCTCCTTTTTCCTCCACTGACTTTCCTCCTTTGCCCTCAAAGGATGCATAAGGCTCCTCTTCTCCTCCTCAAGTTGCTCCTATAGTTCACCAACCAATTAGGAAAAGTTGGAAACAAGTTATAAGAGAGGAGCAGGATTGTACCTTGCATTATTGGCCTCTGAAAGAAGAGGATGACCGATTGTTGGTTTCCTTTGACTTGGATTTCCTCCAGGCGGGTGCAAAAACTTAGGAAGCTTCATTAATTAGCTTCTTTTGGAAAAGAAGACCTGCATTTCTAGTTATTAAAAAACGGGCACAATCTATATGAAAAAACAGAGGTTTACATGAAGTGCTTATAACAGAAGAAAACACAATGTTATTTATCTTCTCATCTAAAGATGCAGCTATGAAAGTGGTGGAGGAGGGTCCCTGGCATATCCAGAATCAACCTTTATTTTTATGGCTGTGGAAACCAGGGATCCAAGCCGATTCCATTAAACACCAAGTTGTTCCCTCATGGGTGCATTTGTACAATGTCCCACTTGAATATTGGACTACCAAAGGCCTTAGTATGATAGCAAGCTACCTTAGCAAGCCTCTTATATGGATGAAAATACAACACAAAGGAAAAGAGTTGGATATATAAGGTTGTGTACTAATGTGAAATCAATCCAAAATCTGCCAGAAAGTATACTAGTTATGAGATTGGGAGCAAATGGTTCTTTGTTTGAAGGCAATGTCTATATTAACTACTAATGGAAGCCATCTCTGAAAGTTCAAGGGAAAAGGTGGATACCTAAGGGTAAGAAGTTCTTAAGATAAGAGGTGATAATGAGGAGCTTATGGGATTAGATGCACATGCCGATATGAGAGTACTCAAATGGAACCTTCTAAAGAGATTGTGCAAGAGGTCCACATTGTACCCGTGAGTAATGGACAGATGGTAGTTTCACCCACTACAGATACCAAGCCTCAAATGGATACTCCAGTTAAGAATGGGGAAAAGATAGAGGCTATAGAATAATTAAACTCCCCTTCTATGCTAAACTAAAGTGGATCTCTAGACACCTCCTTATCATCTATAATGGGAGATGATCTTGGTACTTCTTGTGAGAAATTTATAACAACGAGAGCAGGTAGGAGCAAAAAGAAAGGCTACAAATCAACTACATCACGTAATGGAATCCCCCTTTATTGCTGACAATAACATAACATACCCAACTTTTCAAGACAAGGGTTTTTTCAATCTAAATTTCAGACTAAGAGGAAGAACATTAAGCTTTTTGAAATAAATAGAGATAAAATAAGTGGCATTTTTGAAACAAAGTCAGTCATATTCTTGTCCATCCACAACAAGGTATAATGAATTGGTTTACATAGAATATTAGAGGTATTAACTGCCTAAAGAAACTTTTAGCTTTGAAGGATTTTGCCTATCAAAAACCAAGATTAGGGTAGATAATATTAGGAAGCTGAATAAATTGGGTAGTAGTTGGAAATTCATTACTAATCACCAAAAGCATGCTTTTGAAGAATCATTATTGATTTTAATCCTGAATTTATGGAGGTAGATGTCTTGGAAGTGGAAATGTAAGTTATGCACATGAAATGACATTTTAAGGTTGAGGATGTGAATATCTTCTCTTTGGTTATATATGTCTCTAATTTTTCCTTCCAAAGGAAAGAGTTATTAAAGAGTTTGGTTGATTCCCAATATAGAGTAGCCCCTGGGTTATCAGTGGTGATTTTAACTCCACTCTATCTAGAACTAAAGCTGAAGGAAATGCTCTCCTGAGGAACTTCACATGATATTTCAAGGATTGTGTGGAGACTATAGGCCTCACTGATCTCAAATATCTGGGTCACACATTTATTTGGAGTAATAAGCAAACTAAAGATTGGTCTATAAGCAAAAAGTTAGATCGAGTGTTAGTTAATCAAAGTTGGTTACATCAGTTTCTTATAAGTTCTACCTCTTTTCTAGATCCTCTCTTCTCAAACCATTCCTCAAACAGAAAGCTAAATTTCCTTTTAGATTTAACAATTTTTTAGCAAATATGGAAGGCTTTCAAGAGGTTGTTTAGAAAGGAATGATGAAGTTCATATATGGTAGTAAACAATATATATGTGTTTAGAGGCTGAAAATAATCAAGGATGAATTGAAAAAATTAAATGTTACAAAGGGCAACTCTACTGCTGAATCTATTAAAAGATCCAAGAATGATCTCATTATTATTCAGGGGTAACTTTCTAATCACCCTGGGGACCCTCAACTTTTGTCACCAGAGAAAGAGAAAATTAACCACCATCTCTTTGTTGTTCATAATCATAAAAGTCTGATAAGGCAAAGAGCAAAGGTTCAATGCCTGTAGAAAGCTAATAAATGCTCTAAGTTTTTCTTCATCTCATTAATGGGGAAAAGGAGCAACAATAGAATTTATGTTATCCAAGCTGTCGATGACAAATTACTCAACCATCAGGATCTAATCTTTGAAGAGGAAAAGAAATATTTTAGTAGAATTTGTAGACACTTTACTTATACTTCAATTACTACACACTTGCTAAACTCTTTCATTCAGAAGAAGCTATCTTAAGTAAAGCCTTAAATTTAGTTAGCCCTATCCATGATGAAAAGATTGAAGGAGTTATCTCCCAAAAAAGAGATTAATAAAACCTTTCTCTGCCTAATTCCTAAAACCAGTAACCCAAATTCCTTTGGTGAGACCAGGCCTATTGCTTGTTATAATTTCCTTTATAAGGTGATCTCTAAAATTATCGCAAATAGAATCAAGGCAATTATAGGGACCTTGGTTAGTAATAACCAAAATGCATTCATGCAAGGAAGGATGATAGTGACAACATTTCCATTGTCTAAGAGCTCACTAAGGAGTTGTAAAGGAGGAATTATCCGCCAAACTGTGCTTTTAAGATTGATTTCAAGAAGGCCTTTAATTGTGTGGAATGGAGTTTTATTCTTATGGTGATGGGGTTCCCTTTTATATTCATTAAATGGATAGAGGCATGTATAACCACCTCGTCCTATTCGATGTTAGTGAATGGTATACCAACTAAACTATTCAAAGGAGAGAGAAGACTTTGGCAAGGTGATCCTATGTCTCCCTACTTTTTCATCCTCTATATAGAGGTGCTAACTCTATTATTAAAGTATAATGTGGATAAGGAAAAGGGTTTCAAGTTACACAACAAATGCAAGAAGGTATCTCTAAGTAACCTCTGCTTTGCTAACAATTTATTACTTTTTTGCAAGGCACATCCATCTTCTATTCAAATTTTGATGTCCTCTCTAAATCGATTTGGAGAAATGTCAAGTTTAGAAATCAACCTAGCAAAAGGTCATTTTGTACTAGCCAATAGTGTAGCTAGATTGAAAGCAGAGATAGCTAAAATATCTTTTATGGAAAGTAAATAATATCCTTTGTGTTATCTAGGACTGCCTATCAATATAAGAATACTTCTTTTTTTTCTGAATGTTACCCATTGGTGGAAAAAAATACAACAGAGATTAAACCATTGGACACATAGGTTCTTATATTTTGGTGGCAGACTTTAGCTCATCAAATAAGTACTGATTTCCTTATAAGTCTATTGGTATGCTAGTATCTTTTTGGCTAAAGGAGTAGTGAAGACAATCAAAACCTTATTTAGGAGGTTCTTATGGGGAAAGCATAATTTTGAAGGATGGATCATAAAAGTTAAATGGGATGAGGTTTGTAGGTCTAAGAAGGAGGGGGGCTATGGGATAATTCCTATTCCTACCTCCAATAAGATATTAATGCTAAAAAAAATTTGGCATATTTTGTGCAATGAAGATTATTTATAGACCAAGTGGCTTCACCCTTATATACTAAAAACAAAATCATTATGGTTTATTTCCCCTAAAGAATCTCAATCTTTTTTCATTAACAATTTAATGAGACTCAAGGACACTATAGAGCTGGAAGTGACATATAGAATTGGTAATAGGAAAAAAGCTCACTTTTGGTTTGATAATTAGATGGGTCATAGTCCATTATTTCAACTTCCTAGTACAGTCCAATGGTGGAGTCATCTACCACTTAAAGCAAACATCTGTGAGTCATAACTGATAACCCGTGGACTGATTTTCCAAACCAGGTGCTTCACCTCATCCCTACTTATACCTCTAATTGCAAGGCTCAGGACAAATACTCATGGCTAAACTAACCCCCTAATTTCTTTTCTAACAAGGTATGTAAGTAGTGTCTAACTCAAGGCCAATCCTCTGGTGATTGGTACCTTGTAGTCTGGCATAAATCATTAAGACCTAATTCCTCCTGCTTATCATGGTTGACAACTTTGAACAAAATGGCCACCATCGACAAATTACGATTCTAAATATAGAAACCACATATGTACTATTTAGAAATGATTATGAAACTAGAGATCATTTTTTTTCCAATGACCTTTTGTTGAGAGCATATTGAGAAGAATTAAAGAGAAGTGTCATTGGAGATCGAATGAGATTATGCTTACTCTTATATTGGACAACTTAAAAAGACCAACGACTGACCCTAAAGAGGATAAAGCGACATACATCATTTCACTAGCTTCTAGCCTAGAGGAGATATGGAAAGAAAAGAACTTGCAAATTTTTAGAGGCAGAATGTGTTTATATCTAAAGGTGTTAAAATCTATAATCACGAGGATTAGAGAAGTGATTTTTCTCTCTAAAGAACTATCAATGTTTGGTGAACATATAATTAGAGCATGGAATCTGGGGTAACAAACACATGCAGTACTAAAAGGAAAGAGGAATAATACGAGGAAGAGTGGTTAAGCTGTTACCTATTGGAAATTCACACTTTAATATTGAGATATGCTACTAGGAAATCATGCTCGAATTTGATCACACATGTACTGAAAGAAAAAAAATTATTAAAATTTTGTTAGTATCACTTTAATCTACAATATGATTAATGCAAAAATATAATATCATTTAATTTCTTTTTTATAGTTCCCTTAAACCGATTTTTGAAACAAGTTTATCAATTAATGTAGTCACACAAGTATATAATCTAGTATCTACATAAATACGTTGAGATCTATATGTAGTGTACAGAGGAATAAAATAAGGACTGTTCTTTTAGAACCTATGTATATTTATAATAGTGTTAAGAATTTATAGCAATTGAATTGAAATATAATTATAAATTTATTAAAATTAAAATTAATTATAATTAAATATTAATTAAGTCCAAACAATATTCAATATCTTATATTAATCCTTATTTATTAAATATCTTATATTTAAAATTTTATAATCAAATATAATTAATTAAGTTATTTTTTCTCTCTTCAATTATTCTTTGTGTCTGATATATTAGGTTCTTAAATTTGTTGACAATGGATA
>JANIHZ010000210.1:49725553-49739164 GCA_027478365.1 Erythroxylum rufum | reverse complement strand
ACAAATTGAAATTTCAAAGCAGTTACATAAATAGTAACTATACAAGCTCACTTTTCAATTATAAGGATGTTACCCACAATACATACATTCACAAAAACTCATTTCATGCATTAACCTCAAAATATCATTTCAATTCACGAATTTTCATTTTTCTTTGCACAAGAATAACTCATCACCATTTCAATCTTCCAAGAAAAGATTCGGGGTCCAACAGTCATTCCAGTACATATCCTACGATAAAGGCGAGCTACGATCGATCACTACATTCACTTCATATGGCATGGTACCATAATTCACTTATAAAGCATCATAAGAAAATCATAATATTTAAAACCAACTTTTTCCTCATTTCATTTCACAAAACTGAAAGTCTACATTGTATCTTTCACCATTTTCCATATGTACATCATCAAAAAACCTAATACAATAGTACTACATGAATGAGGAAAATATATACAATCTAACTAATCTGTCCCAAAAATCCCAGCTGACCGACCTTTGAGCCATGACTTCTCTTGCCAATCACAATTTACACGATTGGTAGAGGCTCTTCAGTAGCTAGAGTCGTCTCTCAGTCCTGAAAAGACAACGTTGCAATTTTAGTGAGTTTTGCGAACTCAATGAGGCAACCATCATCGATGGTTCACTTAATTCATGCAACACATCATTTCACATAACATATAATCACATATTGCACTTTAAATAGGTATCACATTTTTACTTAAGCATATGCAAATTTCGCATTTCAATCGATTAAACAAAATGGATATGAAATGCTCATGAGACACTTTTCCAATTATTACGTTGTTGTGACCAAATGCCTGAACTGTCCAGTATCCATTTTGGATACTAAGCTCATTAATAATTGTCCTTTATCCGATGACGATATAGGGCTCATTATACATAGTGAGCCTTAGGCTCTTAATCATTGTTTGAGCTCAAGGCTCTTTTTCACTCGTTGAGCTTTAAGCTCTGATCGGTGGCTACTCTGGTCATAACTATCATAATCTGATTGTGCACTCATGCATGGAATGCATGTACCATAATCAATCATATTATAAAGCACATAGGTCTTCACATTCACATACAATCAGCACTTCAATATACATTCCACAATTCACAATCATCGGACCTCCTATCCGGAATCCACAATCAAACACATTCATTTATCATTCAAAACATAATCTAAGCAAACAAGTAATTAAGTGAGAATGTCTAGGTTACTCATAAGTTGCTCCCAAAGCTAATGCCTGGAAGTGTTGGCAATGTCTGGAGGTTGACGTTCCAGTTGCTCCTCCATAACAAATAACATACACATATATCACAATTTTCACAATCATAAGTATTCAACAATGCACATGTATAAATGAATTATGTGCACTGCATGTTTATGACAATCTGAGGTATCATTCCATCCATTTCATCACAAAACAATCAAATATCAAAACTCACTTAACTAGCATTTGTTCACAGGGTTTATACCTCAATAAACCATTTGAATCCAATCTCATAACCCAATGAACCATTTCAGATTTTTCTCCAAACACTGACTTTCGGGTCTACAGTTCTTGATCATTAAGACAATGAAAAAAAGGTAATTTGATAGTACTCTCTTCTAGAAAAGTGTTCCTCTATCTCTTATGATTCTATTGACACCAAAATCATTCAATTTGGTTCAGTAGTGTGAAAGTTATACTCCAAATATTTTCGGACTGTTCTCATACTAAGACAGTACCCTATACTCAACTTACATCAAGAAATTGAAAGTCTTAGAGACTGAATTAAAATTCAGTTTCTTCATATTATTTGTATTTTTATGTCTCTATTTTACTCCAAATCAAAAATCAGTCCATTAGAATAACTACAAAAGAAGTTATGTTCAAAATACCGCAGCACGTTTAGTGCAGAGAAAAGTTCGCTGCGGCGAAGTCAGGCGAACTCCTCTAGAGAGGAATTCTCACACAATAATCATAAGTTCTTTGTGGCCAAACCTAGAGTTGGCCGCCACAAACTTTTTCCGAAAGAAATTCCCACCAAACTCTTAAAGTTCGCCACGGCAAAAAAAGGAGTTTGCTGCGATGAAATTTCACAAAAGCAAAGCCAGTTTTCAACTTCATATCAGATTTTGAGACTCTTAAAGACCAAATTTGAATTCGACTTCTTCATAAAAAATGTATCTATACGTCTCTAGTTTAATCCAAATTAAGAATTATCTCATTTGGATAACTAGAGAAAAAGTTATAGTAAAAGAATAAGGCATACTCAATGGACATTTTCTAACCACCCATCTTCAAATTTTCTAGATTTAACACTTAACATAACTTATACAAAGATCACCATTTTCTACTTCATTCACACCCAATTTTCAACTCCATTTCATCTCAATATGATTCACCAACAAAGCATGACCTAAATTTGATCATTAACCTAAAAACAAGATATGTTCATGTACCTATTCATTAACTCACAATTCTCATTAAAACATCCTTTTCACAACCAATCCATCTTACAAACATATATAGCATAACTCATAGTTTCTTACTCATTATATACACATCAATCATCCATACAACAACTCCTAACCCATTATTTAGCATTATATGAAACAAAACATCTCTATAGCTCATTACTCATCAAGCATATTTGTATAAGCAAAAACTTCACAAACTCTTCATCATCCATAACACATACATACATAAAGCACCATTTCATGCATTAACCTCTTAATATCATCATAAATTCTCCATTTAACATTGCCCAAAAGAAAAACATTAAACATAACTTACTTGATTTAGCTACCAAATCTTCAAACTCTTCAAGAAAATCAAAAATACCTAACTTCAACACAACCCACGATCATCACCATCTTTAGGGTTGGAAGGTTAGGGTTTTTGTTGGGAATGAAAAAGAGGGCAAAGTTAAGGAGTAGCAAATGGAAGATGACATGCCAATGTGGGTGGAGATTTGAAGAGAAGAAGAGAGAAGCTACGAAGGAGAGAAGAAGAAAACCAAAAACAAAACTCTAATGGCTTTTAAGAGAGAAGCATCGTGAGAGAGAGCAACCAAAAAGGGGGGGGTCCTTTAATATAAAAATCAACTTAAGACATGTGTCCTTACACCAATTTCTAAAGCATTAAAATAGATTCCTTCATTGAACTAGTCTAATAAATTTCAATTTCCACTCCAATTGTTCCCCAATTTTTAATGGCAATTGTGAATAAATCCTAAGGTCATTTATCAAATTTTCCATTACCATTGGAAAGTAATTTCCATAACCATTTATTAATAGTTTTGCCGTTGGCAATTTTCCTAGTCCAAAAATACCCAAAAATTTCCAAAAATTTCTCCAAAAGTTTCAAAAATTCTAAATCAGTAATTACACTCTCCAAATCAATTTTCAATACATAAAAACCACAATTCTCAATAGAAATCACATTTAGAACAATTATACCCGGAATATCAATGAATGTATGTACAGACATATTCATGTGCAAAATTTTAGTATTCATGTGTATGAGCATGTCATATTGTACATGAACATGAAAATGCATTTCTTATCTCTCATTGAACACTCATATTTACTATTATAACCTTCCCACAGATAATGGGATGTTACAATAAACGTGCATTTATTATTATTAATCAATTAAAAATGAAAACTATCGCTAAGTAACCTTTCACAAAAAGTTTTGATATTTTAAAAGATTAGTAGGTTTTATTTATTGTAACACCTTTTGTTTTAGATTTCTTTAATGATAACTTAGTCTTTTTATACCATGGTAAACACCTTGTCATGAATGTCCACAAGTTACTCAACTAAGTTACATTTTTTTTATTTAGTTTGATTGGAGTGTCATTTTAGACTTTTGATGTGAAGAAAAACATTTTATCGTGATTGCCTCCAGTTACTTAGCTATATCGCAACTCAAAATTGGACACCAACTCTATTTTTAACTTAATTTTCTTAAAAAGGACCAGCAGAATAGGAATTTTATTTATTTTTCCTTTTTTATAATTTAGTTTAATCTTGTTATCCTACCTTATTTCTTCTTAGTCAATCACTCTCATGAAAGGGTGCTAATGGTGCTAACCAATTCAATTGACTATAATTATAAATGTATTCAAAAAAATTTCCTAAAGTGAAAGAATAGGTGTCACATCCTAATTAACATACATATTCATCCCTAAAAACACTTAAAATATGTTTAAATACAAAATTCACAAGTTACTATGCCTTTAGAATTTAAATGACCATGTTCAAAATAAGCCAATTCCATTCAAGTTGTACCATTGATACATTCATACAATGCGTACATCATGCAATAAAATGTTCACACAATGCCAACCTAATCAAAAACTAACACCATACAATTGTAAAATTCACACACAATTGATACAAATGCAAAATTCATACACACATGATATGCAGTTGCATATACACCCCTACACTTGAACAATAAATTATCCTCAATGTGGAAAACACAACAATACAAATAAAGATAAATAACAACAAAGAAAAAGTTATAACAAGAATACTTATATTGTTTTGGCGATAATGGTGTGGGAAATAGAATTTGGAGACACTCGATGTTATAAAATTCTAGTAATTCGCCTCCTAAGTAATAAACATAAAATTTTAAATTTTAAAAATACCAATAAAATAACATGAAAATAAAAAATAAAAAATAAAAAATAAAAAATAAAACTTATCATAATTCTTGTTTACCTTCCAAGTAGTGCTTGTTTAACATCATTATCTTGATGTACTCTTCACGTTTACGCCCCAACCTAGGTCTATTATGAGTCACTTACTTCCACCTGTTTCACCCAATTGTAGTTTAGTAGCCTGTAAATAAGCTATATGTTGCAATATAATAAGAAAGGAAAAAATTGATAAATTAAGAAAACTAGTTAAGTTCAGTAATATCCTTTTTAGTAACAAACTGTCAATAAAATAGGGAATGATAAAACTCTTTGAATCATCTATTGAATTCAATAGTTTTTCATGTAAGAAGTTGAATTACTCTTCTTTTACTGCAATCACCCTCGTCTTCTCTTCTTCATCTGATTTTTGAATAGAAACTTCCTTATATTTTTCTAACCCTATGTCCTCTATTATTTGCTCCTCTTCCTCTTCTTTTAAAGAGTTAACTACATCAATTCTTATGAACAAGTTGCCCTTCTCAAGATTCTTTAATACCTTATTCGTATTGAATTTTACTTGTTCATCACCAATCTAAAGAATAAAGGTTACCTTCATGGACATGTACCAAAGCTTTTCCAGTGTTAAAAAAGGGTTTACCAAGAATTTGTGGACATGTTCGATCCTCTTCAAAGTCTAGCACGAAAAAATCCACAGGAATGATAAAATTGTCCACTTTTATAATCACATCCTCCACCACACCAAACGGTTTCTTAATTGATTGATATGCAACTGAATAATCATGAAAGTCGGCTTCACAACGTCTAGCCTTAATTTCTTAAAAATTGTCAAAGGCATAATATTAATAGTTGCACCTAAGACATATAAGCATTTAGAAAATTCTAAATTACTAACTAAACAAGGTATAGTAAAACTCCCTAGATCTATCAACGGTGAGGGCATGTGGTTGGTAATTACACAGTTGCAGCTTTCCATCATGGAGATTGCTTGATTATCATCCTAAGTCTACCTTCTTGATAAGATGTCTTTGAGAAATTTCGCATACTTGGATATGCTCTCCAAAACAAAGGACAAGGTAATTTGTAATTTCTTCAGCTTTTCCACAAATATTACAAATTGTGTATCGAATTTGTTCTTCTGAATTCTTGGTGAGAATGGTATTTTTGATAAGTAACGCAGAGGAGGAACATAGGAAGGATCCTCTTTCTTATCTTCATCCATTTTCTTCTTCTCTTGGTCTTTTACAAGGTGGGATTCAATTTGTTTTTTTGCTGGCTCTTTTAGCTTTTTCCCACTCCTAAGTATGATAGTCTTAAATTTCTCCCTTGGATTTGCTTTGGTATTTTTGGTACACATCCAATATACATGACTGTGTAAGTCACCTACACAGCCATGTAAGCCCCCACATGGACGTGTAAGTCTCAGGGTTGCTTGAAACAATGTCTTCAAGTTCGTACTCATTTCCAGTGAGTTACATGTTCCTATGCATGACAGTGTAAGTCACAACAACTCGATTTCTTCCATTGTTTATCCTGTCCTTACCCTAATTCATCTCCTTCGTGCTCCACAAGGTAAATGAGATTGAACATCGATAGAATGGCTCTAAGGATGTGGATTTAGCTCGTTTTGGTTCTTGTTGCTCTAACTTATATCTATAGCAAAATATGAACCAAAATAGGTATCTTAAATGCAATATAACATAAAACACTAAGCATTAGAGAATAAACATATTAATAATTACAAACTATAATTTTGGTTTGTAAAATTTTTTATGTTTAGGGCATCGATTTCATGGGACCTTTCCTCTTTTCCTTTAATTTTGTCTACATTTTATTAGCGGTCAATTATATGTCAAATTGGGTGGAAGCAAACGCCACTTGAACTAATTATTTCAAATTAGTTAAAAGCTTTCCCAAATGTAATATTTTCTATAAGTTCAGTATTCCACAAGCTCTAGTTAGTGATCACAGTAAACATTTTTCCGACTAAACGATGGGGGCAGTCATAAAGAAATATAGAAAAATCAAATCAATTGTTAAAAAAATGGTTGGACTAGTGAGAAAGACTAGAGATTATGACTTGAAGATGCATTTTAGGCTTACTGAACAGCTTTTAAGGCATCAATTAGAATGTCACCTTACAAGTTAGTATATGGTAAGGTAGGTCATATCCCTGTTGAGTTGGGGAAAGAAAAGAGCCTTTTGGCTATTAAGCATTGCAATATGAGTTTTGATGAAACTGAGAATCATAGAAAATTAAAGCTATTAGAACTTAGAGGAGATTCATAATAAGTCCTATGAAAATGTAATAATTTATAAAAAGAGATAACAAAAGCTCTAAATGGTATATTCATTGCCTAAAAAATAATTTTTTGTTAGGTAAAAAATTATCCTTGATCATTTTAAGATTTGACTCTTTCTAGTTAAGTTACGATCTTGATCAAATAGACCTTTCATCCTAACTAATGTATTTCCATACAGTGTAATTGAAATCTAAATTATTTCTTCCTCCAAAGTTTTTAAGGTTAACAACCATCACTCAAACCATAATATGAGAATCTAAACATGATAATGATGGAGGAAATGGATTTAACTTATCCAATTTATTTCGAAGAATGAACGATAACACCGTCGAGCTAACAACATCAAACAAAAGTGCTCTTAAGAAGCACCCTAACTTTATCTTTTATTTTGTTTAAATCAATTCATATTTTGAAATTTATTTAAGTCTTTTAGGTTTTACTTGCCTTTACGTTCAAAAGGTGTGGAATTCAGATAGAAAAAGAAAGAAAACTGGGTGATCTAAGATATTTTAAAAGAAAAAATCGTGTGAATAAGGACAAGACTATGTCAACCCATACATGGTCATGTAGGAGGGAGCATGTAACTATATATCTATAAATATGTAAGATGTTATTTCAATCTGACATAGTCATGTGAATATCAAACATGCCCAAGTGGAAAAGGACAAACTTGTGCCCCTTGGAATGTGTAACTATCTAGAACTGTGTGGGAAATTATAGGATATCATTTGAATCTAACACAGTTGTGTAGAATTGTACGTGAACTTCTAGGTAATGGACACGCCCATATACCCTGAAATGTCTAACTAGTTGTAAATGTGTAGAGATAGAGGAATTGATTCTCAAATAAACGCACTTGTGTGAAAAATGGATACAGTCTTGTAAACTTGGACACGCCTGTATTCCCAAGACAATATATGTATCCACAACTATATGCCTACATGATTATTAAGAAAAATTAAGGGACATAGTCTTAAACATAGCCATGTACATGATTGTGTTCTACACATGAAACCTTAAAATTTCATTACTTCATTATATCAAGCACCCAACACATATAAGCCACACCACCGCTTAAAAATCACCACTACTAAAGCACCATTTTCCAATAGCATTAACCAAAGGCATAAAGTTACCCATTACACTAAAGTAAGTAACCACACCTATATTCCCAGCAGCAAATTTTTCTTCTAATGGTCCTATCAATATCCATCAATCCCATAATCTTCAATTTAAGTTATAGTAGTCATGGGAAGAACCAAACTATAGGCTAAGAGAGTAATGTTGATAATCTAAAAAGAAACACCCTAATAACCACCCTTTCCAAAAGTGCAGATGTAGCCAAAACAAATTATTGATTGTAATCTTTCAACCTTACTACACCACCCGCCCTTTCACCTACTCTTTCTCTAACTAGTTCTCCATAACTAGAACAATGATAAGGCAATCCCTTGTTATGATCCAGAATGTAAAAAGGGAAGAAAGTGGATCTGGTTAGCATATTGAATCTCAAAATTAGAGGTTTTAATACCTTCTAGGATGAACATGATAAACAAGGGTATGAAGAACTTTGCAAGCAGAAAATTTATGCTTGTAAGTATATTCATATCCATGCCCTTAAATAATTGAATATCAAAATTGAATTTGAAGAAGATGAATTTGAAGCTTTGGTAAAGCAAATGGGTTGGCATACCTATTTTAATATGCAATTACTTGCTTTTTTGAACTAACATGAGAGTTTTATATAACTTTTCAGTTTAATGATGAGTCTGACCTTAATTTGTTTACAATGGGAACTATCGAATTTAATTTGTTTACAAAGGGAAGTATCGAATTTAAGATAATGGGAAAGGAATTTTCTTTTTCAATTGTTGAATGCAATATTGCAATAGGTTTTATTAAAAAGGTTGATGCTATGAAGAAGGCTTTGTTCATAAATTCAAAGTGTGATATCTCTTTTGATTTTCAATCTATTGAATTATGGAGTGAATGCTCTGCTGATTCTACATTATATAACCCAAGTTCCTCGAAAAATTCTTATTTAAAGAAACTTATTTGGAAAATTTTACAATGTTTCTTAGCTTATAATTTTTCTAGACAACGAGATAATGTAGGGACATTAGCTAAATTCAAATTTTATCTTCTGTAATGTATGGAACAAAACATTAAAGTGAACTTAAGGTATTGGTTGATTACATAATTATGATATGTGATTCAAAATAAAACCTTTAATCCTAGGTTCCTACATCACTCAATTAACCATTAATTTGGATTTACTTGATTTCTCTAATACTAATGTGCACATTGCTTATGAGATGGATGAATCTAAATTCTTTAGCTAAGATGGGAATCATCACATAACAACCATGATAGTTTTCATTTTGTTTTGTCTAATCTAGTTGTTGTGTCTTTTAGGAAATTTCAATACAATAAAACTTCAATTGTAAAACATCAAGCTACCAGCCAGCAAGAAGATGTACCTTCTTCTTCCTCAACTCAACTAACTATTCTAGCCCATTTTGAAAGGATTGAGATGAAATTGTATCGAATGGAGCATAATATGGTGACCTTCTACTCAAAATAGGGGTTCAAGTCCCCTTTTTCCACCTTATTCATAAGTTTTCCACTCTTCTTCATCACCTTAAACACAAAGAAAAATAGGGAATTCTCTTCTTCTCTCTTCTTTTACTTGCTATTTTTGTGCTTTAATTTAATCATTGAAGACAATGTTACAAATAGGTGTGAGGGTTTTTCTAATTTTATGGTCTTTTTAGGTTTTTAGGCTTTTTGAACATTCTTTTTTAAATTCTTGTTTTTACCTAATGCTTATGGAAATTAATGAAATAAGAATTTCCAATGAAATTTTCACCAAATTGTTTTAAATGAATTAGCTATATGTGCAAAATAAGGCTTAAATTGATTAAGATGAAGGCTATGATAAAGTTGAAATAGCTAAGCATTTGAGGTTTATCTGAATTTATTTGAAACTTGTGAGCACTTAAGCATGTAAGGATAGAAACATCTTATGTCTATCCATTTTTATTTGTTATGTGCTTCTTTATCATTTGGATACCTCTAGAACTTGTATTGAACCAACTTAAATTGCTATGACTACATGAAAGTTAAATATAATAAAGGCCCTCCTTGTTTAAGCCACTTAACTTAAAAAACCATTTCAATTATCCTTAGTTTAACCCTTTTGAGCCAATTATAATAAGAAAGACTTTGCTTCAAATTTTATTTTCCAAGATGCTTATTTTACATGATGGCTGCTTACTTTTATATCATCCATTAAAAAAATCAATCAAGAAAAGAATAATTGCAGCTGTAGTTGATTTACATCAATGTAGGAATATGGATTGCACCTTGTTTGAATGTCGTAATAATATGTGTGATTTTAGCCTATAATCTTCCCTTTTTCCAACCTTTAACCCAATCCCATTTCAACCATTTAATAAAAGTCCTTTTGATTTATGCCTTCATGCATTTATGGAGAGAGAAATTTGGTGTATGTGCAAGTTTATAGTAGTTTTTTTCCTTATGACAAGAGTTTGATAATACGCGCTTGAACCTAAACACCTGCGTGAATGAGCGAACACCGTAAGAATATTCACCAAGGAATTGAGCATAATTTTGATTGAAATTGTGTTTGCTTGTTTTTATTCATATTTTCTAGTGAAAATCAAGTTTGTTGTGTGTTGATACTTAACTCTTTTTTGGCCTAATTTTTAAGAAGCATGCATGGTTTAATCTTATAAGAAGTGGCTTGGTGAAAACAATTTGGCAATCTTGCTTTGTTAGTTTTTCAATTACGTAGGGACAAGCAAGGATTAATAGTATGGAAATTTGATGTGTCATAATTTTGCCTTATTTTTATCATTCAAAATCTTCCACAATCTTATTTTAATATGTTTAAACTCAGTAGTTTGACTATTTTTGTAGGATAAGGGTTAAAGATGTTATTTAATTAGAAAAAGCATTGGGTTTCAATCCAAAATTAGAAAATTTAAATGAAAAGCAATCTCAACAACGATCAAGAGTGAATGAAGGAGATTTGGGCTAAAAAACATTTTATTTTGTAGATGTGGATCAGATTATTGAAATATGGAAAAATAGCCTAATGTGATCTTAGGCATAGATGCGTTCAATAAGTGTTGGATTTTTAGACTTTGCATTTGTAAAAGAAAAACATTTTTAAGGTTGTTGGAATACTTATCCTGGCCAAATCTGAGTGAAAATCAATAAAATTATGATTTGCGAGATCTAAAGAATTACAACAACATGATTTCCATATCGGGTCAAGTGGTTATAAATAGAACTAAGGTGTGAAGGAGCAAGGCATCCCATCATTAGCTACTTTTGTCAACTTCCCAAAGTCTTCTTGTTTTCTTCTTACTTTAATAGATATTGTAGTAGTCTTTCTTTAGTCTCTAGTGGTAGAAATGACCATTGTTAGCTAAGTCTTTTATTCTTGGTGGAAGGACGTGGAAGCCCTTTTGGAACCTTAAAGATTGACAGGGAGTTGGATCTTATTGTGGAAGTATTTCATTTATTTATATATTAAATTGCTTTTCTGTGCTTCATTTTTGTGATTATTTTTTATGGATATCTAAAGTGTGCAATTGAATTATTAATTGGAATGATCATTTGCTAAGTTAAATATTAAATATGTAAAAGGTCAATTCATTTAATCATTTATAACAACTAGGAGTTTTAATTTCCTACATAAAAAAGTATTACTTTTAGGAAAAGGTTTTAATTGGATTAAATTCAATAGTGGATTTTTTTTGTTATCTCAATTTAATGGTCTTTCTTTTTTAAATATATTTTTTAGTTAAATTTTAGATCTTATATAAGGTTGTTAAGCAATAAGGGTTAATTGAATTATTTATTTTTTATTAACTAATCTTAAGGAAAAACAAACATTTAGTATCATATTAACTATATAATTAATGAAATAATTATTTTTATGCTAATAATCAACTGTAGATCCAAAAGGGTGGACGTAACTAGAAACCAAGGCTCGGCTTATTGAATACTTTCATTTTATTATTTCTTTTATTTTCCCTATTACAAAATTTTATAATATTCTTCTATTAATTATTTTATTTTCCAACAATTGAAGAGCTAGAATTCTTCGTTGAATTGACTGCTACTTTCCTACATTACGTTTGTTGATTGCAGGAATTTAAGAATTAATTTAGAGTACAAACAGCAGTTCAATAGATTGATAACTAACAGGAACTTCATCGTTTTGTTTGGGGGAACTAATTAGTAACTTTTCTTTTAAACCATTAGACAATTTGTAATTCTATTAAAAGTTTGAATTTTGCAAACATTGAGGAGATTTTAAGTTCTTGACTTCTTTCTATCAGTCAACTACAAGACAGTTTGGCGTGCGTGATTCCTACTTTATATCTTAAATGATAACCACTTTTAACAGTTTCAAGCCTAGTAATTCTTATAGCTGTAAGTATGAAGCTGCCATTTTCCTTTGGATACCTTATATTATGGAATGTGCAGGCCGAGTATGCTTCCCTCCTGAGTCCTGACAGAGAAAAGAACAGTAAGATTTTTAATTGATAAGAACGTCACTGTTAGCTAGATTCGTCCACGAATACGAACTAACCGAAATGTAAATTACAGGAGAAACAAAGACGGAGTTTTGTTTATGTAATCAACGACCAACTTTTTTGTTCTGTCGTCAACGGAAAATTGAATAATAGACGTCCGCTATTTCCGCCGTACCAAAAAAGAGCATAAAGATTCATTGCTAGCGCAATTACAGCAGCACCAAATTGCAAAGTTCAACTTCGTGAGGCCTTTTCCCACGGATGATATCGTCTCTAATTATCAAACTAATGTATGCTTTTATTATATATATGTATTCATTAGAATAGAATATGCTAAAATGTTCAACGCAGGAAACATTAAGGTGATGGATGTATAGAAGAACCAACCAATGGTCCAAAAAAGATAAAATGGAAACAATCGTAGTGCCAAAGATAATGGTAACATGCTGGTCCAAACTCATTAAGAAATCTCAAAGGTCGTCACTTTTCGGAGGCAAAAAGGTCAATATCCCACTTCCTAAATTTCTCCGTGATTAGCTCGCCCCATGTGCCCTCTTACGTATCCGATTTGCTCTCGGAACATCTTCCATCGTATACCAAAGTATGTTGATTAATTACGCATACATCGAAATTAGAGAAACATTTAAATGTAAATTATCCTTCATCATTGGCTTTGGCTTGCTGAAATAATATATTTATATATACACTACGCCACATGATGTTCAGAGGCAAACTTGTCCTCCATTCTTTTGCATTCTGTCTATCTGGAAAAGGGTCTGAACGCAGTTTCAACCAAAGTATATGTAGTACCTCATTAACACGGTTCTTACAACACAAGTAAATGAAGGGCATCTCAAGTTAGAATGACAAGGGCAAACAAACGAATGATTGAATCTGAACCGAAGGGTTTTGTACATTTGTGGGGGCAAATCAAAGGCAAAAGCGGAGGCCCACTTGACGCGTCCTATCAGTCCTTTGGAAGGAGTGTTAATGTATGGTTGGACGAGACGATGGTTATGATAAGGGTCTTTCACACCATAAAAGCACTCACCTTCCCACCCATCCCACCCCAA
>JANIHZ010000210.1:49709444-49723385 GCA_027478365.1 Erythroxylum rufum | reverse complement strand
GTACTAGGTCACATAAGACAAAGATACTATGTAAAATGTTTGTTATTTAATAAAAAAATGATAAAACTAATTAATCCTAAAATCCCTCTCCTCCGTCGCCAGCATTATCACCACTATCTTCGTCTGCGAAGCTAGAAAAGCTCATCACTTTATCTCGTTTTTCATTTTTTTTTTTGGAGATGATGAAGGGTATTTAGAGGTGATTTGCCAAATGAAAATTAACAGGAAAGAGAAGGATTTTTAAAATAAAGCTTGGAGAATAGATGTAAAATAAAGAAAAAGGATTTTTAAAAAAATCGATTTTTCGTCGTAGAGTAGACCGTTGATTGCGGTTGGGAATAACGTGCTCTGACATAGGACCCCACTTTTTGACCACAGCACATCGTCCCTTCTTGCTTTTGGCATTTTATCTTTTTTTGGAGGTAGTAAATATGGATAACATTAACAGGAAAAATCATGAACCCCGATACAATACAAAGGCGCTGGGCTGAATTCTTTTGATGGGTAATATAGAAATCAGAAATTTGCTTCTACTGAGAAATGTCGGTGAGTTGTTTTATTGTAGAAAAATTAAATGGACAGAGCGTCGACATGTCGGATTTCCGAATCCTCGCCAACAACCGTAACACTAAAACTGTGATGCGAACCAGGTGACTGCCTGAAATATTTGTTTTGTTAATCCACTCTTTTAATTGTTGGGGGCAAATAATTATAATTTACTTTTGATTTTACGTAGGAACAAGACATATTTTTAGTCACAAAACAATGGTAGAAATGTTGATAACGGTCAGTGGATCTTTTTAATAATGTCAATGGACCATTGGGGCTAAATGTTCCCTTTGCTCTTACGAAGCTTATGCACCACTACGGCTAACTTACAAAACAAAATTATTGAATTTATACGTAGACGGGCGTAATGAAATGCACAGAATTTCAGATCTATGTTTTCATCGGTATTTTATGAAGGTAAGCACTTTCACCCAATCTTTATCCATGGTAAAGGTGGCCAGGTGTTAACCAAATCACTCATTTATCTTTCCAACAAAAAAGAATAGGACAAATTCAAATGGAGACTTGGCTGAGATAGGATAGCCTTCTGAGCTTTATTGGACCGTTCTAAATGAAACCCATTTTAACTTTTCTGCTAATCCTTAGCCCCAGAATTATACACTGAGCTGAGCTGAAGCTGAAGTTGAAGCTGAAGCTGAAGCATTCTCCATCTATCCTTCAATTATCTTATTTCAATAAACTTCTTTCCAAGATTTGAACTCGCAGCCTTATGACTGTGGACGTATGATACATTAAATCCCCGCCGACCATCCAGTAAAGAGCCAAAAGACACCCACATGACTCTGTTCTTTACTCAACTGTCTTGCCATAGTCGTCCAAAATGGAAAATATTGGAAAAAGAATAATAATAATAATAATAATAATTCCATTAATTAAGCTCTGCCAATTTCTGCTCTCTTACCACCTTCCCATCCTACTCCATAAATAGAGGCTTCGGCTCATCCACAACCTCCCACTCCCTCCTCTGTCTCTCACTTTCTCCCACCATTTTTAGTCTCTCTCTCTCTCTTGTAAGGTTCCCTCGTTTCTGGTTTGGTTTATCACAAGTTTTAATTGGTAAACCAGACCGACATTGCTCATTGTTTATCCATTCCTTCGACTACTCTGTGTGCGTTAGTAGCGTGAAACGTCACTGTTTCGTAATTTCCTTTTCTGCTTCACGGCAGATCTGTCTCTATCTGCTCTTTGTGAAACGAATATAACACAGTGTAGTGTGCATCTTCGGCTCTATGTTGTTGTATGCGCCAATGGAGAAGTTTATGAGGCTCGTTTCAATGGCTACTCTGCTTCTGCTCCTCTGTTTTCCCGTTGCTCTTGCTTCCCATGACTATGGACAAGCTTTGAGTAAAAGCATTCTCTTCTTTGAAGCTCAAAGATCTGGTTATCTTCCCCATAACCAGAGAGTTACTTGGAGAGCTAATTCTGGTCTTAGTGATGGCAAAGCTAGCGGGGTACGTTCAAGTTTCAATTTGTTAAAGAGTTTTCTTTAGCATGTTATCTCAACGTTAATTACCAATATTAAAATTGCTTGCAAATTTCAGGTGGACCTGGTTGGAGGGTACTATGATGCCGGTGACAATGTAAAGTTTGGGCTACCCATGGCATTCACAGTCACAATGATGTCTTGGAGCATAATAGAGTACGGGAAGCAGATGGGTGCGAATGGTGAACTTGGTCATGCCATGGAAGCCGTCAAATGGGGAACTGACTACTTTATTAAAGCTCACCCAGAACCTTATGTTCTTTACGGGGAGGTAATCTCCTGTTCTTTTCAACAACTATTGTTTATTACAGTGGTCTTTTCCTTCCCAGCCTTCTCACTTTTTTACCTCAGTGGGTTGTGGAATTTTAAGAATTTGTTCTGCTCTACTTTGTAATATAAAGCGTAAACTGGATCTTAATCCCATTGCTGGAAACTATCATCTCACATCAAAGCTATTTTATTTTTAATCAAGTAACTTCACCTGTCAAATTTTAATGAATATGTCGAGAATTGTGGTTGCTCGCTTTCGTTTCTGTCATTTGTCATCTGTAGTCGTTAGATGTTGGAAATGACTTTAGTTAGCTCAGTAACGTTAGACCAAAAGAAACAAATAGTTTTATGACTTTTTTTGTCACACTTAACGTTCTTTACCCACTCAGGTGGGAGATGGCAATACCGATCACTACTGCTGGCAAAGACCCGAGGACATGACCACCGACAGGCACGCTTACAAGATAGAGCCAAGCAATCCCGGGTCGGATCTCGCAGGTGAAACGGCTGCTGCAATGGCCGCCGCCTCGATCGTTTTCCGCCAATCTGACCCCGTCTATTCCAATGAGCTTCTCACCCACGCGCATCAGGTAAATAAGCGTCAGTTACTTTAGCTTTAACTGGGAAGTAACATGGTGTTACTATGATGAATAGCGGCACTTTGACTTGTCAGGAAGGGGTGGGGGACCAGTGAACTGCCGGCCTGCCTGACTGACAATACCGTTTTGCTTGGCTTGTGTAATTCCAATATTTCGAAAAAATGGTTATAAGTTATAACTGTACCTCTACAAACTTTAAGTAAAGAATAAATTGCATGTCAGCTGCATTGAATAAACAGACAAACAAAATATTTTGATTTACTAGATGCAGTAAGCTTAAAATTTATTAATTTTCTTAATTCTACTTGATGGATGTTGAAATCTTACACGAAGCGATGTCGTTCTTCTCGATGTTATTAATAATAATTACACAGTTAAACTTAGGGGTTAATTTGTAAGGTCATTCGGCGCACTTTATGGATCATGGGGGAGACAAGACAGACCACGTAGCCCCCGTCTCGAAAGTCGAAACCTTACAGATTTGGTCTGTCCTGGCCTCTCAGATCACAACCGTCCACATGTTGGCGGAATTTAGACCCTTTCTTTTGTCACGTGACCGCCACGCTTCTCTCGTTTCCTCACGTTACGTTTTACCCTAGCTTTATATTTTTATCTGCCCTACTCAGTACTGATGTCTCTGTTATTGATTTCAGCTATTCGAATTCGCCGACAAGTATAGAGGCAAATATGACAGCAGCATCACAGTTGCACAAAAATACTACCGATCTGTTAGTGGCTACAATGTAAGTGGGAAAAAATAAAGACAAGCTGGGATTTAATAAGAAGAGAAGATAGATTTGTGATGTTTGCTTGGTTTTGGGATTTGCAGGATGAGTTGCTTTGGGCAGCTGCATGGTTGTACCAGGCAACTAACAGTCAATATTACTTGAGCTACCTTGGAAACAACGGAGATTCAATGGGTGGAACTGGCTGGGCCATGACTGAATTTAGTTGGGATGTTAAGTATGCTGGTGTCCAAACTCTGGTTGCCAAGGTTTGTGTCCTGTTTTTCTTTGTCTTGTTCTTATCTCTTAATTTGCATTGACGATTTGTCATTTTATTGTCATGTTGCAGTTCCTGATGCAAGGCCAAGCGGGTCGCTATGCCCCTGTCTTCCAGAAGTACCAGCAGAAAGCTGAGTACTTCTTGTGCTCATGCCTTGGAAAGGGTAGTCAGAATGTTCGGAAGACTCCCGGTGGTCTAATTTTCCGTCAGAGATGGAATAACATGCAGTTTGTCACAAGTGCTTCTTTCTTGGCCACAGTTTACTCTGACTATCTTTCTTCTGCTCGTCGAAGCTTAAGTTGTGCTTCTGGCAACGTAGCACCCTCAGAGCTCCTCTCTTTTGCACAACTCCAGGTAGTTTTATAAACGTAAAATCGTTAAGGAAAATTGATTGCCAACAAAATTGTAAGTTACAACGTTTGATGATGTTCTAAACTAATGGTTCTCAGGTGGATTACATTCTTGGCGACAATCCAAGGGCTACAAGTTACATGGTGGGGTACGGAAACAACTATCCCAAGCAAGTTCACCACCGAGCTTCGTCAATTGTGTCGTATAAGGTTGATTCCAGATTTATAAGCTGCAGAGGAGGCTATGCCACTTGGTTTAGTAGGAAAACAAGTGATCCCAATCTTCTAACTGGTGCACTTGTTGGTGGCCCTGATGCTTATGATAACTTTGCTGATGAAAGAGATAACTACGAACAGACCGAGCCTGCCACCTATAACAATGCTCCTCTTCTTGGCATTTTGGCACGACTACACGGTGGTCATGGTGGATACAATCAGCTTCTTCCAGGTATAGGTTAAATGGGTCAATCACACTCACTAAATTTGAAATTCTTGTTCTATTGCTCGTGTTGATGATGAATATGGTGTACTTTACAGTTGCGGTCCCAGCTCCTACCCAACAAAAACCAGTATCGACTCCCAAAGCGACTCCAGCTCCAGGTAGACTAGTCTTATTTTTTTGAAGGATTTAAGTTTATATTTATACTTCTTGCAAATTAAAATTATTTGCGCTCTTATGCCACGATAGATTAGTTGTTAAATATTTGAACAAACATCATTCACTTTACTTTTTCTCTTCTAGTTAATAGGGAATCTGGATCTAACTCTTGAACTTCCTCTACAGCTTCGGCTTCTATTCCTATTTCCATTGAGCAGAAGATGACAACTTCATGGAATTACAAGGGAAGAACTTACTACAGATATTCTACCACTGTTACTAACAAGTCTGACAAGACTCTGAAGGATCTTAAGCTCTCAATATCTAAGATTTATGGTCCTTTATGGGGGCTGAAAAAATATGGAAGTTATTATTCCTTTCCATCATGGATCAATTCTTTGCCTTCTGGGAAAAGCCTTGAGTTTGTCTACGTTCATTCTGCTTCTGCCGCAGATGTTTCTGTTTCAAACTACTATCTTGCATAAAAGCGGAAGAAAGTCAATTGGTTAAGAGAGAAAAAGTTAGCCATTGCCTCTGGGTTGAAATGTAAGAATTGTGCAGCTATACCAAAAATGCGGTCCAGAAAGGTGTTCCGGACTCTTCTCTTGGATATTCAACTTGCTGATTGCTTGTGTCTAGGGTTCTAGTTATAGTAGGTTAAATAAGATGAAGCATGGAGGACGAAAGGAGTGAAGAGACGATAAAAGAGGTCTCATCCTCTTTCCCTTCCGCTTCACCGGTTAGTTATATAGACAGGTGTGCAGGAGTACGATACATAGCGAGAGTAACTGAGAAGTGCAAAGAAACATTTCTCATAGATTTCTACAAGTCTTTCCTTTCACTGTACTTGGAAAACACCTTTGGATGCCCCTTTTCTTGTTCTGATGTTGTAGGCTTTGCAACACCTTCAATTTTCTATTAAAAATTGTCTTTGCTGGAATGAACATTTATGTTCAAATTACTTTACTTATAGGGTTCACGTCTGTAGGTCGCGATTCCAGAACTTATTTAAGACATCAGTGAACTAGTAACATTTATAATCTTTTCTTTTTTTAATTTCTTTTGGACATACAATCAAGCCTCAACTAACATCAACTCATTTCTCAACTTTGATTACTACAAAAAACTGTTACAAGGCTAATGACATGGAATAAAGATCATGAGCAGTTACTGCTGGGACTTCTTTAGATCAACTACTATGACACTAATACTGTCATTACTCCCTCGACCCATTGCCAATTCGGCTAGCAAGACTGCTGCTTCTGTAGCACAATTTCCTGGTACTCTACCATAGGTTCTATTAGTTTGGCCATTAAAATACCTTTTGACAATCTCGCATGTCATCTCATTGGAAACCACATCCCACAAGCCATCAGTTGCTATAACCAGAGACTTGTCCATTTCAGTTAACTCGGTGAGAGTAACTTCCGGATCAGAGATAGCTAATGGCTTCAATGAGAGATCACCTGCAATACATATTCCCTACAAATTCATTTCTTTCTAATGTATAAAACAAAATAATTGCAGACTAACTTCGCTTTATATAGTGCAAGTAGCTAAAATGGAACTTAAGTATTCCTTTGTACCTATCGATCTTGAAATAACAAGTATTCCTAAAACACCACTTCCTTCCCAGTCAATGGTCTGTCCGCCTGCTGCTTCGATTCTATGCCATTCATCAGGCCTGTCAGGCTGTAGAAAGAATTCAAGTTATTAACGTATATCAAAATATATTCACATAATCTTTCAGATATTCACATAATCATTATTCAAACATCTATTCCTTATAATTACCCTTTATTTTCTCCGACAAATCATGTACATATATGTTGTGTTAATTTGTTACCTTAGTTAATGATATCTAAGTATGTAAATAAGTGGATGTACATTATATTATTCACGTACAAAAATATAGAGAGCATTTTTACATTTTTATTGGAACTCTATTTCTACATAGTATCATAACCTTCTTTGTAACAAAAGAAATCAAAAATTTGAAGCCTTCTCTATTCTTTCTTTCAAGCATTCTACTTTCGTATTCAGAGTTCCTAAATTTGCTCCAAAAACAATTTGCCATATATCAAATTGTTCCTCTCCTTGAGCAAATCACAATGATATAAAATCACATCCAGAAGCTTCTCCATGCAACCACACATGCCACCTATAACCACTGGTTTTAAAAACCATAATAGCAGGCTTTTTGGAGGAAGAAGATGACCTAAAGGACATCATTTCATTCTAAGGAAAAACGACGCGATTCAGATACAAGAAAGGAGATACACGTCAGTGCTACGTAATCTACCACATCATTGCCATGTCATCTGCCACATAACCAAGAATTCTAGTGACCTGACAAGTCATTGGCTATGTCACCTGACATGTCATTGACACGTCATTATAGATTGTTTCCATGCCATCTTCACATGTGTCATTTCCTTATTTGTCCACATGTCGTCGTCTCTTCCTTTGTTTGGTTCGGTTCTATTTAGTTTGAAAAGAGGTTGACCAACACTTTGACTGCTTAGTTCAGTACATTTTAATTTGGGTTCTCTTCAAGCCAGATCGATTCCTAAGGTTTTTCGATGTTCTAAATCCAAATTTGAGGTTAAAATAACCAAATTTCATCTCTATAAGTAGGTTTTCTCTTATTTTATTGTCTTCTTTCACTTTGGATACCTTTAAACTTTTCCAATATATTTCCAAACCCTATTAATATCATCTTTGATCACTCCAACTATGATCTTTGGGCTTAAAAAATGTGTAATTTTCTTAAGGGGAGACTCTTGTGGCGTATTGTTATTGGAGAAATACCTAAACCCACTCAAAAGAAAGATGAAGACGTTGACGTATTCACCAAACGATTAATGGCATGAGATGGAATGAACTATCAAGTCTTAACGTGGTTTCGAAATACATGTGTCAAAGTCATCAAATTTAACTTTCGGTAGTTTGACACATCTTATAAGGTATAAAATTTCCTAAAAAATTATTACTCCGTATCGGATGATGTCCACTGATTTCAATTGTATAGGGGACTTCATCGCATACAACAATAACCTGGACAGACAATACATAGTTATGTGTCTGAATTACAAGAACTTTGGGATCAACTAGTACTTGGCAACCCTGTTTGGCCTAATCTTGATGATGCTTCTCTCTACTCAAATCTTCGAGATCGTCAACATATATGGCATTTGCTTATGACTCTCAAGGATGAATTTGAACTAATTCGCAGTTCTCTTCTTTATAGAAGAACTCTACCCAATCTCTACACTGTTATTATCGAGCCCATCTTAGCGGAAAGTCGCCTTAATATGCTCTGCATTGAGAAATTTGTTCCATTTACTAATATTGTCCTTGCAACTTATACTTCCTCTCAAACTTCTCACAACTCAAGTAAGAAATTTTATAAAGGATCTTACAGCTATTGTAAAAAGCCTAGACATTACATCTCTGAATATAGAAAAAGGCTCAAACAAAACTTTAGACAAGGTAATTCTTTCAAAGCCTATTTCCACTGTTGTTGTTGCCATAAGGGGTCAACAAAAAACAACTCTCCCATATTCTCATTAAAGGATCTACACGTCCTTCTTCAATAACTTCAACCAAATTCTGGTACAATCTCCTCGTTTACCCTATCTGTCAATTCAAGTACCTCAAAACTCTTGCTATCGCAATTCTGTCGGTTGCAATTATATGACTTCTGACTTTTCTATTCTTGAATCTTTAAAAATATCATCTATTTCGTAGGTTTCATACTACCAATAATTCTACTATGCATGTCCAATATATAGGTCTTGTTTATATATCCATATTACATGTACCTTAAACTTTTCTTATTCCCAAACTCTTATTAAACTTTTTTTTGTTGGACAATTAAGTGAACTTGGTGTTAACCTATCCTTTTAGAGCTACGGTTGTATTGTACAGGATCCACAAACAGGCAAGATCCTTAGGGAAGAGCATAAGGTTGGATGACTATTTGAGCTTACTTTACTAAATCGTCCTTCAAAGCTTGTAGTTGGTGTTGTCAACTATATGGAACTCTCGTTTGGGTCATCTTTCTACCTCTAGATTAGGGTCTTTAATCTCTAGCAGTAACCTAGGTCAGGTTAAGACTAAAAATCTTAATTATGTCCCTTGTCAACTCTTTAAAAATCATGCTTTACCATTTTCTCTCAATGATTGTATCTCTTAACACCTTTTGATCCAATTCATTCTAAAATTTAAGGTCTTGCACCTTATGAAATTATGGGTGGTATGAACTATTATGTGATCTTTGTCAATGATTTTTCTCACTTTACAGGATTTATCTGATGCCCTATAGATCTTAACTATTCTCCATTTACTCTCATTTTGCTAATATGGTTCACGCTCAATTATCTTGCAAGATTGAAGTATTTCAAACTGATAACGCAATAGAATACAAAGATATAAATTTTATCAATTTTCTTAACCAACAAGGTACCATCATGTAGAGATCCTGACTAACCACGTCTTAACAAAATAATCGGGCCGAACGTAAACATAGATATATTCTTGATACTACTCGAACCCTTCTTATATCATATTTTTTTCCTGAAACCCTTTAGAGGGAAGCATCCTTTGCTGTTGTCTATAGTATCAGTCACATTCCCTCTCCTATCATAGGTAATATCTCTCTACATAAGCACTTATTCAATCATGCTCCTAATTATCAGTCTCTCAAAGTTTTTAATTTTGCATGCTTTGTTTTATTACAACCTCATGAGCACACCAAACTTGAACTTAGAGCACATTTATGTTGTTTTCTAGGGTATGAGATAGAGTACAAAGGATATAGATGTTGGGATCCACTATCTCTAAGACTTTGAATCTCTCGACATATCACTTTTTAGGAAAATAAAATGTTCTCAACAATATCAAAATTTCAAGTTAGCGAACCCTGACATAAAATAGTTTTTGATCCTACTATACTTTTGTTTCCTGATGTATCTTTTGTAGGTTCGTCTTACAGCTTTAACAGCTTAACACAACCGATATCGATTATATTGTGTCTTCTCTGGCTGTAGATCCTCTATCCTCACCAAATAACTCTTCCTCTTCTATTCATACATGAGAATGTATTGAGTCTCCACAACCCCTCTGTCGACCCTCTCGAGTAAGTCAAACATCTATTCATTTTAAAAACTTCCATGATTATTTCACTATTGTTTCTCGATATGAATCTCGCACCTATCGTGAGGCCATCTCTAACCCCTTATAGTAAAAAAGCAATGGCGGAAGAATTATAGGTCTCTTCAACACCAACACGTGAGACTTATTGGCTATAAATGAGTTTACAAAATCCAGACTCGAGCTCATGGATTAATCGAAAGATACAAAGCACGATTGACTATAAAGAGGTTTACTAAAAAAAATATGGAGTTGTCTGTGAGGAGATCTTTGCTCCTGTAGCTTGCCTAACTTCAGTCGCAGTCTTATTGCCATAGAAACAAGCAAGCATTGGGAATTATTCCAGATGGATGTCAAGAATGCCTTTCTCAATAGTAATCTTCATGAAGAAGTATATATGTAATCTCCACCTAGGTATGCTTCTCCACCTAATAAAGTTTGTCATCTTCACAAAGCCTTATATGACCTTAAGTTTTCTAAATTCAGTTACACCATCAACCGTCTTGGCTGTAGTTCCAATTCTTACGATCATGCTTTGTTTATCCAGAAAACAGGTCAAGGGTGCACTCTTCTCATTCTATATGTTGATGACATGATAATAACCGACAATGACACTCGGGGGATCGCTACTCTTAAATCCTGTCTTCATCAACAATTTGAAATGAAAGATTTAGGTCCACTGTGTTACTTTTTAGGCCTTGAAATATCTTATGATAATTTAGGCTACTACTTATCACAAGTCAAGTATGCTATTGATCTTATCTCTCGTACTGGTCTCACTGATACTAAGATTGCTAGCACTCCACTCGACTCTAATGATCATATCTCTACCACTAACGAAGCTCCTCTGAATAATGGTATACTTTATCGATAACCAGTTGGTGGTCTTATATATCTTATTGTCACTCGTCCAAATATCCCTCTTGCAATTCACATTATTAGTCAGTTCATGTTTGCACCTCGTACCACTCACTTTTCTACTGTTCTTTGTATACTTCAATGCATTTGAGAAACTTTGTTTCATGTACTTCACTTCAGTCTTTTACTTCATTAGATTTATGTGCATACTTAGATGCCAACTGGGCTAGAGCAACTGATCGTCGATCTACCACTAGGTACTGTTTCTTTATTGGCACATTTCTCGTTTCTTGGCGTAGCAAGACACAAACAATTATCTCTCGCTCAAGCACTGAATCAAAATACCAAGTCCTAATTGACACTACCTCTAAACTTTTATGGTTACAATGGCTACTTCAAGATATTAGTGTCACCTTTTCTTCAGTAATCCCTCTCTTTTGTGATAACCATATTGCCATACAAATTGTTCACAATGATGTCTTTCATAAATGAACTAAGCATATAGCGATCGATTGTCATCTTGTATGTCATCATATACTTCACGGAACTTTACAACTTGTCCCAATCTCATCTCAAGCACAAATTGCTGATTTTTTTACCAAATCACATCTGCTTCGATGTTTTCCACACTACAAGAAAATTCAATGAATAGGGACAGAAGTTATTCCATCTGTGATCACTGACGGATTGTATGTGTCGTCGGAGAACCAAGACGGGAAGTCGGCCTATGCCGACGGAGTAAATTCCGTCGATGATAAGCGTCTGGAAGGCTTTAAAATTAACAACGAAAATGACGTCGTTTTGAATTTAACCAAAACGACGCCGTTTTGGATCTCGTTTTAAGCTTCCCAAAACCCCTCCCCGCCCATTCTCCCGCGCCTTTCTCTTCTTTTGGAACGTCCGTCGTCGGCTTCAAGTCTCCCCCTAGCGCCAGCGTTACCGCCATCGCCGCCGCCGCCGTCTGGTCCCATCATTGTCGTCGACATGTCTCCGCCGGCTTCCCTTGCTCCGGTGGTGAAACCGAAGGTACTTTGCCCACTTCTTCCTCTCCTCTGTTCACAATCGGTTGCTGTCATTTGTAATGATTTGGATGTTGTTGGTTGATTAAAAATTAGTTTGGTGAGTGTTATTGCATGGGTATTGTGTCTGTTGTAGATTAAAGGGAAGAATGTGGGAAATTTTGATGGATTAGGGATGATAAAATGGTTGTATACCATGTGTTTGACAAAATGCCTATAGGTGTTTTTGGTGAATTGTTGTTGAAGTTTTAAGCTGTAATGGTGTTAGTTTTCCATGAAGTTTAGAATGTAGTTTTGTTGTTGTTGATTTTGATTAATTAGTTTCATATTTGTGTAAAAATATAGGACATAAATTGATTTGTTATGGTTATATATGTATGCATAATGATTATGTTGAAGATTAATAAAGTATAAGGAAATTAAATGTATAATGTGTTGAATGTTTATGATATTGTTTTATTTAGTTAAATAAAATGAAATTAAGTCTATATTTGTTTAATAGTTAACTCCTAACGAATTGTTAAAGTATATATTGTAAAGATTTTTGCAATTGAATAAAAGTACAATTTTATAATTATGAAATTTAAAGAGAAATATTAAACACATTAATATCTGAAATTAAAAAATGCAAATTATTGATGTTAATTATAAATGTAATTAATGAAATTATCAATAATTTGAATGAATAAGTTATATAATTTGTGCTCAATTAAACAAAAATTTTTACTTTTAATTAAAAGGTATAATTTTTAATTTTTATTGAAGGAAAAATGGTATAATTTATTATATATAAAGTAATTAATAAATTGAAAGTAATTAAGATGAATTGAATATAAACATGAATAAGTTATATATTTTGGGCTCAATTAAACAAACATTCGTACCTCTAATTACTATGGATAAATTTGGCATATATATTGTAATTAATATATGTATATTAATGAAGATGAATTTAATTTAGATATGAATATGTTATATATTTTGGACTCAATTAAGCAAACATGCTTACTTGTAATGAAATGGATAAATTGGAAATATGTATGATGATTAATAAATGGATAGTAATTAAGATGAATTGAATATAAATATGAATAAGTAATATATTTAGTGCTCAATCAAACACAAATTCTAACATTTAATTAAGTGGATTACTTTTAATTATAACTGAAATTGATTTGGTATAATTTGTTACAAGTTTTGTTATATATGATAACAGCTTTCTAACTTGTGGATCATGTGTGTTGCGTTGTAGGTACTTCTTTGCAATCCTTTCACATCAATCTTCATCGAGTTTGAAGAGCAATGTTACCAGGTATTTAAATCTGTCTTGGGCGTAAGCTATTGCAACGGTTGTGTTTTGGTTAAGGTATGCGAATATGTTGTTATCTACAATTTTTTGGTTGTAGGGTTATCTTGGGTTGTTCGTTGGCAAATTGAACTTCAATTTATGATTAAAGTAATATGAGATTAACTGAAAGTGATATGCTAGTTGCAGTTTCCGTAACTGTGCAGTTGTTAACTTCTTGTGTATATTTCCCGTCGGTATTAACCACCTTTTCTTAACTTGTCATTATCGACTATCAACATTCTTCACGCAATTCGTGAAAAATGTCGATGACTGAAATCAATTGATTATAATAAGTACCCATATTTTGATGAATACTTATTGACAAAAACATCTCACATATATGATCAGAAACATGTATGTGAGATCTGTAGTGTAGGTTCGTGTAGTACATTAGGACCTATAGAATTTAACGGAATTACCGTCATGGCAATAACCATGACGCTAATCGATGAACCATAGGAGGAGCGTATGAGTCATTACTTGAATGAGACTCAAGTCACATATAGTTTCTGACATGTTCTGTATGCAATGTCGAGCAGGTAGGACACTAACTACAGACTAACTGTTTCACATTAACATCCTTGCAGAAATGAGTTATGTTGAAAGATCTTGGATGTATAGACGAGCAACACCTGATGGTGACATTAATCCTGAATTTGTTGCTGGAGTTGAAGCCTTTATTCAGTA
>JANIHZ010000210.1:49674143-49692089 GCA_027478365.1 Erythroxylum rufum | reverse complement strand
TTCATTATAATCAAGATCAGGCGATGGTTCTTCTTCTTCGATCCAAAAATCAGTATGTTCAATACAATCAATATCAACTGGATCATATGTTTTTTTCTTACTAAATGATCTAAATACATAATAGAGAAATTATAAAATCAATAATAAAAATAAAATTATTGAAATAAAGAAGACTATAAAATAGTAAAATTCTTGTTCTTCATTCTCAAATTATAAGTAACATAAACAAGGTCGTTAAGTCTTTGATGTTCCAAACGATTTTGTTCTTTATATGAATACGTTCAAAAACACTCCAATTATGTTCACAACCTGATGCAGAAGCTGTTTGACTAAGTAACCTAATAGCGAGTTTTCTCAATGTTGGAGTACTGTTACTAAATAATCTCCACCACTTACCTGTATTTTAAATTAATAGTTATGATAAAAATATATATTATTAATAAGTAAATAATGAAATAAAAGTATACAACTTACCTGGCTGCATTTTTTCTCAACATAAGTTCTCTCTTTGTTGATGATCTAGCAAAACTCTCTAAACCTTCAGGATATAATTTAATTCATTTATCGCTTATGATTGCTCTTCAACAGAGAAAATACCTTTGCATTCAATCACATCAAACAAAATGCCCATAATATTAATTGTATGTTCTTCTCCAGTATATAAGCAATAAGGATTGAGAAAATAAGCTGGTAAGTGGATCATTTGAGTAAGATGCTTATCCCATTGTCGATCAATAATATCTATATAAGGCTTGTACAATTTCTCCTTCCCTTTAAAAATATTTATAATTGTTGTGTGAGCTCTATACATACCATCATATATATATCCCAAAGATGGCTTCTCATCTGAATCAACAATCCTCAACAGCCTTATAAGCAGAGCCACAATCTTCACAATGATCAAGCAAGCATCCCAAAATTTATTATCTACAATAATAGCACAAACTTCTTTTCCTTTTTCACTCTTTGATAATTTATGACTTGAAAATTGTTTACTTGCCACTAAATTTTGAAGTAGTTGCTTATGTTCATAAAAAAATTTCAAAGTAATAAATGTAGCTGCAAACTTGGTAGCAGCAGGACGAACGATCTCAACCGAATCTTCTTGTTTTCATAACCAAGACAAAAATGTGACATGATTACACACAAAAATTGTGATCTTAGATGCGCTTGAAGCAAGACTAGAAATATGGCCCATACTACCAATATCTTTTAAATTAAGATTTATACAGTGAACTGCATGGAAACCAATAAATATGCCCATACTTTGATTGTAATAAGTACCTAGTTGATGCATAATTAGCTGCATTATCTATATCAAAATGCGCAACATTCTTTGGTCCAACCCACTTGACAATTTCAGAGAATAATTAAGATAAAGCATTATCACTTTTGACCATGTCGGAAGTATCTAAAGACTTGATAAAAGTTGTTCCAATATTACAATAAACCAAGAAATTAATCAAGGTTCTTTGTCTTTGATTAGTCTACCTATCTGCTATAATAGTGCATCCTGCTGATTCCCAACTAGATTTATATGCATCCACAATTAACTGACATTCCCTTTTTAAATATTGAAGCAAAGGCACATGTAACTTATAATAAGATGGTACCTTAAATCTTGGATCTATTATTGTTGTAACATCAATTGCTTCCTGAAAAAATGGTGAATTTAAAGCATTTAAAGGAATACATGAATGATAGAACCATTTAGCTCATGCTTGTTTACATCGTAAACAACATCCTCATCAACCATAAATTTTTTTAGAATAGGTTGAGAACCAGGAGTAGTTCCTGGAGAAAAATAAGAATCTATGTCAATAGTAGCTTTTCTTTTTCCTTTATCTAATACTTATGGTGTTTCATCATCTCTAAAAGATATATCATGAGCCTCTTTAGTTTCCTTTTTCTTTTTTACTTGTTTCTGCAAATATTTTCCAATCATATCACGTACATCAAATGGTACTTTTTTGCAAGAAGCAATATTACCCTTAACACCAGCAAGATGTTCTTTCATTCTAGAAATTCCTCCCCCTTTAAATATTCTACCGCAAAACATACAATTATACTAGATATTCCCATCAGATACTTGAGAAGAAGAAAAATAATTCCATGTTAGATCGGACTTACCACGAGTAGAGGATGGTTCCATATTCTCCATTATGATTTAACCTAAAAAGTATTAAAAAAATAATTGGGTATACTATTTTCAGGGAAAAAGTTATGGTATTACGCATATTGGCTGGCCGGTTCGACCGGTTTGATAAGAAACCAGTCGGTTCTCTAAAAAATCAGGTTTTAATCAATGTTTTAAAAACCAGACCGGATTGGCTGGTCCGACTGAAAATAGTCTGAACTGGTCAGTTGTCCGATTCGGTTTTATTTAAATAACTTGTATCTAAAAACCAGATCGGACTGGCCGGTCCGACTGAAAACAGTCTGAACTGGTCAGTTGTCTGATTCGGTTTTATTTAAATAACTTGTTTATACATACAAGTTATTTAAATAAAACTAAACCGGACGACTGACCAGTTCAGACTATTTTCAGTCGGACCGGCCCATCCGGTCTGGTTTTTAAAACATTGATTAAAACATGTCTACAGTCACCTAACTTATATATGTATCAAGAAACCAAAATTTATAAAAGAGGAATTAAAAAGGCTAAGCAATTTAAGCAAGTTAAGCACTTCTAGAGAGGTACTCAACACCAAAAACCATCTGAAAGAGGTTCAAGAAGAAGTCTATAAGTATCCTGGTGATCTAAGATGACTAAAAAAGGAGAAAGAGGATATGATATCTTATAATAAAGAAGTAGGGAATTGTAATTTGATGATCAAGAAAAAATTTAAGATACTGTAAATAAAGGGGTGCAATAAAAACATTAAGTATTTCTATAGGAATGTTAATTGCATCCACTTATTAAAGAGAGGGTATATGGATTTAGCTATAACTAAAGAGGAGTTAAAGGAAGAAGCCTTTAAATATTTCAAGAACTTATTAAGGAATGGGTCTTCTATAAGTTCCACAACTCCAATACTTAAGTATTTCATCACTAACAAAATCTCTATAAATGAACTATAATTGTTATACAAACCCTTTAATGAGAGGGATGATAAGGAAGTGGCCTTTGAGATAAATCTAGAGAAAGCCCTGGGTCGAGATGGTCTCAATTGAAGTTTTTACCTAAATGCATAGCTTCTAATCAAAGATATCGTCACTAATTATATCTTAGAGTATTTTGAAAAGGTGTTGTTCTTAAAGAAATTAATAATACCTTTATCTTTTTGATCCCTAAAATCCCAAATCCTAATTCCTTGGATGAGTATTAACCAATCTCATGCTTTAACTTCCTCTATAAGATTTTCTTTAAGTTACTAGAAATGAGGTTAAATTTTATTTTTAAAGTTAAAGAATTGTATTAAAACAAGGAAAAATCCTATAAGGGTATACATTTCATCATATAAGATATAATTTGCTGATCAAAACTAACTTTCGAATTTGAAGTGCAATTGCCTTAAAGCTTTAACACTTATAAGTTATCAACCTTAATATCTAAACTTCCAAAACAAGTGAGTTTGGAGACCTTGGATGCTAGAGAAGCTATATAAAAAGACCATAAGATAGAATTCCTTATAGTATCCAACTGGAGGTTAAACTAGAGAATAAGGAAAGTCGTCGAGTACCTATAACCAAGACCATTTCTTTAATCATAGTCAAATTCCTAGGCTTCATAGCCCTTATATCACTAGTTGTATTCTTTAAGACTCTTTGATTTTTTTCTCTCTATTAATTATATAATGTGCATCCTATATCCATTTGGAGAGACGTAGTTTTTATCTTTAACTAAGTTCAAAAGCCTTAAGACCTATGATATGTTATGTCTCGATTAATTAATTGTATGATCAAAAAAAGCTAACTTTAAAAACACATAGAGCAAAAGTAGAGAGTAAAGTGGAGGGCAATACTGTCATTAGGAAAATAGCTAACTCCAAAAGCTCCTTTTATAGAGCTTTTAGAAATCAGCTTATTGGGGTTAAATAAGCTAACCAATAAGCCATTCACTAAACACATCAATAGCTTTTTAAGATGGTCAAAAAGCTAACTTTCAGTCAATAAGCTAAAAAACAGCTAATAAGCTGTTTGTCAAACACCTCCTAAGCCTTTTTCATTGATTATAACCACATTATTAGACGTTACATTATTTTTCTTGAAGCCTTTTTATTATTTTAAACCCTGAAGTTTATATACATTACTTTATTCATACATTTTTTAAAAATCAATCAATACGAGCATTCATCATGTAGTCACAATTATTTTATAATTAGTTAGAATTTGTCCAAAATACTTTAGATTGTTATTGATTATTAAATTGAATTTGTATGCAAAAGGATGAAAGTTAGAATAAACTTGCTTCTCTAAGTCATATTTTTAGTAATCATTGAAATAATTAATTTGAATGAAAATTGCATATTATTTACACATATAAGATTCATTTTTGTGAGTTTTTGTACCTAATAGCAAATACATCAGTTTTTAAGCTCTCTTATTGTTTCATGTGTGTTATCATGTATAGTTGGATAATTTTAGAAGTTGTTGTTATTATTCATATAGAGATCATATTTGTTAAATTAGAAGCATTGAAATGATAAAGGCATTTAGATTCGACATTTGTTTAGCATATTTTCTTGGTAATCACCCTACCATATTTTATCCTTTGGGAATAATCAATTTTGAGACTTAACCTTTTTCATTGATTATAACCATATTGTTAGCCTTTACCTTACTTTTCTTGAAGCCTTTTTATTATTTTAAACCCTGAAGGATATTTGCATTATTTGATTGTTTGAAACTTAAAATTTGAAAAGGTCAAATATTTCTTTAATAGTTGGTACGTGATGAATGTGATTTAAAAAAATGTTTGAAAAAAAGTGTTAAAAGTTATGGCACCAATGGATTTAAAATGCGAACGACCTAAATTGTGAAAGACCAAGTTTCTTGTAAATTTCCTTCAATTTTATCACCCTTTTAATGATCTCAATCGTACCTTACCTAAGCCCCATTAAAACCTTATATTAAGACCTTTTGATTTTTGTTTCTAGTATACCTATAAGTGGTGGAGATATGATAATATTTCAAGCGTATGGTTAAGAATCATATTGTGCATTGATTTGAGAGTTCTTATACTTTTTACCCTACATAATTAAGTGCATTAAGAGAAACCTTGGTGAGGGTGTAAAGATTTATGCTTTTGATTTCAAAATGATTATTGATGTGATTATTATTGGTATTGACTTATAAAGGTTATTTCTAGGATAACTTGAATCTGATTGTATGTTAATTTGATTAATATGATATGATGATTTAAACTATGGATGGATAAGCTGAGGTTAATACTGGAAAGATGTTTATAGGATTAATGATTTAGATTATGATTTGCTTAAGGACAAGTAAAAGCTTAAGTATGGGAATGTTTGATAACTGATTATTTGACCATATTTATATACTCATATTTAATGTGTTTTGCTTGTTATTCAGTAGTTTTATAATATTTTTGGTGCTTAATTCGCTTCAAATGTGTTTATAAGTGATAATTGCCTTTTTGAACTAAAAAGAGAAGAATTTGGATGAAATCGTAGCATGGAAAGACGATTTGAAGCAACTAGGAATTACATGACTATATACAGTGACTGTGTAAGTTTCTGTAAATATATGGAGAGTTGAAGAATATTGTTTCTAATCATGTGAAGTTACACACCCATGTATGATAATATACACGGTCGTGTATGTTGCCTGTGAAAGACTTTGTACTTGTGTAAAATCGTGAATTCAAGTGTTTTTATAAATGCATGATCACTTACACGACTGTATATGTTAACCATGTATATTTCAGAAACCCTATTTTTTACTATAAAATGATGTGAAAGGAGGCAAACAGGAGGAGGCAAATTTTAAAGCGTTTATGAGTCATAAGAAACATAAAGAAGTGATAATTATGAGTAGAGGATGAGGAAAGAAAAACAAAGATTACGTCACAAGATCTTATAGATAGCAACATCCAATCCATATTGCACGAAGATTTATTAGAGAAGAAAAGCGAGATTTAGAATATGAATTCTTTGGTTTCTAGTTATTCTTCTACATATTTGTCTTTGCTTTTGTTTTATATGGATAGGAACTAATTTGTTTAGTGCCTAGGTGTGATGAATCCTAAGTTGTGATAACAATATGATTTGATATTTTATTTAATACAGGTTTATTGAGATTCAATTGTGCATTATAATCTTGTTCTAATATATCCAGAATATTAATTCATGATTTGATTTCATATGATTAGGAATTAGAAATCCTTTTGTGTGAATAGATCTACCATAATTGGAAAGAGTTGCATAAAAACTTAAAGATAGGTTGATATAAATCCTCTGAATTAGGGTCAAACATGGTAGCAAATTGACGAATCAGTAATGCAGTCCTACGGGTTTTAACTAGAAAGAGAATTATGTTAATCAACTGATGAATTTGTTGTTAATAGTTTTGAAAAAGATATTAACATAAGATACAAACTTGTCTGTGCTAGCTACAACTACACCTTATATTTGGTGTTTTTAAATTGATAAATTTTTATAAGCTTAAGAAATATTTATATTTTTTCCTTTTGGTTAGATGATGATCATCTTAATTATGCTATGACTTCTTTTACGATTCAGTATAAACACAAAGACAACTTTCAAAGAATTATATTATGATTACGCTTGTTAGTTTTTATGACGCGTGAGGGAGCATCTGTATTAGGAACGATCAAGTTTATGCTCTTTAACAATTTAATCATATGATAAGAGTTAGTCTAAAAGTATTTAGTAACAAGTGATCAAATAATTACATCACAAAAGAATACACAAGTGCAATTAGCATACTTAAAGAAAAGATTAGGGTAGAGATATCGGAACCAATTTATAAAGGTTCGGTCTTTTCTTTAGGTACTTCTTAAGAATTCAATTTATTACCTCTTCTTTCAATAATACAAATATACAACCCAACCAGGCTTAGGGAGCTTCTTTGATTTTCATTGACCAGAATAGTGAGTTATCGATCAGAGCAGAGCAATTGGAAATCGGAGAAATGAAATCGGAAGGAGAGAGCAGCCGATTGGTTAGCCTATGCATAGACGCGGCCTGTGAAAGCAGAGAGAGTATCGAAAAGTGGAGGAGACAGCGACGATCTCTGCAGCGCTTGCCTTCTTCTCTCGCAGACTATCTTCTTCGCCGCCTCCTCCATCGCCGTCTGCTCTTCCCTTCCTTACTCGAGTACGCTTTTCCTTTTTATTCAAATTGTCATTTAGTTTCAATTATATAAAAATTAAGTGTCGAGAGAAAATGACGTAATGGTGTTAGAGTTGAGCTTATTTGACTGATATCCATGTTAATGTCAATGGAAGTTTGGATGACGGGTGGTAATAGATTATTCCAAAGTCTACGAGTATAATTTTAGCACAAGATTTTCTTTAAAACAAGAGTTCACACTTTTAGGTATAGTTATTAGAAAGAATTCGAGAGTAGACGTAATGCATCAGGTCCTATAAAGATGGTGGATAACAGCAGGCCATTACTTGAAATGTTTGCTATCATTTGAAGTTCAGAATGGAATCAAAGCTAACTGTTGGCATCTTCTTACTCTTTTATATTGACATCCCATTTTCAGGCTGTCCAAGTGTGATAAAAAATAACTAATTTAATATGTTTATTAGGATCATATTGAGAATCTATATTCCTTTAGCTTGAAGGATGTGCATGGATGGCGTGTGTAATTATATACATGATATTAAGTCTAATTTTAGCCTTTCTTTTTAAAAGGTGAAGACAGTTTAAGTTTGTCTGTGGTCTTTCGTCAGCTGTGATGGAATTTGAATAGCATTTTTATGCCAGAAACAGTCTATTGTGTTTGTGACCTTTCTTAGAAATGCATTGCATTAGTCGTCCTAATTCTGACATTGTGCATATAATGTTTATTCACATCACCAAATAAAATTTGCTATTGTAGACTTTTCAAGCATAGTGTGGAGGTGATTGATCTCCAGGGTGAAAACAAAGTGGATGCTGAGTGGATGGCATATTTAGGAGCGTTTCAATATTTGCGATCCTTAAATCTGGCAGATTGTCACAGAATCACCAGTCCTGCCTTATGGCCTCTTACTGGTAAGGTTATATTGTAATTATTTTCCTCTTTTTCTATTTGTTTAATGCTTGGTGTAACAATTAGAAGTTTGAACTAGCAATAACTGATAAATTGTTTGTAGCAAGTGAAAAATATGGAGTGTGCTTCATGAAGTTGCTATAGAATTATGTCCATATCTTGCCAAGGAATTCAAGTTGAACCAGATTTATAAAACTGTCTGATATTCTCAATGGGTTCAGGTATGACTAGTTTAAAGGAGTTGGACCTTTCAAGATGCACTAAGGTTAACAATGCTGCTATTAAGCATCTTATATCTATTCCAAGTCTAGAAGGACTTCATATTTCAGAAACAGGCGTAACTACGGATGGTATTAAACTTCTCCCGTCTCTTAAAAACTTGTCTGTTTTGGACTTGGGTGGCTTACCTGTGACTAATGAGGCACTGAGTTCTCTTCAGGTACCATAACCTGGCAACTTATGCTCATGCTGTTTGTTATTATCAACTTTCTTTTGATTCATATCTTCTTGCTTTTGATGATTTATTGAGTGAACTCTTATGTCATTGGCTAGAAGGTAAAAGGCATATCTAAAATCTTGGATTTCATTATTCAATATTGTTATGCCATATCATCTTTTACATAAATATCAGATCATTATCTGAAGGTAATATATCCTACCTATCCTGATCTAAAACTCAATCAATCTACTGCATAACGTTACATTACCTGTGTACTTTCATTTTAGGACTGTCTTTCAGTTCATCTTAGATGCAGCAAGCAATGATAATGACTAGTTGAAGTTGATTCATAAGCCAGCTGGTTCTCGTACAATTTTGATCCCTGTACTTTCTTGCTGAATTACACTGGCTTAGAGCTGTATATTATGATTTCTTTGGTATTTGGGCTGCATTCAATTTTTTCTGCTTATGTTCTTACACTTTCATGTTAGGTATTGACAAAGCTCAAATACCTTGACCTTTGGGGGAGTGACATATCTAACAAAGGGGTAGGCTGTCTTCATTTGTTCCCCAAGTTGAGCTTTCTCAGTCTTGCATGGACCAATGTAACGAGGCTGCCAAATTTGCCAAATCTTGAATGCTTAAATATGAGTAACTGTACCATTGACTCTCTACTTGAAGGTGATGATAATAAAGCACCTTTAGCGAAGCTGATACTTTCAGAAGTCAGATTTGAGCACGAGCCTGAAGCCTTTTCATATATTGAAACGAGTTTCCTATCCTTTCTGGACATTTCCAACTCTTCTCTTCATGGCTTTTGCTTTTTAAGTCACATGAAAGCACTGGAGTATTTGGATCTCAGATCTAGCATGATTGGAGATGATTCGGTTCATCTACTTACACATATGGCAACAAATTTAACAGAATTAAATCTCAGCAAAACAAGAGTAACCTCTGCTGGACTTGCAATTTTAGCTGGGTATGTTCCCAAGCTGGAAAATTTAATATTATCCCATGCTCTGGTGGATGATTTGGCTATTTCATATATCAGCCTGATGCCTTCTCTAAAGCTTGTTGACTTGAGCAACACCAATACCAAAGGTTTGAATTTCTTATCCTAAAATGTGTTATTGCCTCCTTGGAACTTTTGGCTCCAAGTCATTGTGAATTAACTATGAAGTCATCTTATAGAAAAACAGACTTTTAGTACTTATATTGCATGTAAGATTGTCCTAATGTAGCATTTCAGCTTCTCAATTACTCCTTGAAATTGCAGGATTGCTTCCCCGACCAGGTTCTGAGTCGAATAGAACAGCTTCAGAGCCAGAGATGATTCCTTCCCTGGCAGCTCTGAAGAGCCTCAATGCATTGGAAACATTGAATTTGGAGAATACCAAAGTAACGGATGCAGCCCTACCACCCTTGCTAAGCTTTCAAAATTTAAGAAATTTATACCTAAGAAGTGCTTCACTGACAGATGACTCCCTTCACCTCTTGTCATCCCTGTTGAACTTGAAACGTCTTGGAATTTGTGATGCTGTTTTGACAAGCCAGGGGCTAGATTCTTTCAAAACCCCTGCAACTTTAGATATGCTAGACTTGAGGGGCTGTTGGTTATTAACTGACGATGACATCTTGGCTTTCTGTAGAAGGCATCCACAAATTGAAATACGACATGAACATTTAAGTTGCTCTACATCATGTCAACGTGGCTCCAACTGGACATCTTCATCACGTATTTATTTGGAACCTTCACAGATGAGACGAAATCAAGGAAAGACTTATATGTCAAGGCCTAATTCTCACTGCTTCATTGGTAGAAAAACTGAATTTGACTTTTTATATCTACTGCATATTCCTTTGTCCTAAATTTTTTTGTTTGCTACTTACTAGATCAAAGATTCAAGTATAGCAGGGAGAGGCTGCTTGCATTACAGTATCATTCTCTGTCCCTTACTCCTGAAGGAAGTCTGATGGAACTCAAGATGCAATTCGATTAGGAGAATTATAGCTACTACGCAGTAGTTTTCTTTGATGTTGTTTGCTATACTATTGCCAGTGTAACCTTTTTCATGTCTAAATGGTGGCAATGATGGCCATTATTGGCCTTTGGAACAAATCACCGATACTTCCTTGTGTATATGTGAAGTCCTAGAGTTGGTTTTGTATTGTGATGTGTATCAAATTAAAGTTATGCTAAAAATTATTATGCAAGTGCACATTTATGTGAATACGAGTGTTGTTGCACATTTATGTGAATACGAGTGTTGTTCTTATGAGAATTACAAATCTTAGTGCTAATAGCTTTTTTATTATTTAATCTAGCAAGTAAATGACTGATTTTAAAGGAAAATTTTAATCAAATTAAAATAATTAATTTAAAATAACAAACAAAGATAAGGAATAAGATGAAGAACTAATAGATAAACAAGATATAAATAAGAATTTCATTTGAACTTTTCCATTTTTGGATTTATCTTAATTCAATGATTGATATTATTTTTTTAGATTGATGGAGATTTCAAAGTTACAATCATATTTTTAATAAGTAAAACCCTTTTCTTTAGGTTTTAATTGAAATCCCTTTTAATCAAAACTCTCAAGTATATATAAACTTTTTCTATTGATTTCTTTAATAGATTTAACTTTAACCTAGAATATTTGTGTAGTGATATCTCTAGAATTTTATGTAATTCTTATCATTTCATGTCATTATCTATTTATACATATTGTTTCTAATTCTTTACATATGAAATCTAAAATTAAATAAAAGCATGAACATATTTCAATTCAATCACACGAAATAATCACAAGTAATTCGTATTAAAAATTGATTATTTTATTAAATCAAAGAATCAATATAAAATGATAGTTTTAGTGTTCATCTCATCTAGATTTATATCTTAATATAGTTCATATCAAGGTAAAAGAAGTCAACAGAGATTACAAAAAAAAAAAGATAAAAGAGAATTTTTATAAATCTTAGAATCTTGATTTCCTTTGGTTTCATATTCTTCACAATAGTAGGGAATCCTAATTTATGTAAAAATCACCATCAACACGAGTCACAAACATGGTTTCATGTTTCACCTGTGATAGCATAGTAACTCCTCTGTTGTGCATCCAAGGGTTTATCTTAGGAATACAAATCTAAAGGGCATTAACACAAGTTCATGTTCAAGCTATGTTCCTTCACATGGCAAGTTTCAAAATAAACTAAGTAGACTAAGGGCTAACAAAAAACAAAAACATAGGATCATATTTGGCTAGTGCTTTGAATATGGGTCTATGTCCAACCCAGATTTATCTAAATTTATGCCAAAACTTTTTCAACTTGACTCTTACTTGTCCTATTCATTCCTTTTTCATTGGGAAACTAAAATAAGGTTCCTAAGCAAAATATAAGCCATATTGAATAACAAATCCAATCAAAATAATCTAAATATAAGTAAATTTTTCTCAAAATCATACTAAAGCACAATCTAATTAGCCCTTATTATATTCTGTTGCATTTAAGAATTTATTATCCTCAAGCAAATCTACTTCATTACTCTTAACTTAAATAGGTGGTAATTTTGGAAAAGAAGTTAACAAATCAATCGCATCAATAAAGATTATCTATTATTCATTCAATTGTAAAGTTCATTAATTTGTTATGTATTTAGCTACTTGCATCAGGTAATAAATAAATTCAATTCAATTTTATAATCATTTAAACTTTAACTAAAGAAAAAGAAATTCAATTTAATGCCTAAAGTGAACATACATAGAGAAAGATATATTAACTTTAAAGCATTTTCATATATCAATTTTATAAATGATGATGGAGAGTTCTCTATGGAGTGAGGTTTCTCGACGATTTGGCCTTGCTAGAGTTGATCTTCTATAACTTCCTTCTTTACCCAACTAGCTCTCTCTTCTTCTACCTCTTTGCCTTTTTTGCTTCCTTTTTGTCTCATCTTTATGTGTTTCTTCTCATATGTTTCTATCCAACTCATTCTTCTCATTCTATTTATCCTCCTCACCTCTCATTCCCTCCTTCACCATTCCTTTTTTTTGGAAGTCACTACCTCAACCACCCTTTTCTCTCCTTAGCTAGTCTTAACCCTTCTAAGTAACTCTTGCTCAAATTAGCCTGGACTCTTTCATGCTCAAATAGTAGTGGTATTTTATTCTTTCTCCTTTGCTTCCTACTCCTTTAACTACCATTTTTATAACGTTTTTAAAAATTTTCCTTCCTTCCCTATCTATTTTTTCCTTTTCAGGTATCAAGGTTTGCCCCTAAATTGGTTTCTAACAAAAGGTCCTTCTTGACTTTAGATGATTTTGCTCCTTTGCCTGCCAACCATATTCTTCACCCTTATTAATCTAAAGCATCTAGCCTTCTATCCCAGCTTTTGCTCTCTCTTAGTTTTTATCCTTTAATCCTAAAACTTGTCTCTTTGCACCCTCTGATAGGTGTATAAAATAATATGGTTTCTCGATGTTTAAATGTGTTTTTAAGTATTTTCTTAGACGATAATAATGTGTTTAGGACTTAGAATTATGTTCTTATTAGTGTTTTATGTGTTTTAATTGTTTGATTGTTTTAGAGAAATGGATTGATCTTAATTTGTTTGACGTGGTTGTTAGTGAGTGAAAATAGGACAAATTGAAAACAAAAGATGCAGAAAGACTTGAAGAATAAGAGCATGCACGATCATGAATGATTTTGCATAATCATGAATGGCTGACTACATGGGAATAAGCCTCTATCACGATCATCCACATGTTTTTCCAAAATGTGAAAATTTTGTATTCTTAACATTTCGGGGCTATTTTTGGAGCCGAAACAAGTGGCGAAACCTTATAAAAAACCTTAGAAGCCTCAAGAAGTATCTAAGGCAAAGAAAAACACTAAAAAGTAGGTTGCACATCATAAACAAGGAGATCAAAGTGGAGACATCAAGATCAACTCCAATTTTCTAGAATTTCCAAATTAAGGCATAAAATTATTATTATTATTTTTCTTATTGTTCATTGTCTTGGATGTTAATTTGGATTAGTAGGATGTTGAACATGATTATGGATTTCTAAATCCATATTAGGGATTATCCTGGAATTTTTTTGTTTAACTTTATTCTTGTTCAATTTAATATATATTAATGTTTTGTGATATTTGTTATGCTTATACTTCATAAGAAATCAAGAGATTGAATCAAAGTTATATGTGTTAACTTGCATATTAAGACTTGGTACCTTAATAAACCTAGAAATATCATATTAATGAACAATTGAATAGGGATTTTAATTATGAGTTAATTTTCCTTAGATTGCTTCAAATTCTAATTGAGTAGTTAGGAGTAGTTTTGTGAATTGAGACATTGGAACGCTATTGTTATCTATTTCAATTGAGATTACTTGATTAGATCTTAAGAGAGGATAATAAAAACATTAGGATATCTAGGATCAAGCATAATTGAATTAACAAGACAAAGGGAAGATAAAATAAGGATAAAATAACCCCTAAGTTTCCATTGTTGATTAACTTTATTCTTATTGCTATCGTCGCTTATTCAATTGTTTAGTTTTATTAGTTTATTTAATTTCAATTTATTTATTTTAATTCAATATTTTATTATTTTAGATAAAGTGCATTCAAGTTGTTAGGTGATTAATCTAATCCTCGTGGGACTGGTATCTTTTATACTATAAGTTATGATTTATATACTTGCAACATTGAAAGTTTTTATATAAAACTCTCAAAAAAAATTTGGAGAAGAAAAATACCTACAAGCCTGCGTATATAGACGGTGTAAGTCTTTGTAAACGTGTGAAGATTGACGACAATGGTTTTTGGTCATATGGAGTTACACACCCATATATGATGAAAATGTGGCATAAGACAAAGATTTGAAGCAACTAAATACTTACACGTCTGTGTACAGAGACGATGTAAGTCTCTGTAAATGTGTGAAGACTGAAGAAATTGGTTTCTGGTCATGTGGAGTTATATGTTCGTGTATTTTAAGATTCATGACCATGTATGTTGCTCGTGTAAGTCTCTATGCTTGTATAGAATTACGAATTCAAGTGTTTTTGATTATACACGATCTCTCACACACCTATATAAGTGATCGTGTATATTTCAGAAACCTTAAAATTTACTATAAAAGGATGTGAGTGGAGGCAAATTGAGGAGAGCTGACTTCTGCAACAAATTTCAAACGTGAAATATCTAGAGAAGAGATGATTTTGATCAAGTGACAGGGAAAACATAAAGAATACATCAAGAAATCCAGTAAATTACAACATCAAATCTCAAACCTGCAAAAAGATCTAATATGAGGAAAAAAAAAAGAGATTTAGAATTATGAACTCTTTGCTTTTTGTTAGTTTTCATGTTTGTTTATATTTGATTTCAATTTCTATTATAAGTAACTAAACGAGTTTAGTGTCTAGATGTGATGAACCTTATTTTGGGATAACATTATGTTTTAATATTTTATTTAACGTAAATAAGTTGATTGATTATTGCGATCCAATTATGTGTTTTACGCTTAATCTAATATATCTAGAATATTATTGCAGGATTTGATTTCATATGATTGAGATTAAGAAGTCCTTTTGTTTGAATAAATCTACCATAATTGAAAGAAATTGATTGCAAACCTAGAAATAGGTCAACATAAGTCCTCTAGATTAGGGTCAAACATAATAAGGAAATTCATAAATCGATAAATCAATTTTAAGGATTTTAACTAGAAGGATTTATGTTAATCAACTGATGGATTAGTTGTTAATAGTTTCAAGAGAGTTATGAACATAAGATAGAAATTTTCATGGTCCAATATTCAATAGTATGATTGCTTGATAAAAGGTTAATAATCTAAAGATTCTTATGGGGATTCATCACTTAGACACTACTATTTGATATAGAGTTTTCTTCGTATTTTACTTATCCTGAGATCATAGTTAGTGATTCTTAAGTTAGTTATTTTTATCTTTAATTTTAATTAAAATATAAAATCTAATTCTTAAGCTAGATAATAGAAAAAAGGTAAGTACTAGAACTTATAGTCTTCGTGGAATAGACCGCACTTGCCTGTGCTAGCTACAACTACACTATGACACTTACAGTATTTCAATATTGGTATAGGAATAACCAATCACTTGCTCTTCCACTCCAAGCTTCTTCTTTCCCTGTAATTGAGTTCAGCTAAGATTTTACTTAAGTTCTCCTCTAAAAGTGTAGGCTTTTTGTTACTTGCTTGAGTAGCATATGTGCATGCATATAATTTAATGATGAAAAAAGCAATAGTTGGCTATATCTTGTTAGCTATAGTTAATGTTATTTGTGGATTGTTTGTTATATTAATGTGAATTTGGAGAACTAGGTTGTGGTTTCATGGGGTAGCTGTCAACTACTTCGTGCACTTGTAATAAAATTAATATTGGTATAGAAATAACCAATTCAGTTTTTGACATTGTTTTTGGGGACAGTGATATTAGGAACACCAAGATGTTATTACTCTGGTCATTATTTTTTATATTTATTTTATTTTGTTTTTATTATATCATGTTGTATTATTGGCTTATTCATTTATTTATCTTTTGAAATTCTTTACATTAACAGTGTGTTTGTGGTTTCTTTAGGGATTAAGGTTTAACATCATCACAACAACTCATAATAGAAGGATGAAGTAGACAATACTCTTATGGGAGCTACGATGTGTCTTCACAGTATATAACATCACCATATGGTAGAGAGAGGTTTCCTCACATATTTTCAGAGGCTCAATTGGTATCCATGCCATGTTGCAACATTTGTGGGAGTAACCATTACAATCATAAATGTCGGACACCAACCTATATGTGAGAGCAACCAAGCATGTACAACCAAACTCAAGGTGCAGTATACGAGAATGGTTGTAATTTACAGTGGAGCAACTCTTATGCTTATGGATTGAATGATTAAGCTCCAGTTGAATATTTATAGTGCCAAGAACCTCAAATTAAGGAGCAAACTCTGAAAGATATGATGGCTAGTTTTATTCAAGAATCAATCATAAGGCATTAGGAAGCACAGGCTCATATACAAAATATGATGAATTAGATTGATTAGTTAGAGAAGATAATATCTGACAAGATGCAAGGAAATATGCTTATTCCTACTTAAACAAATCCTAAAGAACATGGAATGAAAATCACCCTTAGGAGTGGAAACGAACTCTAAGAAGAAGAAGAAGAAGAAGAAAGCATTACAAATAAAGTAATGGAACGCCTTGCCGAACTTAAAGTTAGCCTACATGAATTTGAACAAATATTTTCTTCACCTGAACATCTTGAACATAACACATAATACTTTTTGAGCCTATTATTGCAACAAGTGAAGAAAAGACGGAGGTTGGGTTTATGGATGAAGTGGCGTTCTAAGAAGATGAGGAGGTAACTGTTGTTGTTGTAGAGGAGGAAGATGAGGAGGTAACTGTTGTTGTTGTAGAGGAGGACAAAAATATGACTGAGGTAGCAGATGTAGAAAAAGAGGAAGTCTCCATCCAAGAAGAGGAAGTAGAGGAGCGGAAAATGATAATTGAAGAAGAAAATGAGCCAAAAACTTTTGTCTAAGAAGAGAAAGAAGAATAATAGACAAAGGTGGTTGAGGATGAACTGATGGAGGAACCCAATAAATAGACTACTGATGAATCATTGGTAGACACCTTAAGTACAGAGGGTTCCTACTTCCTCCAAGACAAACTGCTTGATCAACAGAAGATTCAGGGAGTTTCATTATCCCTTATTTTATTAATAGTTTGTCATTAAAATGAACATTAATGCAGTTGATAGGATTTATTAATTTGATAAATTATGCTCTTGCTATTATCTTGCAACAGGTGACTTACTTATAGGCTAAAAAATCTTTTTTTAGAGAAAAGGTTGGAAGCAAGCCACTAATCATAGACCTAGGATGAGGCTAACGTACAAGGTACGTCGAGCTAACAACGTTAAACAAGTGTTACGTGAGAGGTAACCTATGAATTAGGATAGTTTTATTTTAAATTTTAAATTTTTTATTTTCATGTTTTGTAATTATTTTATTTTATTTATTATTTTATCCGCCCTTTCTTTCTACTTTGCAAGGATGTTAGTCTAATATTGGATGGATCAGAATCAGAAATTTGTCTTACTTAAGAAAGTACCTCTTAACCTTCTCACTTATTCTATGTGCTTATATTATGTGTAGCACCCTATGTTGGACCCCGAATTTTTAGTGAAATTTAGAAATAGTAAATGAAATTCAATGAATGTTTTTGTATATGTATTATGTTATAGATGAAATT
>JANIHZ010000210.1:49660478-49674043 GCA_027478365.1 Erythroxylum rufum | reverse complement strand
TATCTCACCAATTTCTTTCTCATGAAACTCATTTTAATAATTCTAATTTTCACCAAAAGTTCGGGGTCCAACAAAAACACAATCATTCAAGTCATATCAAATCATTAACAAATAAAATCAGCGACTAAGGGCTTTGAACTAAATATACATATTAATCCAAATCGAAGTGTTAATTTATTTACCCTTTTCAATTGCATATGCACATTAATAATTCTTTGGTCATTCAAACTTTGTAACTACTCCTAAGTATGTTTTCATGAAAAGTGAACCTATTACAAGTTCGGTAGGTTTTTATTAGAAAACACTTTTTTAGTTTATTTAAACAAGGACCTAATCTTTTACTCAGAGGCAAACATTGGTGATGAATGTTAATCCGGTTACTTGAATTAGTCATTTATTTATTAAGCTGCTTGGTTGAAACGTCATTATAGCTTTTTGATGCGGAGGCATACATTTCTAATGCGTGTCAATCCGGTTACTCATCTACATCATGTTCTTAACTAGCTATTAGCTCTATTCATAACTCGAAGGTTAGCAGAATAGTAATTTATTTAACATTAATAAACACATTTTTTATTGACTACCTTGTTGTTTTAACTACTCGTTTCCATGAAAATTACTAGCAAAGCTACTTAAGTCAAAAGACCTCAAATTGTGAATGAATGTGACAATTTAGAGGGTTACAACTTAACACTAAATCCTAATTAAGTTGCATATTTAACCAAAGAGCCCCAATTCACTAATTTTTGTGAGCTAATGATTCTCCACAACCTAATAGACTATGTTCAAAATTAAATAAATTTCAATCCATCTAAGCCATTAACACATTCACACAATTCACAAAATGGAATCTAATAACTATCATATAATATGTAAAAATCACAGTCAAATCAAAACACATAACCCACCCCACACTTAAGCAACACATTGTCCTCAATGTGAGAAGGGGACAAACAAACACATACGGAAAGAAGAGACATAAAATTAAAGTAAAACAAAAAGTAAGTAAAGACTAAAGGTTAAAAGAAAAAGGGTTAGAACAAGATCTTATGGTGTTGGAGGTGGGAAAGGTGTTGGACACCTTAAGCCTTGAAGTCACAATGGATATGACTTATGTCTCAGCTCTGACGTCTTTGAGTTCAGGCCATCTCTTTATTCTTCTAAAGTTCTCTGCAAGTGTATCTATGATTACCTTGGTGTTTGCAGAGATTGTATCAAGCACTTTCTTCCAGCCCGATACTTCTATTTGTTCTTCCTCCTCAGATTCTTCACTAGTTAAGTCCGCTTTTTCCTGCTAAGGTGACGTTGTACTTGAACTCACCTGAGTGGCCCTAATCTTCACTTGTGTCTTTTGGTTGATATCCCAGAGTTCCATGTTATAGGACTTAAGGATTTCAGCATGCGATAAAAGTTGACGATTTAGGAAGTCTGGGAGATGGACAGTTAAACCACTACAGTCCACACTATAATACTCAGCAATGGTGGAAACCAGGTACCCCATACCTAAATTGTTGCTCCTCTAGTGCAGAGTCGCAACAATAGCGTTCAGCACATGTGTGGAGGTACACATTGGAATGCTATGATCTATGCACCACAATATAAAGAGTTCCTTTTTTGAACACTTGTTAGTTTCTGATTTATCAAAATCCAAATGACACATGAATTTGTGCAATAACAAGTGCTCATGGGTCCTTATGATGTTGTTGTGGGCATTTTTGGCATCGAATTGCTCTAACCCAGTGAGCTCATTCCAATAGCAAGAAGCACGAAAATCATCGTGCCGATTGATAATGGAAGATTTGGGGAACCCACACATATCGCACATGATTTCAATGTTCAGTTCATAAGCTTATTCTCGAAACCTAAACCACATTTCTTTAGGGTTCCTAGGTTCGTAGGAAAGGGAAGTTAAGAATTGTAGAGTGAGCTCCTGGTAGGCAGGAAATTGGAACCGTACAAATTTTATCCATTGAATTCTTTTTGCTAAGTTCTCTACCCTATCGCGCAGTTCTAGCCTATCAAACTATCAAAATCAAAATATTTAGGGGCTACAATTTTCAGCATTGAGGGATTGGAAACAAATACCTTCCTTCTTTGTGTAAATTAGGAAGGGTGCTTCAAAGTTTGCTGCCCTGTTCCTTCTCCCTCATCCCAAGACTTGGTTTTGTCCTGATGATTGATTGCGCTTTTCTAAATTCTTAATACGCGACATATTGGCTTGCGATTGGGTAAAAGTTAGAAGAGACTAGAAATTTAAAATTTGGGTGGAGAGAGGTGACAGTGTTTGGAGGCTCTAAACTTAGAGAGATAAAGTAAAAATGAAAGTGAGTGAAAAAATGAAGTTAGAAATGAATATATAGGTGGATAGAGGGTAAAATGGTAAAAATTGACTTTAAAAGTCATTTGTCCCCTTTTTACCCTGCCGCATGCCACGATTGTGGGCTGCAATTTTTTCACCAAAATTTAATATTTCTTTTTCTTTTGTTCTTCTCCACTTCCCCGAAATCACTTATTAACTATTTAAGACCCTTTCACTTCTCTTTGCTTACTTCCTTAATCATCTAATTAATGGCGAAGTCCTAGGCCTTCTCGATTTTATTTGGAAACGGACTAACCTAACTAAGAAATTCAATTATCTAAAAATGAAAGGAAATAGCATCAATTTAACAGTTCATAGGTTGCCTCTCATGCAACGCTTCTTTTAATGTTCATAGCTTGACGCTCTTTGTACGCTCACGGTGGTTCAAGTGAATCATGTAATGGTAGCGCAGTCATCGATTTTACAATTTGCACATGATCTACCATGCCTTGGATTCCAGTCTCCCTCTGATTCTCCTTCTTTTGCCTTCTTCTTTGTGATCGTTTCTTTTAAAATGCATTCTTAGGATCCTCAATATCTTCCCATTTTCCTCGAGGCTTGGTTTCCTTGATATTATTTGGAGGTAAAGGAGAACTGTTGTCTTTCTTTGACACTTTGAAGGTTATTTGATGCTTGTTGACTCTTAAAGTTACCCATCAACATCAATTATGGTGCAGGCAGTAGCCAATAATGGTCGTTCAAGGACCATAGGGATTTCCATATCTTCTCTAACATCCAATATATATAAATCTGTAGGGAAGGTAAATTTATCAATTTGTACTTGCACATCCTTAATAATCCCCTTCAGTCGATGAATTGTTATGTCCATCATCTTCATTATCATCTTTGTGGGTTCTAACTCTCCTAACCCCAATTTTTGACTGAAAGTATAGGGTGTCATATTGATACTTGCTCATAAATCTACGAATGCCCTGTCTATTTCGACTCTATTGATTTTGCAAGGAATGTAAAAATCCCTTGGGTCCTCTTTCTTCTGTTCTATATTAGTGTTTTCTTCCATTATTCACTATTTAACCTTCTTCTTTTCTGATTCCTTTAGTGTGGGCTTCGTTTGTAAATGATCTGTTATGTCTTCAACCTTGTTTAATTCAACCTCCCTAAAATTCCTCATCGCCCTACTTAGCATGTCTTCTCCCTTAGCTCCATCTTCCTTCGCATGTTTGAGTTTCTTTTCCTGGGTTTAAGTAATGGCCATGATCAGTCCTTTAGGTTAGACTCGATATTGCTTGGAAGGGTTCCTACATTCCGAGTAGAAATTTCCTCCACTAGTTGACCTACTTGGACCTCCAGATTGTGTATTAAAAAGGCGCGGTTCCTAGTGACTTGCTGAAATTTGCTTTCAAGCCTCCTATTTGCATCCTCTATGCCTCCAATTTTATCTAAAATCTTATCCAACTTGGATTTCATTGAGCTTTGTTTATCTTATTGGAAGCCTAATTTTCCTTGAGGTCTGAACTATCCTCCAACATTGTTTGTCCATGAGAAGTTAGGGTGATTTTTCCACTCAGGGTTGTAAATGTTGTAGTAGAGATTGTTTCCCCCTTCTTGTCCATATTGAGCTCTCATATAATTCACTTACTCTGGATCGCTTTCCTTTATTAAGAAACAGTCTACCATGTCATGGTCCATTTTTCCACAGAGTTCACACTTTAATTGCACGGCTTCATATTGTTGAGCTGTCAAGTTAAGTTGTCAATTTTAGCTTGCATCTTCATCATTTGATCAACAACCACAATTCCTTTTTATTCTTGTAAGGTGGTGGTTTGTCTACTCCCCTCATTCGTCCATAGACAACTATTACTCGCCATCTCCTCTATCAACTCTTCTGCTTCATCTACCGCCTTTCTCATCAATGGTCCTTTTGAAGCTACATCAATTATGCCTCTCGTATGTGGGGTTACTCTGTAGAATGTTTGTAATAAGAATTCCTTGGGTAAGTTATAGTATGGGCATTATTGCAAATCCTTGTATTATTCCCACGCTTCATATATTGATTCCCCGTCACTTTGTTGGAAGTTAGTAATCTCCTTGATGATCTTCATGGTCTTAGTCAGGGGAAAATATTTATATAAAAAGGCACGAACTAGCTGATCCCAAGTCATAACATTGGCTAGGTTAAGGGAATGATACCAAACCTTTTCTCTATCTCTAAGGATAAAAGGAAAAAGCCTAATTCTAATTGCATCTTTTGACATCTAATGGTACCAAAAGGTATCACAGTTTTCAAGGAAGTTCACTATGTGTCTGTTAGGATCTTCATTCGTTAGTCCTTAAAACTGAACACTCTGTTGAAGCACGTTTAGGAGAGCTAGTTTGATTTCAAACGATGCTGCTTGTACGGGTGGCCTACCTACTCTTTGGTTAGTTGTATTGAGCCCTGATCTCATGAAGTCCATAAAGGTCAGTTGATGTTGGTTCATTTCGTGGTCCAAATCTTGCTGAAATTCCTCGGCCATTGTTGCTTTCAGGATTTCCTCTTCTTCTTCTTCACGTTGAGCTTTCCTAATGGATCGTTCTAATCGAGTTATGTCTAAATTTAAAGTTCTAGCTGCATGACTCGATCTTCTCATGACTCTTATCTTTATGCAAGAGCACAATTTCAGAAATGAAAAGAAAGAATGAAAATAAAAATTTAAAACTAACTAAATGCCTTAAACTATAGAACTAAATTAATCGCCTCTTCGACAATGGCACCAAAAACTTGATTATGGTTTTTTGACGTGTGTAAGTTTTAATTGATTAACTTTGATAATCTGCAAGTGCATGGGTCATTCACGTAGTAGTTAAGGTGTCGATTCCACGAGGAGGGATAATCTAATCCTAAAATCTAAGGCCAAAGCAAATCACAAAAATTCAAATGTAAAGAAACTAAAACAAGAATGCAATTCAATCAAGTAAATCAATTCAAGAATCAATCATAAAAATATTAACAAATTAGCAATTGAAACATACACTCAAGAATTAACCTAAGGAACTACTAATTGAGGGAAAGAGAATTTTACTAATCCTTAACGCTAGCTTAATCAATTATGAATTACTAGATTATTGGTTCTAGACGATCCTAGGGTTGATTACTCTCTCTCTTGAGTTATAACCATTAACCCTAATTTATAAACCCTAATCAGATTATGGAAGTTGCAATTTCTCAATTAACAACCTATCTAAAACCCTAATTAGATATGAAGATGTCTAATAAACTATCAGAAACCTATGCAAGATCTTTCTTCACACGATTTACTGATTTGATTTAATTCTTGTTTTATTAAATCGCCTAACTCTTGTTAGCTAAATTTAATTATTTTTTACTTGATTCACCCTCTCAGTTTATCACCAAATTTGCAATTGTAGAAATTAAATCACAATAAATCCAGTAAAACGTAAATAATCAAATTTCATTAAATCAAAGATAAGACCCCGAAGGTGAGTTTAGAATATCATTAACATCCAAGAATCCTATCATCAACTATTATTCCAATTCTATACAATAATAAAATTGAAAATAACAGGAAATACAAAATTGAACAGACGATAGGAAGCTATGACGTCGGGAAACTCCTAATTTGGGAAGTACATTGATTCGGCTTCTTCTCCTTTTCTCTCTTCGTTCTTCTCTTTCTCTATCTTTCGATAATTCTCTCTAGGGTTTCTTTGAAAGTGGCTGATGCAAAATCTTTCCTTCTTCCTCTCTGTCTTATGCTTTAACTACGTTTTGTGTTTTGAGTAGTCCTAGGGTTTTTCTGAGGTCCAAAAGGTTCGAAAAATCCCTCGAAACTTGACTTTTTGAGTGTCTGCGCGCTTGCCCAACGTAGGCCACAATCGTGGGCCACATCCGAGCCTTCTTTCACGATCGTGGACCATGTCTTATGCTTCTGTCATGATAATGGCATGTGGGCCACGATCGTGGGCTAACTTCAATGCTTCTGTCATGATCGTGGGCTGTTGTTTCAGCCCTAGTGTCTCTGAAACTTCTCTGTTCTTTGATGTTGACCTTGAAACACTAACAAACACATCAAGGTACCTAAAAAATATAATAATTAAGCTCAAAGACTTGTACTAACCTATAAAACACTTAAAATATTAATGATTAACAAACTAACATAATTCTAACCTAAGCACATACTAAACAATTGAATTAATAATTAAACGCATATCAAACTAAGCCCTAAAACACGATGCAATTCACACTTATCAAATAGGTAGCTTACTTATAAGCTACAAAACCTCTTTGTGTAGAAAAGGGTGGAAGTAAGCCACTAATCATAAACCTAGGATGATGAAAATGTGCAGGGTACGTCAAACTAACGACGCTAAAGAAGTTTTGTATCGGAGGCAACCCATGAATTAGGATAGTTTTTAAAAATTTTATGTTATTTTTATCTTTATTTTCATATTTTTTTGGTATTTTTTATTTTTACCTTTTATTTTATTTTATTGTTTTTATCCGTTTTTCATTTACAAGGATGTAATCTAATATCGGATGGATCAAAATTTGAAAAATCATCTTATTCAGAAAAGTACCACTTAACCTTCTCACTTATTATATATGTTTATAATCCGTTCATTGAGGGCAATATACAACTTTAAGTGTGGGAAAGGGGTCAATGATTTTTATGCTTTTCTTAAGCTGATTATAATTTTAGTTATTAAAGTTTATGAGCTAATATCTTGACTTAATTGAATTTTTCCATCAATACTGTATTTCATTATTGAATATTGATTTCAATTAGTATGTAAAAGGATGATAGTTAGAATATAATTACTTTTATAAGTCATATTGTTGATAATCATTGAATTAATCAAGTTAAATGATATTTCACACTATTTACACATATAAACTTATCTTTTAGTAAGCTTTTGAGCTTAAGAGCAAAATTTTCAAAAATTTTAAAGCTCCTTTTATTTCTTTCATATGTTTCATCGTCCATTATTGAACAATTATAAAACTTGCTTTTATTATGCATATTGAGACCATATTTGTTAAATTGGAAGCATTAAAGTGATAAAGAGACTTAGATTTAACAATTTTTGTTAGCTTATTTCTTTAACAATTACCTTACCTTAAATTTATCTTTAGGAATAGCTAGGTTGAACCTAAGCCTTTTCATTGATTATACTTAATTACTAACCTTTATCCTATTTTTCTTTGAGACCTTTTTATTGTTTTGTACCCCAAGGATTATATATATTATGTGCTTGTTTAAAACTTGAAAGTCTTGAAAGGTCTATTATTTCTTTAATTATGGTACTAAATGCTCAAACTTATGTTTATTGTGATTGATCTAAAAAACTTGTGAATAAGTATATGGTACCAATGGAGTTGCAATAAAAGGACGTGTATTTGTAAACAAGTTCTTACAATTTCTCTTTAATAAATTTCCTTCAAATTAACACTTTTTATTATACCAACCATACCATACCTAAGCCCCATTACAACCTTATAGAGACCTTTTGAATTTTTTTTCTAGCTTATACATACGTGGTTGAGATGTGATAATACTACAAGTATATGATAAGAGCTCTACTTTGAAAGTCTGATAATTTTCACCCTAAACACTTGAGTGCATTGAGTGAAATCTTGGTAAAGGTTTAAAGTTTTATTCTTTTGAATTCAATGAGGTTATCGATTTGATTATCATTAATATTGACTTAGGAAGTTAGTTTTAGTATAACTTGACTCCATTTATATATTAATTTGATGAATATGATATGATGATTTATAATATGAATGGACATATCAAGATTAATGAAGGATTGATGTTATAAGATTTATAATTTTAATTACGGTTTGTTTGAAGACAAGCAAATGCTTAAGGGTGGGGATGTTTAATAGATGCATATTTAATTATATTTATAAACCCATATTTGATGTATTTTCCTTGATATTTTATATTTTGATTGTATATTTGGTACTTAATTTGCTCCAAGTGCATTTATAGGTTATAATTTCTTTCATTGACTAAAAGGAGAAGAATTCAGATGAAAATGAGGCATAAAGCAAAGATTTGAAACACATCAAGGATACATGGCCATGTATATCTCTTCGCCCGTGCAGAATCACACATTATGGAGATTTTGGAATATACATGGTCTAGTACATAGACGTTTATCAAACCGTTGATCTGCAAGAAAACCTAAAAATTAATATAAAAAGACAATAACAGAGGCAAAAATAGAAGCAAATTTATAAAGGTAATTCTAGACATGGATAATGTTCAGAAGGGCCGATATTGATCTAGAGACGTGGAAAATGTGAAGAAATCATCAACAGATCCAATAGATTACAATATCAAATCTCTACCTTGTAATAGCATTTGATGGGAAAAAAAGGAAAATTTAGAATTATGAAATCTTTATTTTCTATTCATTTTTTCCTATTTATGTTTAATTTCATTTTCTATCATATGTAACTAAACATCTTTAATGTCTAGGTGTGAAGAACCCTAGTTTGTGCTATAATATGTTTTGATTATTTTATTTAATGCACTTGTTTTGATTGATATATTGTGATTCAATTATATGTTTAATATATGTTCTGATAGATCCGGAATATTAGTATATTATCTTATTTCATAGCATAGAGATTGTGAAATCCTGTGTATAAATAGATTTATCGTAATTGAAAGGAGTTGATTATAAACCTAGAGATAGATCAACATAAATCTCTAGATTAAAGTCAAACTTAATACGGAATTCACAAATCGATAAAGTAATATTTTTTTAAAAAAGAAAATAGATTAAATTGACAAATAAGAGAAATAATACATAATAGAAAATTGATAAGGATAACTCTCCATACATCGAGATGTAAAGAAAAGACTACAGAGAGATAAAAAAGAGAAAATCAAGCCTATATGTTTTCATATGTTGAAAGATGATAATATAAATGCTGTGCATTATTGGTGAAGACTCTTAACAATCAATAGCTCGCGGATGTGCCGAATAATAGCGGACTGAATGGATTCTTTAGTTGAGCCTTGGTTGGCAAACCTCCTGTGGTTATGTTCTCGCTATAATATGTACACAAAAGTCCTCAAAGAAGTATGAAAATGTAAAGAGTATGTTTGGCACGAACTATCCCAGCTGACAGTCTGTGCATGATGTCCGGAGGGGTTGCTACCTAGATTTGTCCATCAAAATTATCTTATAATGCTCTGCCATATGTGGAGGTTCAAGGGGCAATTGAAGAATCAGTAAAGCAATCTTAGAAACTTTAACCCAAGTAATTCGATTAATAAACCTAAGATTAGTTGTTAGTAGTCTCAAGTGAGATATTAGCATAAGATAGGAATTTTCACGGTCCAATAGTTAATAAAACAATTGCGTAATAAAATGTTCATTACCTAGACACTAATTCTTAATATTGATTGTTTTCTAAGCAATTTATTTATCCTATGGTTATTCATTCAATATTGACTAACTAAATCAAGTCAATCTGTTACCCTGTTGAGAGAACAATAGTCAATGTATCCTCCACTTGCGATCTTTTCTCTTCACTATTATTACCAGACTCAAATATGGATTTTGAATGGAATATATGAATTCCATGGTCAATAACACTTGCACTTATCTTTAACTTTATGTGCTTGAGAATAGCAATAAGGCCTGACAGACCTTGTCTTAGAGTGATGTTAATGGCATGTTCAATCGAACGCTTAGGTATTAGGTCTCTGAGCTCTTGAAAAATGGTAACAAATCCCTATAAAAGAAAGGTGATATCTAGGAACTATTGGGAATTTAGATTTCCTGCAATCTTATAAGCTTCAATTGCTTCTCTTGGTGAAAGATTTTTGCGTCCAAAAAAGTAAACAAAGACACCTGCTGATATGTGTTGAATTGTTGATACATTTAATCATTTACCCTTAACAATTAATGATAGGAAAATGCTTAAGATACTCACTTTAATTCATATATGATTTTAGGTACAATTTGAAAATAAAGAAATTAAAGTCAGTCGAAAGCACTGCATTTGGGCCATTTTTTGAAGATCAATGCTCACTTGTCTTTATAGAGCGAGACAAAGAAAATTAAAAGACAAGAAAAAAGAAGACATGAAGAGAAGAATGTGAGCTACATAGATTGTGCATGGAAATTTCATGCATATATTCATGTGAATTAATGGCTATGCGACTTAGTAATTCAATCAATGGACAAAGGAAGGTGACAGCTCCATGCAACGTGACTTAATGCAGCAAATGCTGGGAGCACAATGGTGAAGCAAGGAGCAGCTCAATATACATTAGATGCATGCATGGTGAAGAAATGGCCATGAGAACAAAACGCATGCAGGTGAAACAACGTGTAGCGTGGAGGAGGACACAACCAAAAGCGCAAGCCAAGCAACAGCCTTATGCATGTGAATAAAATGTAACGTCCAACACACAGCATGAACCAAAACAATGGTGTAGGAAGGATGTCCCAGGAGCACAAAACACATTGTAGGAGGATGTTTGGCAAGTAGCAGAAGTGTTGTCGTTAGAGGTAAGGGTTCTGCGTAGGTTTTAAAACAAAAGAGAACAGAAAGGAGCGTGAATAGTAAGTTGGCCATCCATCTTAATTCATCACATCAGAGCACAGTGAGGAGAATAAGAGGGGACAATAGAAATGGAGTGAATAGTAGCGTGGTCCAAAGAGTTTATTCATCAAATCAGTGAATAAGGCTACAGAAGAAAGCTTGTATGAGAGGTGAAATAGAAGAGAGGGAGGCACAGTGAAGAGAGCCAACAGGGGGTTTTGGCTAGGGATATATGATGGGGGATGAAGCATTTTTCTAGGAAAGATCCATGGAGGGATAGATGTCCCGATGCTAGTTTAGAGGCGACATTGACGCCGAAGACCCAGGTTAAGTATTTTTTATTATTTTTTTGTTTCTTTCTCTCATTAGAAATTGATTATGTTATCCTATGTTAATTGATTTGGGTATTGTGTATGGATAATCAGATTTTTGTTATTGTTCAGTTATTTGTGTATGAACCTATTGAGTATTGTGAATTTTTTTTAATTCGTTCATTGCATGGTTTAATTGCAAACCCATTGCTAGAATTTCAATATAATCCATAATTGTTATGTTGAAATTCATGTGAAGAGGCTAATGATTCATAATCATTAGGGATAACATGACCTAGGTTAAATTACGCATCATTTGTGCTTGTTGCCTTAATTAATCAGTCTTCCTAATTTGTAATGCTACTACTTAATAAAATCTAGATATCATATCCTAGGTTATTCGGTAGTTAGGTTTAATTAACGATCGTATCTTGATTAAACAAAACCTAAGAGAAAACTTTGGCTAATTATTAACCCATGATTAATAGTTGCTAGGAGAGGTTTGAGAACAACAAATCAATGAAATATACTTAATTAGGGTGTAGGCCGAGATTGAACCAAAGAATTGGGTCCCTACCGAATTCCCCACTTTTATCATTTTTTGCATGTTTTCTTTAATTTGTTTTTATTAGTCTAGTTTCATTTTGTTTTCTTATTTAAAAATCCAAACCCCTACTTTTTTTCCTAAACACCGATTAATTTCATTTCAACAACTTTACACATACTCTCTGTGGGATTAACCTAGACTCACCACTGCTATAGTAATAGTTTAGTTTTTATTTTGACTAGTGTAACGACATGCAGTCACCTGCCCTTTAATCAAACCCCAAATCTCCACCCATCTGCCTCGATATTTGAATCTCCCCTAATACTTGAAATGCATATATCGCTCCTTCTAATTGTGTACCACATCCCCTAATATTGGTAGCTAAGCAATTCCCAAAATCATATCTAGGTTGCCAATATTAAGCACCAATGTGTCCACCAAACATTTACAATTTTCTAACCTCGACTGTAGGTTTGGAGCCTTTTTTTTCACCCACACTTTATGGTCATCTCCTAATATGATTTCGATGTCTACTACCTTCTCCACTTGTAATCCCAATGTTGAGACTAGTCGGAAGGAGATGAAGTTACACGTGGCTCTACTATTTAATATAATTACCAGATGAATCCACTCTAATTCACCCTAAAATTTCATGGTTTTGAAGTTTCAATCTCTGATTTATGGAAACCCAAATAGTTCAAAAACATTACATTTATATGAAAATATGGCAAATAAAATTACTTATCTCTATAATTTTCTTTTGATAAATTACGAGTTTTGTTTTCTTTTAACACTTTCTTTTAATACTATGTCTCTCTATATTACTTGTCTCTATATTACTTGTCCCTTTGTCCACTTTCATAAGTTGGTTATCCATGAATATGGTGTATAGGCTTTTTAACTCGTCACCTTTATTGTTCCTACCCCTTCCTTCTCTTTCTTTTTCCATCTGCTTGTTTTCACCTCATATTTACTTTGTTATACGTTTATCTTTTTATACACTGCCCACTTGTATTTCTACATCCTAACTCTACTATTACTATCTATCATTCCGCCTCATTTCTATTGTTACTCGCTTGCTTTTCGAACCCTCGTTCTCTCTTTTGATTAAAGTCTTTATTTTTTCCTTTTTCAAAAATTGCTCTTATTTATTTAAGAATGGCAGCTTGCAAAAGTCATCTGCCTCTTACACTCTCACCAAATGAACCTCCACATTTAGGGGTGAGCATTCGGGCTAATCGGGCCCAATTTGCACTATTCGGGTAAAACCCGATTTACCCGAAATTTTTTTCATGTAACCCGACTCGAACCCAAAGTTTTAATTAACCGAACTTTTCGACCCGAACTCAATACTGAACTTACCCGGCCCGAGCCCGAAATTTTATTTACTCGAACTTTCGGCCCGAACTCAAAATTGAACTTACCCGAACCCGAACCCGAAATTTAAATTACCCGAACTTTTTGGCCCGAACCCAGCATTTTAATAACCTGAACTTACCCCGGCCCGAAAATACATAATACCCGAAATAATATAAAAAGAAAGAGTCCAAATATTACAATTGACTAGCATAATTTGATTGTTAATTCTACAAGAAAAAAACAGCCATGAAAAGTGTTTGTTGCTGACTTGCTGCTGTCTGCTGATGGAGTCTGGTAAATCATGGAAGTCATCAAACTTCAGGTAATCCAGGCTCCAAAGAAATTTGTGACAATTCTACATTAGAAGAACATAAATCAGAGAATAAATCAATCATGCAAAAATATCACAATGTATAACAAATTGAAATATTAAATAATAAAGCCATAAAAAAAGAA
>JANIHZ010000210.1:49642354-49660378 GCA_027478365.1 Erythroxylum rufum | reverse complement strand
ATATGTCTCTACACCTATCTCCCAAAGGAATTTCAACTCATCAATCAACGGCTCTAAGTATACATCAATATCATTTCTAGGAGCTTTCGGACCAGGAATCAAAAGTGACATCATGAAATAAGGATCTTTCATGCAGAGCCATGATGGAAGGTTATAAGGAGCTAACACAACTAGCCATACACTATAAGAAGTGCTCATATTCTTGAATGGGTTAAAACCATCACTTGCTAAACCAAGTCTAACATTACGTGGGTCTACTGCAAAAAAGGGGTGCACAGTATCAAAATTTTTCCAAGCTGAATAATCCGCTAGATGTCTCATAAACTCATTATTACACGGTTTTTCCTTATGCCATCTCATATCTTTAGAAAACATAGATGACATGTATAATCTTTGCAACGAGGAGTTAACGGAAAATATTGCAACACTTTTTGCAGAATCTTTTTCCTATGATCATACTCATTAATCATATTCCAAATATTCCCATTATTCTTCCATCTATATTCACCACATGTTGGACAAGATTGAGCATTCTCATATTTATTTCTATAAAGTATGCAATCATTTACACAAGCATCTATCTTCTCATATGAAAGCCCTATATCTCGATAAACTTTCTTACAATCAATATATGAGCTAGGAACTTTATTACCGTAAGGAAACCATCTTTTCATTATTTGAAGCATTCCATCAACTGTATTTGCACTTATCCCGTAAAGACATTTCCAATTCAATAATTCAACAATGAATGATAGTGTGGAAGATTCCTCACAACCAGGATATAACTCTTGCTCCAATTCTCTCAATAATCTATAAAACTTAGTAGCTTCCTTATTTGGACTGGTGGGGCCACCTCTTATAGGATCATCAGCTTCTTCATTTAGATCATAAGAACTATCCCTCGCAATATCATGTAATATATCACGCATTCCATCATCATTTTCACTTTTATTACTCTGATTACTATCATTTTCGTCATCAGAAAAATATTGTAGAACCTCTCCATGATGGTACCACTGCTTGTAGTTTCTGTTTATCCCATTTAACATAAGATGTTCATAAATTGATTGACTTGTCCTAAATAAATTATTGTTGCATTTTTTACAAGGACATCGAACTGCTCTTCCTTCATCAAAATGTCTAAACGCAAAATCTAGAAATTCATTAACTCCTTTTTCATATTGTGGCAGTGCTCTATCAGAAATTTCCATCCAAGTTTTGTCAATCGTCATTGTCCTACAATACAAGTTAATTGAATGGGTTCAGCAAAATTTGACACAGAACTTGCTAGGATAGGGAAATTTATAAGATAGGGAACTTAAACAAATACTAGCCTTAAGAGATTAGATAAGCAGCAACTTATGAATTTCACCTTTTTTTTTAAGTTTGTCTACAACCCCTCCATTCATTCACTTATAATAATAAAAATAATAAAAAAGATTAAAATATAATAATAATAAAAATATAGACCAATTTTATTCAACAATTCAATATAATTATACTAACGCAAGACCAATTCAATGAAACCAAGATACCAATCTAACGCAATTAAGGAGATCCAAAATGAGGGTCAAAGCATCTTTTGTAAGATGGAAAAACACATAATACAACAAATCTATGAACAACATGTTCTTTTAGTCCACTAAACACCTCCATTTATTCAATTCATATGTCTGGATCCTACACAAAGACATAGGTTTTATTCAAAGACACAGGTTTTTCCGCAGCAAGTAATATATTAGTAATTGGACACTACATGTACATCAATAGAAAAGAAAAACATTATATGCCTTCTTGGAGAGTAAGGAATTTGGCCCAACTGCATTTCTAAATCCCAGTAAGTAAATAAACCAATTGTCTCAAGAAGATCTTTAAACTTTTCACAGAGTCCATTCTGTTATCTACATTTCATCTTTCACTCATGCACGTGATGCTTGAATCTATTCATGAGAGTTATGTTTAGGATTATGCATATTTGTGGTATAGTAAGTCTTAAAGGATGTTAAGTGAATACCTCGACCAGCGCAAGGGATTTGAGATTAGGAGATAAAGTTGGCTTGACACCTTTAGCAGCAAGAACCTCTTCTGGTGTTCTGGCTAAGATAGGCATCGGTGAGAGTCTATCTTTGGGATCACTTTGTACACATATAACAACCTCAACACACACCCACACACCCACACTTAACCCCTTAACCTCCTCAGATCCAAACAACGACACACCAAAACCCAGCTCACCATCACAAAGAAAAGCCACATCAAACGGAGAGAATCAAAAACTTTCTTCATTCACGCTGTCCCAAGTCAGTTTTCAAAAACACAAGGGTTGTGTCCCAAGTCGATTCTTGATTAACGGAGAGAATCAAAAACGCAAGATGCTGACCCAACGACAATATACAGAGAATCGATGGAGGGAAAGATAAGAACTTTAATTAGAAAAAATTCAAAAAAGAGACAAAGATGCTGACCCAGATGAGCATCTGCTATGGTTGTTGGGTTCGATGGGTGATTGCCGACAAAAAATAAAGAAAGACGCTGACCCAGATGAGCAATGCTACGGTTGGGTTTGATTGGTGATCACTTAATCTAATCCCTAAAGCACGAGTAGTCTAAACTTAAAAACTTTCTTGATTAATCATACCATAAAATCGAAGTGTATGAAACGCGAGACCCACTTGTGTAAGCAAAATTAACTGACAGATGGGCCACACAAAATAGATGGGGTGGTGGGTCTCTCTCTCTCTCAAGCAGTCGCAGACACATATGACAATAATCAGGACAGATAACACAATTACTAACAAATCAAAACAGAGAAGGAGAAATACCTTAAGTCGTTGTTGCGGAAACAAATCAAACAGAGAAGACCCAACTCTGTCACAGCACCCTCGCCAACTCTGTCACAACACACTCGCCAACTCTGTCACAGAGAAGACCAAACTCTGTCACAGCACACTCAATGACTCTGTCACAGAGAAGACCCACGCGACTAAATGACTGTGTTTTCGTGTCTACGTCAATAATCCACGTGTTGCTTCGTCGTTTCTCCTCTCCTCAGCTACGTTGTTTTTGCGCTGCCTTCATGCTTCCAACTTGCGTTGCCGTCTGCTGCATGGTGCGCTCCTGTGTGTTTGTGTCTCCCAACACAAACAATTAACATTAAATAGTGACAGCTAAATTGACGTAAGGAATTATTAGTAATAACCAAACAGTAAAGACGGTGGAAGAAGATGAATCGTGAACGGTCGCTATGAATAAATATATTCGCATCTGTCCACTTTGCTTCGGTGCTTCTCATATCTTTGCTTACAGTAATCTGCGCACCTCTCCAGTCTGCTTCATTCAAATTCCTCAGCTCAAATACTGCACAGTTTTCCTTATTTCGTGAGTATACTGTATCATTGCAATTAATCTGATTGCTTGCCTTCATGAAAATTATGTCGTTATCTTCAATTGTTGGTAGCTATTTTTAGCTAAGTTCTCAATTGTTGGTGTCTACAATAGAAATGCTATATTTTCGTATAGTATCCATTCCCTCCTCTTTTCTTTAGAATCTTCCATGGACAAACATTGCATGTGCACTAAAATAGGACTTAGAAAATATCTACACATCAACGTAATCGTTAAAGATGAAGAAGAATGAACAATCTTGTATCTTGAGATTGGTTTGGAACTAAATTATATTGCCAATATGTTTCATTTTAATTGCTCTATTCCTTTATTCTTCCCAAATAGTACTTGAAAATATCTTTCTACACTTGCTAGAAGGTTGCAGCATCTGGTAGTTCATATCTTTATACATTTGCTAGTTGCAGCATCTATTAGTTCATTTTTTTTGTAATATGAAATAGTTGTAACTATTTAAGTACACAAATTTTTCTGTTGTTCGTTATTTTTATCCCTATGAAATTGCACTGTTAAGAAAGTTGCACTTTCAATATTTGTCCATTAGCTATTTAATATTTCAATATCTTCTGTTAATTATTTTTATCCCTATGAAATTACACTTGGTCATAGCATACTAGGAAACTTACAAAAGAATACGTATTCTCTTACAATCTGTTTTAAGTACTTATGTTACTTGTTATTAATATGTATTTATTTTTAAAAGTGCAAGATGGTTAAAATTGGTAATTATATGCAAAACCGCAAGATGCTTAACAATGGTAGATCTTTATCAAATATGGATGATGAACAAAATGAACCTAGTATGGTAGAGGAGTTAGAAGCTATAGAGGCTCTTAATCAACAGTCTAGCGATGCAATTGGAACTTCAAACAATGCGCCTAGCCTGGACGGACAAGTTATTAGTACCGGTAATGTGATCTTCAAAATTATATCATTGTACATTTAAATTTTTAATATAATATAATATAAATATATATTAATTTTAGTTTTTTAAATAGGAAATGTAAATTCTAAAAAACGTGGACGAGGACTAACAATTAATGCTAGACTTGCCAAGAAGAAAGCTGAAGGAAAACACATTGATGTTCAATTTCCTCCTCCATATTATAAGGTATGTGGTAAGCATGCTAGCCTTTTTAAGTCGGAAGTTACTATATGCATTCGGCAACTTGCGCCACTTCGTGTCTCTAGTTGGAAAGAGATTTCTGAGGACGATAAGAAGGCAATGTGGTTATTTTTAAAGGTATATATCCAATAGTTTACAACATCAAACCTGTACTTTGCAAGAACATTTGATAGAAAAGAAGGGAGATTTAGAATTATGAACTTATTGTATTCTATTCATTTTTCTTTTTGTTTATGTTTGATTTCATTTTCTATCATGTGTAACTAAACATCTTTAATGTCTAGGTGAGATGAACCATAGTTTGTGCTATAACATGTTTTGATTTTGTATTCTAATGCAATTATTTCGATTGATCTATTATGATTCAATTACGTGATTAATATATGTTCTAATATATCTGGACTATTAGTACATAATCTGATTTCATAACATAGAGATTGAGAAATCCTATATATAGATAGATCTACCGTAATTGAAAAGAGTTGATTACGAACCTAGAGATAGATAGACATAAATCATTTAGATTAGGGTCAAAACTAATAGCGGAACTTGCAAATCGATAAATCAATCTTAGAAATTTTAACCTGCATAATTCAGTTGATAAACCCAAGATTAGTTGTTAGTAGTCTTAAGTGAGTTATTAGCATATGATAGAAATTTCCACAGTTCAATAGTCGATAAAACAATTGCATAATAAAAGGTTAATATTATAATGGTTTTAGGGGGTTCATCACCTAGGCACTAATTCTTGATATTGATTATTTTCTAAGCGATTTATGTGTTCACTGCTTGATATTGTTTCCTAGTCTATTTTAGTTGTTTAAGTTTTGTTTTCTTTATTAAAACCAAAATTAAATTCGTAGACCAGATAATAAGATAAGAGAAATTACTAGGATTTATTGTCTTTGTGGGATTCGACTTATATTTGCTGGTACTAGTTACAACTACACCGTGCACTTGCAGTAAAATTAATATTGGTATAAAATAACCAATCAACGCCCATGTACCTGTAAGTCTCTGTGCTCATGTTGAATCATGAATTTAGTTATTGTTGATTATACACGATCTTTCATATATTTGTGTAAGTAACCATGTATTTCTTAAAAACCCTAAAATTTACAATAAAGGGAAGTGAGCAAAGGTAAATTGAGGAGAGTCAATTTTTGCAGCAGATTTTAGACATGAAATATCTAGAGAGGAGATGATTTTGATTAAGAGACGAGGAAAACACAAAGAATATATCAAAAGATCCCGTAGATTACAACATCAAATCTCAAACTTGCTAAAAGATCCAATAGGAGAAAAGGGGGGATTTAGAATTATAAACTATTTGTTTTCTGTTAGTTTCATATATGTTTATCTTTGATTTTGTTTTCTATTATGAGTAACTAAACGTGTTTAGTGTCTAAGTGTGTTGAACCTTATTTTGGGATAATAAAATGTTTTAATCTTTTATTCAATGAAAATATATTGATTATTGTTGTTCAATTATATGTTTTATGCTTGTTCTAATATATCTAGAATATTAGTACATGATTTGATTTCATATTATTGAGGGTGAGACGTCCTTTTGCATGAATAGATCAACCATAATTGAAAAATGTCGATTACAAATCTAGAAATAAGTCAACATAAATCCTTTAGATTAGAGTCAAACTTAATAGTAGAATTCATAAATCAATAAAGCAATTTTAGGGGTTTTAACTAGAAATATTTATGTTAATTAACTGATGGATTAGTTGTTAATAGTCTCGAGAGAGTTATAAATATAAGATAGGAATTTTCATGGCCTAATATTTGATAATATGATTGCATGATAAAAGGTTAATAATCTAAAGATTCTTAGGGGATTCATCACCTTGACACTACTATTTGATATAGAGTTGTCTTCATATTTTACTTATCCTGAGATCGTAGTTGTTGATTCTTAATTTAGTTATTTGTTTATCTTTAATTTTAATGTAAATCTAAATTCTAATTCGTAGCTAGATAATAGAAAAAAAGGTAATTACTAGTATTATAGTCTTTGTGGGATCAACCCATACTTGTCTATGCTAGCTACAGTTACATCGTGCACTTGTGGTATTTCAATATTGATATAGAAATAACCAATTACATGCTCATCCACTCCAAGTTTCTTCTTTCTTTGTAATAGAGTTTAGCTAAGATTTTTCTTAATTTCACCTTTAAAAATGTTGGCTTTTTGTTACTTGCTTGAGTAGTATATGTACATACATATAATTTAATGATGAAAATGGCAATAGTTTGGCTATATCTTGTTAGTTATAGTTGATTCTATTTGTGGATCATTTGTTGGATTAATGTGAATTTGGAGAAATAGCTAGTGGTTTTATAGCATAGCTGTCAAAAGTGATCATATGGATAGTATAATTTAATTGCATAATTGTGGAGTTAATGGGCCATAATTTGCATTATGGTAGTGTTTAGCCTATCGTATAGCAATACAAGAATATCTTTAGAAAAATCTTGAAATGTTCTTTTGTTTCTTTCATAATGAAAGGTGAGCTCTGCATTCTGCTTTGCTATCTTGCACATAAATTTGATCGGCCTTTTGTTAGCCATAGTTCTTTGGAGAATATTCATAATAGATTTGCTAACCCTCTAGCCCTTAATGATAGAGCATCACAATATGCATTCTTTTCCACTAAAGTAGCTCTTGGTAAAGAGTTTCTTATTGTTTGGTGTGATGTTGAAACAATCTCTATTTCCTTTCCCTCTAAACTTCAGACACTAGCCTTGTAAATATGAGCTTGAATATGACTTCTTGTTTATGGTCACTCCATCTTCTTTGTAACATCCAATCTACCATCTCCTTCCAAGTTGAGACGGAGCAAGTTAAGGAGACTAGGTTGAGCAGTCTCCTCTATAAATGTCAAGTATACTCATAACTAAAGAAAGATGATCATTTGTCATAGTTAAGGAGTTACATCAAGTACATTCTACAGATGGGATGGAAAGAATTATTCTACCTTTGGTAGATAGTCTCTTATGAATTGCTAACTAGAAAATAAAACTTGTTTTTCGAATTGCTTGAGGGAACCTTAAAAGTTTGAACCATGGGCCAGTTACATACCTTTGCTTTAAGAAATATTTGCATAATATATTAGCATATATTATAGTGCATTTTTTATCCTATATACAATCACCTAAAGAAGAGGTTCTTAATTTCCCTTAAAACAAAATTGTCAAGCTCTTTTTGGTCTATTGATCAATGCTAAAATCATTATCCAAGATCACTTATTTCACTATAGCTTATAATAGAATGTATATCTTTAGATGAAGGAAAATATCTTGCTCCATCAATGTAGATCACTCCATCTATCAATCTAGAATTTGTTGTTGGATTCATCATCTAATTTAGTTTTAAAACTAATCCCTCACTTGTGCTCTTAATCTCAGCAAATGAGTCATTATCTAGAAGGCATCTTGTCTTGGCTTACAAGTCCAAAAATCCTATTGTTTCAAATGATAAGAGTGCATCCATCTAACCCATAAAGATTCCTTGTCACTAAACAATCTCCAAATTCTTTTAATTAGGAGTGGTGCATTCCTAATCTCGTTTAACTAAACTTGGACTTCCTTGTATTTTTATTATATAACATCTATTTTTGATATGAAAACAAATATTCTATTACTAGATGATCTTTGTTATTGGAAGGCAATGCGACCATACCAATAAGTTAAAAGGTGTGGCTGTTAATTTATTTACTCATTTATTTTTTGTAACCAAATCTCAGGAACTTAGAATTAGCTTGCAATTTGAGATATCTATGGAGAGAGAAGAAAATGCTATTGTATTATCATCAATTAAATTAGGGATTGTAGTTAACAATATAATACCTTATTATCATCTGCTATTCTAATCAATTAACTCAATACCCCACTAATGTTTATGCTAGTTCCATGTTTTAACTGTGAAATAATTAAATATAGGCTTAAAATCTTTTACAAATTAATACTAGTATTTATTGGTCCATTTTGTGGTTTTGTTGATAAAGATGAAAATCCACTACCGATATCTTAATAATTTGAGAGTTTGCACATAAACTAAAAGAAAGTTAGACTAACATTTAATGCTTATTATTATTATTATTTAAAATTTCTTAACATAATAAATATTTAGTTTGATATAGTTGAGATCAAAATTCAAGAAGATGTTTTTGGTCTTAGAATAATAAATTTTGGACATGTGTAGATAGGATTAGGGAGATGTTTTCAGCCTTAATTAAAATAAATTCACATAGTAAGGATTTGTTTTTTATAATTAAAATTTCTATGAAATAAGAGAGGTCTATCATATTGTATTCATCAAAATTTATATGAAAAAATGGTATAAAATGAGATTTCTCTTTCAATTTAAAATTATGTAAAAAATGGACTACTCAATTTCAACCATACAATACAAAATCCTTCTTGTAACTTAGAAATTAATGAAAATTAGGAGAACATTTTCTAAGAAAAATTTTGAAAGTAAATAAAAAAGGTGATGATGTTTTATAATGGGTATTAGTGATATCACAAAAATATGTAGTAATTAATATATGTTTATAGCAAAACATGATAAATAAATAAATATAAAAGTAAAAGAGTCATAAAAATAAGACTTTAGATCATTCCCTTAAGAGATTCCGATTTAGTAGGACAAAACCAAATAACCACACGTTGACGCTTCTAAATTATGGATTTTTCATTTCCTTGTAAATTGAGTTTAAGGATGATAATTTAGGCTCGGCTCGACCCAATTTGGCTCAGATTGACTGGATTATGGGTCAAAATGGTTTGACTTGATCGGGTCACAGGTTAAGCTTGGCCATATCTGACCAACTTATGGCCTGATGGAAACAACAAAAACAATATTATTTTTGTAAAAAATGATGTCTTTTTTTAATGTTAAAAAATAAGGATGAGCTGGACCTACCAGCCAGCTCCGGCCTATGAGCCATCTAATCAAGAGTCGGGCTGGCTTAGGCCCAGCTTATTAACATCGCGAGTTTGACCGAAACTTTTGAGAAAATAAAAAAACAAAGTAGTTGTATAGGCTTTGGTTTGGTTGGGTTTGGTGGTCCTCTAGTCCTACCTCGCTGTTAGTCAGAAAATTCTCCGCCACCTTAACGAGACTTCTCTTCCAGTTCCAGCACACACAAGCAAACAAGAAAAAGAAAATATCAAAGGGAAGAGTCGCACTTATTTTTATAACCTTTTCTCCACCTAATATATCTGACTCTATTAAATACAACTCTTAATACTTTTCTTTTCATGCCCGGCGATCTGAGAGTGCCATTTCTTATTTCTCCACACCACACACGCACTATCACCTCTATACATACACGTCTCTCTGTAGACACATACAGTCACGTACATACATATACACATACACATAGACAGAGCATAGTCTGTGAGAAAAATAATGGTTCAGATGAAGTACTTGGTAGAGGTGGAAAAGGCCAAGGAAGGTGGTGATGGGAAGCCTTCGGTGGGGCCTGTTTATCGGAGTGTTTTTGCTAAGGATGGATTTGCTCCTCTTCTTCCCGGGATGGATTCTTGTTGGGATATTTTCCGGTTCGTTTTCTCTAATCCTCTTCTTCTCATTTTTGTTTGGTTTATGGGAAAAATATTTTCTTTGGTGTTTGGAGAATGGGTTCCGGCTTGGAGAAAAAGTCAACTCTTGTTGTACTTGCTTCTGTTGCAAGAGTAAACGTATCTTGGAGCGATTTGGAAGCAGGATTAGTTTACTGGTTGATATTTTGGTGTTTTTATAGTTGTTTTTTACTGACTGATTTTCGGGTACCTTTAGCATTCACTCCCCTTGTTCTTTCCGTTAATTAGAAAATAAAATAATTTCCTTATTTGGTGCAAAAGTTTGTTCTTTTGGGGAATTCTACTTCAGTTTCTCCTTGGAATATATAATTATGTATAGTTTTAATGGAAGACCAATTTACTTTTGTGCTCTATACATTTGTTCCATTAGTACACTGACGTTAATTAGATTTGTACAATATGTTGTCCTTCACGTTCTGAAATTTCCACTTCAATTAGAGCGTCCCTTAAATACCCCAAAACCACTTAACACTGATTTGAACCGTTTTGCTTCTTACAGGACAAGTGTTGAGAAATATCCCAACAGTCGAATGCTTGGTCGCCGAAAGATTGTTAATGGGAAGGTATTATTTTGTAGTCATTTTTTTTTAGAAAAAAATCTCTTTGTACCTCCTATTTGTGTATCTTGCCATTGCAGCTCTTTTAGTTGCTAAAACTTGGAATTGTTGGCTATTTGTTTTTCAGGCTGATAAATATGAGTGGCAAACCTACAAAGAAGTATATGATTTGGTAATTAAAGTTGGGAATTCAATCCGCAGTTGTGGTGTCGAACCGGTAAAGTATCATTTGTTAGTTAACCTGGAGTTCGTATCTGAAATTTGAGCATTAATTGGTTTTGTCTGTTGATGATATCTAGGGAGACAAGTGTGGCATTTATGGTGCCAACTGCCCAGAGTGGATTATTAGCATGGAGGTAACTCATTACTGTTGTCATTAGCATTACTAGTTTTGTCCAATTCAATGGAAAGCTTTTCCTCTTCTGTGAAGAGCAAAACTTGCTGGGAGACTCTTGTTGTCCAAAAACTTTTGTTCTAGGATAAGACTGCGGTCATCAAAGAATCTGTTTTTAACATTTCAGGAAGCTCTCAGCGGTATGAATTCTGAGTGCACATTGCTTCAGATGCCATTTGAAATGTCAGGCTAGGGGACAGAAACATCTTAATTGCTGATTAGTATTTTCTCAGTAATAGGCTTATACGTGTAATTGTCTGATACTTTTTTTATATTTATGCTTCCCCAAGCTATTAATTTGGTGTGCTTTGTTTTTCAACTGAGACTGATAAGCAAAAGGGGAAGGGTAAATAGATTCGTGTGACTCCTGAATGTCAAAGATATATCGCATTTTTATTCTTTTGTTGTTACTGTTGCAGGCATGCAATGCCCATGGGCTTTACTGTGTACCTTTGTACGATACATTAGGTACATAATTCTCTTTCAATTTGATAACTCAAAACATGTGACTCTTTTTCATGTGTCAATGAATTTAGAGTAATTTTCTATTGAAACATTGTTACTACTTGCTAGTGTGTCATGTTCAAAGCTTGAATTTAAACTTGTGTGCTTGTATTGTAACTTAAAATTTGTTATCCTGACAAATTATCTTTTTCACACTCTTGAATCCATGGTCTATTAGGTGCTGGAGCAGTGGAGTACATTATATGCCATGCAGAGGTCTCAATTGCTTTCTCAGAAGAAAAAAAAATTCCAGAGGTATGCTTTGTTGTCATTTACTTTTGAATACTGTCGACAAAAAAAAAAAAAAAAACCATTTGGATATAGCTCTGATACTCACATTTTAATGATATTTCAACTCTTTTAAATTGGCTACAAATTTGGGTAACATCATCCAGAGTTGGAATTAATAACTCAGAAGATTTCTTGAAGTTCTCTTCATTTATCTGACCTGGCAGAGATTGCTTTATGGTGTTTATTTTTTATTAGAGATTTCATTTTTATATGCTAATAGCATCCTTTAGTGATCTTAAATTCTCTCTTTCTCTACCAGCTATTGAAAACATTTCCCAACTCAACACAATACTTGAAAAGTAAGTGGGTCTTTTAAGGTTTTGCTTTTCCTTGTCAAGTTTTTATGAAAAGTGATTGTGGTTACTATATTATGCAGGAATTGTGAGCTTTGGCGAGGTCACTCAGGAACAAAGGGAAGAGATTGTGAAGTTTGGTTTGGAAGTTTACTCTTGGGATGATTTTTTAAAACTGGTATATTGCTGTGCTACTTTACTTGAGGTTAAATGTTGCATTCATGGTAGATTGCATAACCTAGTGAACATTTTTTCCAACATCATCTTAAAAATGTTAAAGGTAATTGCCTGTGGTATATGTAATGTGCTTTATTCGAAATCATGAAGTTTAAGACTTCAATTAGTTCTTGTTAGTGTTCTAAGACCTGATCCAGTCCATCCATATCAATTTGGAAACCCAAGATTGATATGGAGTCCTTGTCTATTAACGGGCGAAAACTAGCATACAGAAACCCATCTGGGAAAGTCACAGTTGAATTGGGTGGCAAATCCCTCTCAGTTCAATAGGCAATTCTCTATTTCTTTTCATTAAATTCACACAAAGTTAATATCCTATATAGAGGAGCTATGGTTCTCAAAAGAATGCTTGATGTGATCTCCAAAACAAGAAACTTTATAGAAATGAAATTCTACCCAAATCACAATTCCGCAATTTGTTATGCTACCAATTTTCAAACATCAAATAACCTACTTTCAGTGGTTGTCAGCCATACTTATTGGTTGTGTTCTACCTTGTCACATATGTCATCATCCATTGCATTTAATTTCCGTCTCAATAGTTCTGCCTCATCTCAGTTGTCATGCATTGTCATTGATATCTCTCTAATATTTAAACCCAAATGAAAATAAGAAGACAAATGGAAGGAACTTGTGCTTTTGTTCTTTAACAAGCCAACGGCATAACCCAGAAGAGAACACTTTGCTTGTATAAGACCACAAAGAGTAGGTTTGAATGAGAGGGAGAGGGAGAGTGGTGAGATAGCTATTAGAATAAGAAAATGTTTTCTTCATTGACATTATTTGTGTTTAGCCCTATCTTGTACCCTGCAGTTCTAGAATGGTAGATCCCATTTTACACCTCTTGTTACTGCCGATCTTTCCATCTGAGAATGAAAACTTTTTCACATTGCCATTTATAGCCTTTAAGGTCTCTTAATGTCTTTAACGTTTAATAAATGGGGAAGCTCTCCTTAGATAGGTAACACAATTTATTTAAATAAAAGTCAGCCCTCATATTAAGAGTGTTCAAAACTCCCTAATTTATTAGATTACGAACTTTATGTATATCTAATTCCAATCTTGCGCTTTTTTAATATTTATCTTGTAATCACTTGGTTATATCTTCATTAGTTTTTCATTTCTTTTTCATTTGGCAGGGATAGCTAATTTGGCACTCATATGATTTGATATCTTTTCTTTTCAACCTTTTATTTATTACAAAACCTTAAGGTCAATCTACTTGAATCTTTGTCCCTTAACCCCTGCATCAATACCCTGCACTGTCTCTTAAACTCTGCTTCATGTTTTTCATTTTTCTTTTTTTTTTCTCTACTGCATTTGGAAATGGATTCCATCTTAGTAATATCTCAACTAAACAAGACAGTATTGAGATTGGGACACTGTTGAGGTTTTGTTCTGATCCATTGGATATCAGTAGCTTCATTATTTTCCTTTTAATTATTAAACTAAGGAAAATTGCTCTTAACTTTTTTAGCTTCATTATTTTCCTTTTAATAATTATCTTAAGGAAAATTGCTCTAGCTTTTTGGTTTTTCACCTTTTTTTTAGTTATTACTCCTGATTGATCCTTGGATGAAACTAAATGACAATTCTATGTTGTGACAGGGTGAGGATAAACACTATGATCTCCCGCTGAAAAAGACAAGTGATATTTGTACAGTTATGTATACTAGTGGAACAACTGGAGATCCCAAGGGAGTAATGATCTCAAATGATAGCATTGTTACTATTGTATCTGGTGTGAAGGCACTGCTAGAAAATGTTAATGAAAAGGTGATTATCTTGGTCATATCCTAGGTTTTGTGAGTATACAATCAAAAGTGTAGTTATTTTTGGACCCTGAACTGGCTTGTGAACAATGTACATTTGTTAACTTCTCATACTACATTTTTTAAAATGAGAGTTCATGTCTAATTAAATCCTTGTCTATCAATTTTACAGCTGACCACTGAGGATGTCTATCTGTCATATCTACCTCTTGCTCATATCTTTGATCGAGTAATTGAGGAATTCTTTATATCACAAGGTGCCTCCATAGGGTTTTGGCGAGGGGTAAGCATCATAACACTCAAATACCATTTATATGGTAACCATCACTGAGATTGATTTTATGTTAAGTGTGAATGGATGGTTACCATGTTTTCGAAATAAGGTTAGATTACTAAATAGTACATGTTTTCAGGATGTAAAACTTCTTCTTGAAGATATTGGGGAGCTAAAACCAACTATTTTCTGTGCTGTGCCACGTGTATTAGATAGAATATATTCAGGTAAAACTCCTGACCATGATGCTATCTTGATTATGATTGTTATTCTTTTGTACATGTTGATGGAAGTAAACCTTAAGATAGTACTATTTTGCCTCCTTGGATGAGTACTTAAACACTCATTGTCCAGTTGGAAAAAAGTGAATGTATCCTTTACTATCTCCTGATGAATGAGGCGGCATTACTCATGTTCTTGTGTTTGATTCACTAGTCATGATGCTGTTTATGGTTGGAGTGCTTCTCTGAGGCATGAATACTAGGTTAGAAACTTCCCAACTTGGCACAGATATGCCAAGGAATGACAGTGCTAAAGAATTACACTTTGTGATCCTTCTTTTATTGTAACCTTGTCAACTGCTGAATGCGATGAAAGTAGTTTTCTATGTTATTTTACTCTCATCAAATACTCTGTATCGTGAGATGGATCTGTTTTCATGCTTTGTGCATTTACAGGTTTGACTCAGAAGATTGCTGCAGGGGGTTTGTTAAAGAAGACATTATTCAATGTGGCGTACTCCTAGTAAGTTGGATTTTATAGTCAAAGACATTTAGGTAAAATGATATATAAAAATGTTCATTTTTGCTCTCTTCCTTCAAGGTATGTTAAATGTTCTTATCTAATCCTGCACAAAAACATAAAAGTAAAAACAAAACAATACTATCTTCTTTTTATTCTTATTCATTACAATCAAATTTATTAAACTGCATATCTCTGGCTTACATATGTGAATTCTTTTTACTTGTCTGATACAGTTTTAAATCAGTTTTATTTTATCTATCTAAGTGGTTATCTGGTTGTTTCTCCATTGCTGTTATTAATTTTCCATGTTTTGACAAACACCAAATTCTAACTTAATTTGGCAGCAAATTAAATTATATGAAGAAAGGAAACACACATTTTGATGCATCTCCACTCTCAGACAAAGTTGTCTTTAACAAGGTAATTTTCCTTCTTTCCCTTTGGCAGAACTTGTTATAACATATTATTGGGTGCGATGAAATTGTGCTTATATTTTGAGATTTCATTAGTTTTATGTCATCCTCAGGTAAGGCAGGGGTTAGGAGGAAATGTACGGCTTATCCTATCTGGAGCAGCACCTCTTGCTACCCATGTTGAAGCTTTCTTAAGGGTGGTTTCTTGTGCTCATGTACTGCAGGGATATGGTATGCAGTTCAAATAAACTCTGCAATGCAGCATCTTAATTTTCACTTTTCCTTTTGTCATCGACTCACTCACATTTTGCTGCCATCAGGGCTAAGAAAAGAAAATTATACTTTGGTGTTGCAGGGCTGACAGAAACCTGTGCTGGCACTTTTGTGTCTCTACCAAATGAGATCTCAATGCTTGGCACTGTGGGCCCACCTTTACCAAATGTGGATATTTGCCTAGAATCTGTTCCTGAGATGAACTATGATGCCCGTGCAAGCACACCACGTGGAGAAATTTGTATAAGAGGAAATACCCTGTTCTCAGGTTACTACAAACGTGAGGACCTCACAAAAGAGGTCCTCATTGATGGGTGGTTCCATACAGGTTTGTACCATACTATTCTTGGTGGGTAATTAACTTTCTATTGTTGGTTTATTTTTAACTCGCCATGTAAAATTTGATTTTCGCTCCAGGGGATATTGGGGAATGGCAACCAGATGGAAGCATGAAAATTATAGATCGGAAGAAGAACATATTTAAACTTTCACAAGGGGAATATGTTGCCGTTGAGAACCTGGAGAATATTTATGGTCTTGTATCTGATATTGATTCGGTACGTCTTTGGAGAACATTTAGTATTATCAGTGCTGGTTTGACAATATTTTGCTGCCTATTACTTGGTTTTTGATTTTGTTTATTCATTTTGCATGCTTTCTTGTTGATAAAATGCTAGCGGTCTTTCAAAGTACTGATGCAATTTTTATGTCGTCTAACACGTAAAACTATTTTATATTTCAGATATGGGTTTATGGTAACAGCTTCGAATCTTTCCTAGTTGCTGTTGTTAACCCTAATCAGCAAGCACTTGAACACTGGGCTCAGGAAAACGGTGTGAGTGGGGACTTTAAATCACTATGTGAAAATCCAAAGGCCAAGCAATACGTACTAGGAGAGCTTGCAAAGATTGGAAAAGAGAAGAAGGTGAATACTTTTCAGTGCTTTTGACTTTAAAACTAATATAGTTACTTATTTAATCGTAACTGTTGTTTTTGGCAGTTGAAAGGCTTTGAGTTTATAAAGGCTATTCACCTTGATCCCCGACCTTTCGATATAGAACGTGATCTTCTTACTCCAACCTATAAGAAGAAAAGACCACAGTTACTCAAATACTATCAGGTAGATTTTATTTGTAGCAATCGGTATCATATCTATTCTTGCAACCTTCCCTTTCTTCTGACTTACGGTATGCTTTGACACAGAATGTTATCGACAATATGTACAAGGATGCAAGCAAGCCATAAAAAAGGATTTGACTAAATCAAATGATCTCCTTCCAAGCAGGGCCTTTTTCCTATTATTTGTTTGTACATACTCTATTTACAGACATCATCATGTGTTTTCATACAGTTAATACCAAATACCGCGTAATTAATTAATTTTCCCCTTAATGTTTATAAACATGAATGTGTTTTATTGTTGTAATGAATGATCGAACTGAAATCGCAGATAGTACTTTTAAACTTTTAAGTATATTTCCCAGTTTTCATTTGCTACTCTAAATCTCATCATAATTTTATTCTATTTCTGGAATATACTGACTTACCCCTTTTCTCGTGTTGCTTCCAACCTTCATGTCTGCATCATCCTCTCTCGTTCCCTTTATCCCTCCCCTTCGAAGTAGTATGCAGCTAGCTCCCAAGGTAGTTCAAGACCACTCTATCTCTAATCCTGGAAAAAAAAAAATGATCCCCTCCTAGTATGGAGGACATAGTCTTCTCATGGGAGATGGATCAGACCAAGATATCTAACTTGTTCGATACCAATCAAACAAGGCTGTCCAACTTTTACAGTACTGTTCTTGTTGGTTTTAACGGCCATAATGATATAGTTGATTTCAACATTTGAAAATTGAGATAAATCTTGTCATGAACTTGATTTTGACTGGAATTCTAAAGAAAACCAGTATAAAACAAGTTCTTTGAAATTGTAGTGAGAATATAAGGAACTTTTACTTAGGGGGGTGGTTGGTTTGTACGGGGAATGGTAATAGGAATGAGAATAAATATAGTGAAGAATGGGAATGAATATTATCATTATAATTATGATGGTTGGTTAAGAGGAAGGAATGATTACCATTACCATTGATAGTGGTTGGTTTGTAAAAAATAATGTAATTAATTA
>JANIHZ010000210.1:49631437-49642254 GCA_027478365.1 Erythroxylum rufum | reverse complement strand
AATGAAATGAACATTTATGTTGAGTTTTATGTGAGTGTTTTTCAATTATTTTATATGAATAAATTCTTTGCAAAAGACTTGATGGCATGTGATTTTAACTTATGCATTCAATTGTATGATTATGAGATTGAAAGAAGTTGAAAATTTGAAACATAAGATTTTGCAATTTCACAATCATGACAATCCCATAATTAATTTCAAAAATTTTATGAGTTGCTTTTTAGCTATGGAATGGATTAAGTTTTATGCCAAAAGTTAAGGTACTAAGAAAAATGATTTCGTGTTTTTAGCCTATGGTATGTCGTTAGGCTCATTATATGATATTATGTAAGTCAGAGTATTCCAAACGTGAATGGCAGTGTCTCGGGGGCGTTAGTTACTAACAGTGGGTGGTATCGTGTCTGTCAATAATCCAATCCAGTGAGTTGCCCTCTACAAGTACGGAGTATATAAAGTGCTAGCCAAAATTTTTATGGGTAAACGATGCAGAATCAGCTTCGTAACTACCAGTTTATACTGGTTAACCTATTATGGGTAAGTGATGCAGAACCAGGTCCGTGACTTCATGCCTAGGGTATCATATGGTTATTTTAAAAGTAACTTGAGAGGCACTGTATGGTACCAATTCCAGTGAATAGCTTATTTTCAGTATACAGTTTTTCAGAAAACTTATTGCCACCACTGTTTATTGTTTAAGGAAAATGGAAAATGGAGACTTTTATAATATGAGTTTAAGTTGAAAAAGCATTTTGAAATAGTATTTCAGAAATTTTGAAATTATGTTTTACAAAATGTTATGTCGGATGGGACTATTTCAGTTATGTGGTTATAAAAGGTTTAATTTTTAGTAAATTGATTAACACTCACTTAGTTCATTTAACTCACTCTTATGTTTATGTTTTTAAACAAACTACCCCAGGTATGCGTACAGGTGCTGCAATAATTAGGACTCCGTCACAAGATTAGTTGTATCGTCGGGTACTACTATGTTTGTCTTATCTTTCTTATGTATGTGTTTGCTTGAAATTGGCTTAGTTGCTTGTATCTATGTTGTAAAGTATATTTGGAAAGGGTTTTAAAGTGTGATCTTACAAACATCTTTGGGTTTGTAAATCTCTTTTTCTTAATGAACTACGAGGGCTTTGATCCTCAATTATATTTTTAAAATGTTGAAAATTGTATGTTTATGATTGCTTATGATGTGGACCTAAGGTCCTATTCCAGAAGTGGAGATGATATGTGAAATATTAGAAGTGTTTTAAAATATGTTATTTAGGTTTTCAAAAATTTTGGGAAGGTCAAATTACAATCATTGTGCTATTGAAATTTTAGTTAAATGATTGGGAAAAAAAATTCCCACTATTTTCCGCGCTTTTAACTTTTAAAATATAAAAGAAGTTAACAGTTAAACGGCTTGGCTTTATGGGAACCCTTCAGTTGAGTTAGATATCGATTGAAGGGCTACTGTGGGATCACCGGGAGGGTTCCAGAAGGGGAACTCTGGGATGGGTCCTTTTAATAATATATAAGTTCTTTTAATATGAATAATATCTATATATTGTGAATAATATCTTGAATTTGATGTATTACATTTTACACAGTGCTACTTACTTGTAACACAATGCCCCCCAAAAGGTGGTGGTACTCTGTGAGTCTAAGAAATAACTTTTGCTCAACAAGGATCTTCATTCCTTTTTTAGATATATATAAAGTTTTTGATGATATAACATTAAAAAAGATCTTTAGCTTATACTGCTTGAAGCGACTAATGTTTCTTCTTCTAACAATATCTCTCCCTTTAACTTATACAAGTTTGTATGTATCATTTATCCCTTCATAAGTACAAGCATATCTCAAATTATTTTCAAAATCTTGGTAACAAATTGTATTTTGTACCCAAAAGCATCTAGTCATCTTAGAGAGAACAAATTCTTCTTTAAGCCTTCTTTATTACATACTTTCATAAGAGTATGAATTATACCATCATACATCTTCAGCTTGATGGTTGTAATATCAATAAACCTTATGATAGTTGTCACAATTGTATACATATTCTCTTCAGAGAGATTTGTGATAATTGAACCGTTTTTTTATAGAGGTCATGTGAAAAGTAGCTCCCGAGTTAAAGAGCTATACATCAAGTAGTGACTTTCTACTTTCTATTATTGTTACTGCTTCACAATATAAAGAATTCTTATTATTTAAAGTACGTGTAAAATTTTCTTAAGGACTGGTATTTTCTTATTTAAAATCTAACTATCCTTTTTTAAGTGACCTTCTTTGTTATGATTGTAGAGTTTTAAATTCTTCTTACTTCTGAATTTTGATCTACTATGATTTTGCCTCTCACTTGGGCCATATTTTATTGATCTCCTTCTTACCATCATAAATAATTTAACTTTTTGTGAACTAGAATGATTTCTTCTTTATTCTTGTTTTGAATTTCTTCCTACAAAGTTGTAGTTGTAAAGTTACTGAAAACTAAGTAGTTGGTAAAAAGATTATTGGTTAAATTGATAATGAGTTGATCATAAGAATCATATAGAATTTAAAGTATAAGTTTGAAATGTTCATGTGGCTATTTTATAAACCAACAATGTAAATTGAGAGAGTAAAATAGTCAAATTATTAATGTTCTTAGTCACCAAAATGGATTATAACATCTAAAAATTATAAAGTTTCTCCTTAAGAAAAATTTATAATGTAATGATTTAACCTTATACAGCTTTCTAATATGAACATATATCTTCTTTGTCGTTTTCTTCTCCTCTGAGCTTGACAAAAATTTATCTGTTAGAGCTAGATAAAGATTTGCAAAAATATTTGAATGCATTTTATTCCATTTGGTGTTATCTATAAAATTCCTTGCTCTTTTCACTAATGGTTGTAAGTCAATTATCCTTTATAAGGATAACTTTCACCTTCAATTTTCATAATAAGAAATTATGCTAATTAAACTTATCAATCTTAAGTTTGGCTACTATTCCTTCTATCGCAAATTATTTTGAACTAAGAGAAATAGTGAGCATTATTGTACACTTGAATAGGAATGAATACCATTAAAGAGTGAATAATATCTAACTTATTTTTTGATATGAAGGATACACTTATAGTGGTAACCACAAAGCATATGATAAGCATATATATTAGGTTCTGATGTCGCTTATTAGAATAATTAGGTAGATAGAACATGATCACATCTCATTTAAGATTAAAAAAAGGTACTAATAGATTATTACGAAACTTTTTTGTATTTGATATAAAAAAAGCAATATCAATTGAATTATTTAAAATGATTAACATATAAATCATAATAAAGAATGAATTTTAATTCCGACCTTATTTCGAAGCTTAATCCTTTTTATTATATCCCTCAAACCATTTCTGAAATCGAATCATCTCAACCACTGTAACCGCATAAGTGTCAAGCCTCTAACGATATTCATAGAATATGTTAAGAGCACTTTACAACTGTTGTAGAGAGGGTTAAGGAAGAAGTGCTAGCTTTATTAGAGCTTAAGCCTATTTATAATAGGTTTTGGACATTTTAGTAATTTAATTCAAATTAAATTCTAATTGCAATTAAGTTTAATTAAATATCAATTATGCCCAAACAAGATCTATTATATTAAACTAACCTTCATTTATTAAATATCTCATATTTAATCAAAAAGTTTCTTAAAATTTACAATCAACTTTAACTTGATTAAAATACTTTTATTTCTTCAACCCGTTCTTTGTGTGTGATCCATCAAGTTTCCAAATACATTGGTAATGGATATAAATAATAACCCTAAATTAATTAGGATTAGATATATTAAACTTCTTTTTATCTATCTTTAACTTTCTAATTAAACAATTTATATTAATATATATCAAGATTGGCATCTAGCAAAATAACATGACCATCTAAATATTTAGGAATGCTATAGTGGTTTTGGCTAACCTTTTCATGCATGATTTTCTTTTGTATAATTCAATCCTTTTATCATACAATATTCTGATTAAACGTAGAGCATGAAAATATTATCTACTTTATTTTGAGTCTAATCATATTAGTTCTCCACCATTAGTAATTAATTTAATTATGATAGTTGAAAACTATTTTCAAAGTGTCATTCTACGTTGGCCAAGAATTTCCCAAATCAATATTAATTGAGAATAACGAAATGTTCTCCCTAATCGCTTTTGGATGATAAATCATATATTGATCACTCAACTATCTCTATATAGTTCATGTTATATCCAATAACCGTCGACTAAGTTATCCTTACTTAGAATAGGTCATAGGTAATATCAAAATATAGCAATCCCTATACAAGATAGATATGGAGATCTCAAGTCAAAGGAACACTTATACAATCACCATAATAAGAATTTTCATAGATATACAAGTAATGTTTCAAATGGAATTCTCACACGAGGTCACTTCGGTGAACTCATTCTCTAATAAGAACCTACATATTTGTTTAAGTATGTTCATACTTTAGTATATGAGATTGATTACTTCCTTCAAAAGAAAAAACATGTGTGCAAGTCTCTTTACGTTCTATTATGTCCAATCTTAATAAAACAATAATTAGGAACAATTTAGGGATAATATATAAATACACTATGAATCTCACAATTATAATTTCATTTACAATATATATTTATCCTATAAACTTTACCATATTTATCTAAATATGTATAATATAAAGAATGCCTTTAATTTTTTTTTAATAAAATGTAACTAATCGATTGGCTGTAGGGCATTAATCAACAGTCTCCCACTTACAAAAAGTCAATAGTTTAAGTATCTTATACCATATCACTATATGATGATCATATTACTGCTAGGACAGTAGTTTAGTGAGAGAATTCTACAAGATTCCCTAAAGTGAGAATTTGTTTAAATCTTACAAGGTTCATCTTAATTATCATCGTAATTAAGAGAAATTACCTAAATACATATTTGGATCTTTGATGATACCTTAGCTCCTTTCACATGCCTAATGGCTCTAATGTTCTACAGTATATTACTGTCTTAAACAAAGCAAGGAACTATAATAAGTTCATTAAAGAAAGTATTAATCCAAATAATCATTTCCACTATATGAAAAATATATTATGGCTTAATTAGCATGCACTGGAAGCTTCCAAATCTTAAAATAATAATGTTCTATATCCAAATCTTAAAATAATAATGTTCTATGTAAAATATGCCATAATAAAGATTTACTTCTAAAGTTAATATCCTTATAACCTTGAATTCAAATATCAAATCATGTATAGAATAATGGATATCTTTAATATTTCACAAGCATTAGATATCTCAAATGCTAAACACCTTTAGTATATTATCTATATACTTGGAGTAGAAAAGGTCAAGAACTTCCAATATATTTCTAATTAAGATGTTATCTTTTCATATCTAATAAGTTTTGTTCTTAGACAATTATAGTTTCAATAATTGAAAATATTTATTGTTTTTCTTTGTGAGCAACATGTCTCTATATACTCTTATTGAAGAGGACAACTATACTCTCACTCATCTTTTAACAGATATGATAAATTCACAATCATCTAAAAAAAAACTCTTTAAATTCATCATAAAAGTGAAAATTTCAACGTCTGGTAGCCTTTCAACTAAACATCCAATGTATCAACAAAGACACTAGTTCCGATAGGATATATTGTCACAGTATTTGAAAGCATACATTAAAATAAACAATTTGTTTAATGGGTCTGTAAGATCGTATCCAAACATTTATATATCTCATAATCTTTTATTATCCTATTTAGTTCTAAACTTAGTGGATAATATATGTTTCAACTAAGCATCGCATCCCCAAATCATTAACTTTGACTCTTTTAAAACTTTAGCATTCATATCTAATATGAGATCTTACTAATTGATTTAATTGGAACTACCAAAGGTAAGTTGTAGTATTAAGCATAGTTATAGAAGAAATAAATATTGTATTATACAATATCTCATAATCTATACACTTATGGAATTTTTCTGATGGTATTCACCAGATAATCTCATTCTACATAGATAACCAAAAAGATTATGACTCACCACATTGTTCTCATCGAAGTACTTGAGCATTCTCAATGCTTAATTTCTGCTTAGATAAACAATTTGAACTTTTCAAAATTTTAAATCAATATTTCATGCAATTATATCGTATAAAGCCATTGGTGCTTCTAATGAAATATAAGAATCATCCTTTAATGAATTATTGTTCTATCCAATACATCACATAAATAAATTTAACAATTCAATACCATCATCATCCTTTCACCAAAAGTTGATTTGGTTATTTTTGAAACCAATAAGTTTCACAAATTGTATATGACTCATAATTAAAATGACACAGTATGTAACTTCTTTATTTTCATTATATTGATTTAACCAATATGGCATAAAAGGATGGTCTTAGTTATCTAACTTATGTTAAGTGTAACTCTCCTTTGATCCATCACATTCAAACTATTTTTATAAACTTGGATCAACTACCTTCACTTAACAACTTATTTCTTTTCATGCTTTGAACATTATAGTAATGTTGAATCTAAATTTAGTATCAAATACTAAAAAGCATAAACTAGAAATACATATGATCTCTTCTATATCACATATAGGCAATAAAACTCATGCATCATTTTTCTTCTAATAACAACTATTATCATACTATAGCAAATGCCTTAAATTTTATTCCATATTTATGCTTTTAGTAGGCTAAATTGTATAAAGCAATTTCATGATTGTACTATACCTTTTAGTCTCTATTTCATGCAATTTCTTGCATCATGCTATCATGGTGTCGACATATATTTTATATGAAACCTTTAAAGTTTATAAGATTTTAATCAACTCAAAATGTCATTACATTTCATCATCTATATGATTTTAACATATCTCCAAAACTTTTGCATCAAATCCTTAACAAGGATTAATAGCAAAATTGCATAATAGATATACAACTTTTCTATCAAACTTTGAGAATGCTTCTAAAACTTAAACTATGTCCAAGAAATTTGGTTCACCAATCGCTTAATATCAAATATACTAAGAAAAGGTAATTTCCACTTCAAATAAAATATAAATGCAAGAAAAGCAAGTATTAGTTATATGTCATGACTACCAAATAAGATTAAGACTTTAATCATATATTTGGTTATTCCCACTATTTTGTTTGAAATAATAGTCCTCATTGCAATTTGAAATATTACTATATTCTTCCTAGTAGGCTAGGATACCATTCAAATTTAGTTGATCTTGAATTTGCTTAATAAAACAACTAAATTTAAATTATGTAGGTAAAAACTTTATCAATCATATCTCATGTGACTCCTAGATCCATTAGGTGATAACCTTGCCAAAACATCTTATATGTTATTCATAACCCTTCCTCTAAATTTATGTTATCATAAGCTTGGTAATCTAAATCACGCAATTTTAATTAAGTAGGAGTCATTTTTATAAGACTAAATATATTTGGGTTAAATCGACGTTGAGTTTTGCTCAATAAACCTAACAATAAACAAAACTCTAGTTTATTCTTATAACAACGCAAGGCAACAATCATGTAACATCCCACCCCCGACGGGAAGGGTAGAATAGTAAATTGGAAATGGGTGAGAGTGATTAGGATTGATTGAACATTTTCATGCATCTTCTTAATTGTGAACAGTTGAAATGGTGCACATGAAAAATAACTGTACACGCATTCATGACATTTCCCGGTAATTAGGCCTAAATGCAATTTGTTGTGAATAATGTGGAAATCGTGTTTGAAAATTTTATTGGAGTGAGTTTTTGTGTGTTTTATATTTTAAGGGAATTTAGGAAATTTTCTGGAATTTTTCTGGGAACAATTTTTCGGACAGAAAAAAAATCACCAAGTGGCGAACCGACTGATTTTGGTACCGAAAATCGTTGTCAAATGGTACTGCAATATTGGGTCCATTATTTTGAACTTGGAATTACGGCCATTGGACATGAATGGGTCCAAGATCCATTTTATTAGGGCTTAATCTTATTAAATGTTATTTTTGTCTTTTTCCTTATTTGTTTTTTTCTCATGGGTGACAATTGGCTCATGGGTGACAAGTGTGCCAAAGCATTTAATGCTTGTATTTGGCTTGGAATTGATCTTCTCATTCACGATACATGTGTTAAAGGGAAAGAATGAAAAACAAATGAGCTAATTCCTTATTCCTTCACCTAACCGAAACCTTCATCATCTTCTTCCTTGGTTTCTCCTTCACGTTGGTTTAAAGTGTTACTCTTCCTTCTTTACACGCCATGCAAGCTTGAATCTCCTAGTTCTTACTATGATGGTGATTGTGTGTGTGTGAAGTGAAGTGGATAAGTTGTTGGTAGTTGAAGCATTGAAGAGGAAGTTTTAATTAGGTAAGAATTTCATTATGCTTTTGAAGTTGTAGTGGTTAGATGCATTAATTGGGAATTTTGGTGCATTTATTGTGATTACTTATACATTAATTTCATAAAGTTTATGGTTTGCTTGTTTGGGTATAAGTGTAAGTTGTGTGAGGATGAATGATGACTATGTGGATTGGTTTTGATGTTTGAATCATGTTAGATAAGTGGGAATTTAGGAAGAAAATTGGGTATGTTGTATGCTGCCAAAATTTGCCTATTTATTTAAAGGAATGTTTGATTCATTTGTGGCTGCTTTCTTGGTTAAATGGGCTGTTTATTAGTGTAGTATTGATGTTTGCATGACAGAAGTAGGGTTGAAGATGAAAGCTGGAAAATTGAACTTGTGTGGGTTTCAGATTTTTACTCATAACTTTTGCTGTAGTTATGCTATTGAGGTGAGGGTTTGACCAACATAAACTTTAGTTGTTTGGCTAAAATTCTTGTGAAATACGTGTTGTCTAATTGTAGCTTTAAGAGGTTGAATTTTTGCTTTGAAAGTCATTGCTATGGGCTATGTGAACAATACCCGAGGTAGATGACCTGAAACTTTGATGATTTTTCTAGATTGACGTAGGGTGAATTGGAGAAATTGGCCTTACTGAAAGTTGAAGCCTATCTTGTTAGCTTTCCATTGCCACTTAATTTGCATTTTTTCGATATGTATGTTGGGAGTTATGAATTGTTGACTATTGACTGGTTATGTGCTTTTTGGTGAAACCTAACCCTAAATGTAGGTTTTGAGAGTATGCTGCTTGGAAGTCAAATTAGGGATTTTTTTGATTCTAATTGATTCATGTGATCTTCTGGAAACTTGTAGAGGAAGAAAGTAGCTTGAAAATGAGATATATCATGTTAATTTTGGAAGTCAGAATTGGGAGTTATGAATTTTCAAAAACTGAACCTAAGTTAGGTCATTGGCTAGTGATCAGGACAGCCACTTGCATGACAGTTTGAGTTAGTTAGTAATGTCATTTGTCTTTAAGCCCTTATGAGAAGTGTAGTATTTTGTTTGATCTTTTCAGGGGTATAAAATATGCAATTTTTCGACATTGGAGCAAGGAGTTATGATTTTTAGGACATTGGTGTACTGTTCAGGGAAAATATAGGGGCAGCATCATTCATTGAATTTTCTGACCCATTTAGCAAGTGAATTTGGTTTCATGTTTTTCATGAAAGTTGTAGTACATGTTTTGATCTTTCCTTAGACATAAAGCTTGTAATTGTTGGCTAAGATAATGGGGAGTTATGGATTTTACAAAATGCTGCACTGATTTGGGAAATTGTATGCAGGCAGTGATTTTGAGTGTGTTTTTGACACCCTTAGAGGGTGAATTTGATTTTTGTATATTTCATGAAACTTGTAGAGTTTTTCAGGAGCTTTCCAACGAGCTATTATTTGTGAATTTTGGATGTGGGTGCAAAGAGTTAGTCAAGTTTGAATTTCGGATGAAAAGAGGGAAAGGGGAGGAAGAGCACGAGAAGTCGCAGTCGCGAAGTATCTCGCGATCGCGAGATAGGGATTTCAGAAACTCGCGATCACGAGATGACGTGTTTTGACTCACAGGTGTGAGCCGTAGTACTCGCGAAATGGCGTTATCTCTGGCGACTCGCGATATTTGGGTCAAACGCTCGCCTCGTGAGTGCGACTCCTCACGAGTGCGAGGAAGGCGGAGTTTCCGCCGGTCGCGAGGGCGATACTCCTCGCGACCGCGAGGAAGCAGTTGTTTTTTTTCTTTTATTTTCATTTATTTTGGATTATGCCTTCTTTTACTTATATCTTGTCCGTCCGACATCCGATTGACCCGATTGTTGAGGCATCGGATTCAAAGAATATTTAATTTTTGGAGGCAAAATTGACGTGAATCTGGGTAACTATTTTCTGGTCATTTTTTTATTTAATTTTGGACCTATAGAGGTTCGAATTTAGTAATTTCGGTGTTGTTAGCCTCTTGATTTTTAGACGGAATTTTGTGATGAAAAATTTTAGATTAGGGCTGGGAATATCATGAACATGCATTGTACACATTCTAAGTGCCACATGTGCATCATTAAATAGTTATGATTAGACAATTGATAATGTTTATATTCTGTGATTGTGATAGAGGCACATTTGGAGCGTCGATCTACCGACGTGGCAAAGACTTCCCAACATTAGCTCAGAAGTTATAGGTGAGTGATTGAGATGGTTTTTCTCAATTATTATATGCTTACTGTGGAGATCTGACATGGATGTGATCCTGATGTGATAATTGTGAACTGCTTGCTATTACTGTAATCAATTGCTTTGCCTTTGATATGACTGACTATGACACATTTATTGTTTGTGATACATTGATCGTGAAATTGGGCATATGCATTTCATACACGAATGCATGAACGGTTA
>JANIHZ010000210.1:49562755-49574316 GCA_027478365.1 Erythroxylum rufum | reverse complement strand
TTTTTGTATCAAAATAATTGCATTCATTTATTGCAAAAGTGATAATATCTATTTCTTTAATTTATTTCAAATTTGTACAAAACAAAGGTTTAAATACAGTTATGTAACAAAATTTTTTATAATAATTCCTAATAATAATTTAAATTCTCTAGGTGTTAGTGATTTATTAATTACCTATGACTTTTAAAAGCTTTAAAATTGTAGTTATATGAAAACTCATTCTTAGCAATGAACCTCTTTACGCAGTTCACCTAGCCTAGAAATCTTTGAAGTTTTGTCTTATTATGAGGCAATTTTGCTTTAAGAACGACTTTTTTCTTTATTTTTATCTAGCTCAACCCCTGTATTCTAAACTAAAAATCTAAGAAGTTATTTGCTTTTACTCTGAAAACACACTTTAAAGGGTTTAACTTCAATTTATACATTCTCATCGTATGAAAGGCTTCTCATAAATCACGGATAGTCTTAAATCATTCTTAAATATAAATAATAGGTTTAGTCTTATATCATCCCGTAACCTATGATCTACATTCCTTTTTAATTTCAAAAGGTGCACCATATTAGATAATGAAAAATAGAATTTATAGACTTTTGATAAGGGACTCCTGCATTCTTTAAACTAAAAGGTAATATAACCCATTCAAATGTCCTTATTAACCTTGGAAGTCTAAAAGCTATTTTGAAATTATCATTTTCGGCTATAAAAGTTTGATTATAACTATAAAAATAATTTTAAAAAGAAAAAAAAGAATGTCCAATCATTGCATTTATCAAAGAATCTACAATCGGTATCATGTACGCATCCTTAGGAGTGGTTGCATTTAAATCCCTTAAGTAGACACAAATTCTTATCTTTCTATTTTTATCAACTACAGGCAAAATGATAGCTAGCCCTTAGAATATCTAGTTAACACAATGAAAGCAACCTTACGTAGATTTTTATCTTAGCACAAGATTTACTAAATGAAGCAAGGAGATAATGGAAGAAATAGTATAAGGCATATTAATAGGAATTTCTCCAATCGTAAGAATTTATTAAAGTCTTCCTTCTGACTCTTTAAGTGAGTTGACTTCATGTAAAGTCTAAGAATTTTTTTTTTTTGTCTTGCTTCACTTTTCGCTGATGATTTCTACACATCCATTCTTTGGACTCAAAATGTTGAGCCCCAACTTCAAGGGCCCCCAGTCGCAGATCCGATCACCGCTAGAGGATTGAATCACGGTTTGATCCCAGCCAGCTTCTCAGGAAGGCGGCTCAGTGTTTGGTGCGTACAAAGAGTCACCACATTGGATGAACTCCCACACTGTTGCTGCCGAGACTCAAACCTGAGACCTTGGACTCAGTTTCCTTCCCAATGACCAACTAGGCTACCCACGCACAAGGAGTCTACACATCCATTCTTATTATTAAGGTTTGTAGTACTTTCTTCCGAGAAGACAAATCTTATAAGTGATTTTTTTAAGTTGCTTTTTTCAATGCTCTGTTCTCAGACCCGGATTGGACCGGCCGATCCGACCGGTCGGCTAACCGGTCCGGTTAACCCTTAAAAATCAGTTTAAAATTGAACCAGTTCGAACCGGTGTGAACTGGTCAAAACCGGTCAATTGACCGGTCCGATCGGTTTAATCAATATTTTTTTATAAATATTTTTAATATTATTTATAATTAAATATAATTATTGCATAATTATGACGTCACACCGGTTCGACCGGTGGTTGAACCGGTCAAACCGGTGATCAGTAAGGCCTCCGATTCGATGACCAGTCCGGGTTTCAGAACATTGGTTCCTGTGCATGCCCCAGAAAGTGAAACTTCTGCCTTTCTATCCTAAAATTGAGAGACGTTTGAGAAAGATTAGAAAGGAGAGAATAGAAAAAGAGAGAAGTAAAGTAGTTGTTGAAGAAGAGTCTAGTGGGCAAAGTAGTGAGAGCGATCCTTTAGAAGGAGTGAATATGGCCGAGAACCCGGCTTTTCTACAAAACCCTAACTTTCATGTTAACCAACCTAGGAATGGTGATAATGGAGGTGCTGGGGAGCATGAGAGAGTACGTGAGAATAATGGGAATCAAAGAAGAAGGACCATTAGGGAAGCAACAACTTATAATGTTAATCATGACCCATTTACTACTGCTTGCCCTAATTTTGATATTAATTTTGAAGTGAAAGGATTACTCATTAACTCTCTTCTTAAATTTCATGGCTTGACAGGAGAAGATCCCTACATGCATTTGCAATTTTTATCCATGATTTGTCAGAGTATGAAACCAGTAGGAGCTTCACTTGATCAAGTGCTATGGAAGGTTTTTTACCTATCTTTGGAAGGAAAAGCAAGAGAGTGGTACACGAGTCTCTCAAGGCATGTGGCGAATGCTTACCATAGTTGGGCCAATCTGAGGAAGGCCTTTTTGGAGAACTAATTTCCAGCTTCCTGAACTTCTTTGATGAGGAAGGAGATTTATTTGTCACACTAGGATTATGATGAGTCTCTCTATGACTATTGGAACCACTTCCAAGATCTATTGTCCAGATGCCCCCACCATCAAATACCTGATGAATAGTTAGTGCAATATTTCTATGATGGACTGAAAAGTCACGACAAAGGTATGTTAGATGCGACATCGGGAGATTCATTGATTGATCTTACAGCTTCGGAAGCATGGGATTTGATCAAAAAGATGGCCTTGAATCATCAACAGTACAGTGTTAGAGAGACTCGAGGAGTGCATGAGTGGGCACCACAATAGCCCAATCCAAAAGAACGGAGAGTTTGGAGTCTAAGGTTGACTCATTGGAGAGCAGAATAACTTCACAGCTGTCTTTCATCACTGCAGAGTTGAAGAACTTGAATGTGCACCGCCCTACATCTTCTACAGATCTTACTACACCCAGTTGTGATACGTGTGGGTCAATGATGCACATATCCAGTGTTTGCCTCGGTCGGTATGAAGAAGTGTCTGCAGTGTATTCGAGACGATCAAATAAAAAATAGGACCCCTACTCCAACACTTATAATAAGGGATGGAAGGCCAACCTTAGGTTTAGTTGGAGGAATGAAGAGGGACGGGCGCCAAATAGATTTCAACAAGGAGGAGGAACTGGTACTTCCACCAACCAATTCCCTAACCGACAGCAAAGTCTGATCGTCCCACCTAAGGAGGACACCAACCAATTGCTGCATAATATGATGACTTTGATGAAGGAAGAGCGGAATTCTAACAACATCCAGTTTAATGCCATAGCTTCTCTGATTCAGCAAGATTCTTCGAAGAATGCTGCTCGGTTCAATGCATTGGAAAAGAGAATGGAGCAATGGGACCATCCAGGGAAAGCTAATGTAGTAGCGGATGTATTGAGTAGGAAATCAATTATGGCATTTGCGGAGACAGTGTATCTTCCTTTGTTGGAGGAATTAGCCAGACTTAAAGTGAACTTGAGACAAGCCGAATTTGGTTTTGTACTTGCTAATTTTAGAGTGAGGCCAGTATTGAATGAGAAGATTAAGAGATTGCAGGAACAAGATGAGTATTTGGGCAGGCTCCGGGAAGAGATTAAAAGTGATAAACCTTCTGAAATAGAGATTAGAGAAGATGGATTGATGGTGGTAGGTAACAGATTGTGTATTCCAAACATGTTGGAATTGAAAGATGAGATTCTAGATGAGGCACATAATGCGCTTTATGCTATGCATCCAGTAAGTACAAGAATGTATAGAGATTTAAAAGAGCATTTCTGATGGAAAGGAATAAAGAAAGAAGTTGCAGAATATGCTAAAAGATGCTTAGTGTGCCAACAAGTTAAAGCTAAACACCAAGCACCTTTAGGCAAACTTAAACCTCTGTCGATTCCAGAATAGAAATGGGAGAAGATTACTATGGATTTCTTGATGGGTTTGCCAAGGACTAGTAAGAAGCATGATGTAATATGGGTGATAGTGGATAGGCTAACCAAGTCCGCACATTTCTTGCTAATTAAGCAGACAGATTATTTGAACGCTTTGGACAAGAAATATATGGATGAAATAATCAGACTTCATGGGATTCCAAGCTCTATAGTCTCAGATAGGGATCCCAAGTTCCCCTCCAGATTCTGGGAAAGCTTACAGGAGGCTTTGGGAACCAAGTTGCACTTTAGTATAGCTTTCCATCCACAGACTGATGGACAATCGGAGAGAACAATCCGGACATTGGAGGCAATGTTGAGAGCTTATGTCATGGACTTTAAAGGCTCATGGGATGATCATCTGCCTTTGATTGAATTCGCCTATGATAATTCCTACAACTTAGGAATTTAGATGGCACCTTATGAGGCTTTGTATGGTAGGAGGTGTCGAACTCCTATTTGCTGGGATGAGGATGGTGAAAGGAGGCTTTTAGGGCCTGAATTGGTACAAATCACAGTTGATAAGGTTAAATTAGTGAAACGAAGACTTAAAGCAGCTCAAGATAGAATGAAGAGCTATGCGGATGCACATAGAAAAGAGATGGAATTTGAAGTTGGAGACAAAGTGTTTCTTAGAGCTTCTCCATAGAAAGGGGTTTTGAGATTTGGTAAGAAGGGCAAGCTTAGTCTAAGATACATAGGCCCTTATGAGATCATTGAGAAGATTGGGCCTTTAGCCGATAAGTTAGCTTTGCCACCAGAGTTGTCTAAGATCCATAATGTGTTCCATGTATTGATGTTGTAGAAGTACTGATCTGATCCTTCGCACATAGTTTCAACCTTCAGAAGTTCTGTTGAGAGAGGATTTGACTTATGAAGAATAACCAGTAGAGATTTTAGATTCAAAGGAAAAGGTTTTGAGGAACAAGACTGTGAAGCTGGTTAAGGTTTTATGGAAGAACCATTCTACGGAAGAGGCCATGTGGGAACCCTTGGAGGTCATGAGGGAAAGTATCCACACCTCTTCAATGTCTCAGGTAAGAATTTCGAGGACGAAATTCTTTACGGGGGGAGAGTTGTTACCCTGAGAATTTTTCTTTAAGTTAAGCATGATTTGAAATAGTTTTGAGGTTTAGATAGATTAAATTTTTGGAGTTACAATTATGCTAAGGTTAGTAGGTTTGTGTTAAATGAAAGGAGAGGTAAATATGGAAAGTCAAGTTTAATGAGGAGCAAAATAGGAAGAAATACCAAATAAAAAGGGCTTGAATTAGAAGAAGGGAGGATAGTGTCGTGAGAACTAAAGAGTGAAAAACAAAAATAGGAGAGAAGAAGAGAGGCTTCGATGGAAAAGAAAAGAAGTGTAATCAAGTTCGTTAAGGTAAGTTAACCATCTTTTCTTTTTGCTTTATTAAAGGAATGGATTGTGTTGAGGGTGAAGGTGTTAGAGAGAAAAGAGGTTTGTGCAGGAAGAAGATGAATTAGGAGAACCCAATTGATTTTAGGGTTTTTAAACTAGATCTTAGGTTTTCTAACCTAGATGGACTATAGGGAGGTTAGATTTGAGTTTAAATTGTGTTTATTTCAATTTTGTGATTTTTTAAAGTTTATGAATTTCATTGGAATGTTGTTTTAAATGGAACCTTGGTTATTTTAGGAAACCAAGGGAATCCCACCTAAGAGCAAGGGAAAAGGCAAGATTGACTTAGATTTTCGCAAGCTAATTAGGTGGGTAATTTATTTATGGTTATTGTGTGATTAGGCAACTTCTTGCCTATGTGTGTGTATGTGATTTCTCGAAATGGATTTTGCTTGAAATTGAATTGTTATGACTTGACTGAAAATAAAATACATGTTGCATTATGATTATGTTATACCTTGAAAGAGGCTATAACAGCTTTGAATTAAACGAAAAGAGGAAAAAGCATGAAATTATGAGCATGATTATGTGCTTCTGTTTGGGCAAGTGTGGAACCATTCTGTTCGTCATGTGCACGTTGACAAGAGCCTTCTCCCGGCTGCCTACTTGTGGCAAATGAGCTCTGAAATTAGACTCATTCTGTTCATGGGGTAAACTTCGATTTCTCCATTTTGTTTCCATAGAACCCTCGAGCCAATTGTTTGTGCATTGCATAATTGAATTGTCAAGTATGGTGCATAACTGAGTGTTATGTTTAATGGCTGATGTTTATTCTGTGTGTTATAAGTTTGAGTTAAATTGATTAAACGCTTATATTAATTGACTAAACGGAAGGCTGCTGGAATTATTGAATATACGCCTATATATATATATACACACATGCTTGAATTTGTGGTCAATTGCCAATAGCTATAAATATATTAGCCACTGAGCTATGTAGCTCACCTCACTATTCCCTCCTCAGGTGTAGAACGAGAAGAGTAGCAATCCTTACAAGGCATTGGAAACTCCAAGAGATTAGGCGCTTTTGTAACTAAGTTAGTTTGATCACTTTTGGATAGCTGCATAAGCATATAAACATTGAGCATTCCATATATATTGTAATTTGTGTTAAGTCCTCGTTTATAACATTATTATGTAAATTAAAGTCTTGTATGAGTTTCTGTAGATTCGGTAAATGAGTTTAGTACTAAAAATTTTCCCATGTGTATGTGCATGTTTCTTTGGTAGTTACACATTTCAAAAATTCAAGTCTCTCCTAGGTGTAGAAATTGTGTGCCGACTTCAGGGAAAAACTAGACTAATTTAGACTAAATTAGTCAAAGTTGCCTTATGGAAAGTTGTAGCTTACCTTTCTAGCTTTCCTTCGGTATATAGTATGAAACATTTGGGCATAGGGGTCAAAAGCTATTGTCTTTATAAGGGGAGACGTATCGTTTGTAAAGATGCTTTGTCTGTGATGACATCATATCCTCTGTGAAGATAATTCGTCTGTAAAGTTGTATCGTCTCTAAAGATGCTTCATTTGTGATGACATCATATCGCCTGTGATGATGTCATATTGTCTGTGAAGTTGTATCGTCTGTAAAGATGATTTGTCTGTAAAGTTGTATTGTCTGTAAAGACGCTTCGTCTGTGATGACGTCATATTGTCTGTGATGACATCATATCGTCTATGAAGATGTATCGTCTGTAAAGACGCTTTGTCTGTGATGACGTTATTTCGTCTTAAGACTTTGCTTCGTCTTAAGTTGTCCACATTTGTCTGCTTTTCCGCATTCGTCTGCTTTTCTGCATTCATCTGCTCCGTATTCGTCTGCTTTTTCACATTCATCTGATCCACATTTGTCTGCATGTCCACATTCGTCTGCTCCGTATTCATCTGCTTTTCCGCATTCGTCTGCTTTCTGTTTCCTCTATAGTTGACCCTCTGCTTCTTCTGTACACTGTTCATCTTATATCATTTGGTCAAAATTTTGACCCTCCAAATGATAGAATCCGTCTTCAAGGTTTTCATAAAAACTGTAGATCTTGAAGTCCTCTTTCAAACCATCCAAAGAACACTGGAATCGAATATCTGTAGAAAAAATTATGGCAATTTTCCCAATTCGTCTATTTTTCATTTGGTTTTGTCTAATTCTATCGTTTGTCCCATTTTTGACCTCTACATGATATAATTTGTCTTTGAGGTCTCAATGAAAGTCGTAGATCTTGAGGAATTCTTTTGAATAGTCCAAACAATTGTTTAATCCAACATCTACAAAGAAAGCTATGCCTTTTGTCCCTAAACAAGTTCGATAGGGTCAAGGGCAAGTATTGTTTCAGTTTTTAGCTCCGAATGCTGGGCTCCAGAAGCGGGGTCTAGCAGAAATAACTTATTTGCTGCCATTAGGACATCTACAATAAGTTTATTTGATTTTTTTTTTATCTCTAATCACACATGAGACATCATTAAAAAATAATGGAATATCCATTACTCATGAGTTGTCCAACACTCAACAAGTTTTGTGACAAGCTAGGAATGAAATAGACATTATAAAGAAGTTTTGAATTACCATGATTACTTCTGAATGCCATGGTTCCTTTACCCTCTACTTGCATGTAGTTGCTATCTCCAAGTGTTACCTTGACTTTGAATGTCTCATCAAGCTCATTGAATAATGACTTTATACTAGTTATATGATTTGAACAGCCCTACTTAAGAACTAAATATTGTTGTTAATGGTTGTATCTTCCTGATAAGTCATGAATAACTTAAGCACTTCTTCTTCATCTTCCTTGGCATAGTTTGATTGCTTGTCCTTTTTCCAACATTCTACCTTGACATGCCCAAACCGTTTGCAATTATAACACTAAATACTCCTATTATTTTTTTGTTGATCATTAGTTTGCTCTTGAGATTTGTAATGGCTACCTCGACCTCTATTGCCTCGATCACCTCTGCATAGAATCCTCCTCTTACATTTTGATATGTGTTTAATTGTTGATATATTTAATTATTTACACGTAATTGTTGATATATTTAATTATTTACACTTAGCGATTATTGACAAAAAATGCTTAAGATACTCACTTTAATTCATATATGATTTTAGGTACAATTTGGAAGCAAAAGAATTAAAGTGAGTTAAAAGTACTCCATTTAGGCCATTTTATGAATATCAATTTTTACTTGTCTTCATGGAGTTGCATTTTATGCCTAAAAGAGTGGTGCGTCCTGTTCAAAAGAGCAATTGTATTTCCTTTTATTAAAAAAAACAAACAACAGTAGGACGTTGCGTTGGAGGCGTTTTACGCAAAATGCAAGAGGCAACACGCAACAAGGGACAAAGAATCGGGTCCCTACCGAATTCCCCACCTTTTTCATTTTTCTTTCATGTTTTCTTGAATTTGTTTTTATTAGTTAGTTTTATTTTATTTTCTTATTCTAAAAATCAAAACCCCCTTAAACCTAAACATCGATTAATTTCATTTCATACACGCACTCTCTGTGGGATTGACCTAGACTCACCACTACTATAGTAGTAGTCTAGTTATTTTATTTTGACTAGCGTAACGACGCAGGGTCAAATTTTCGCGCCATTGCCGGGGAGTGCAATGTTTTAGTTTTAGTTTTGGATTTAATTGGTGTTTTGTATATATTTGTTCGTGATTAATTTCTTTTTCGTTATTTGGTAATCTTTTCATTTTTTATTTTGTGTAAAAAAAAATTTGATATCGATGGAAGTAATTTCTTTTATAATTCATATTCTCAACCCTATAACAATGTTTGGACTGATCAACCTAACTTTTGTTATGGATGGGATAATCATCAGAATTACTTCCATGATAGTGTTCAGGATGCACAATAATTCTCGTACAGACCAGAAGCTTCCTATCATAACTCTGGTCCATCTCTGGAAGAGTTGATGTTGCAATTACAGGAGAATACTTTACAATTCAAGAAGGATGGACGGCAATTTTCCAAACAACACATGGTCTAATGCCCAAGATTCGGAGAGTCAACATGATTCAGTTGTATCTTTAGAAGAACTTGTTAATAATCTTGCTGCTAACAATTTACAATTTCTACAGGATATGCTACAATTACAACAAAATATGCAGCAGGAAAGACAAGAATTCCGATAAGAGACAAAAGCAAGCCAACAAAGGATGGAACACCTAATGGGTCAGATGGCAATAAGCCTTGATCGCCTAGAATCGCAAAGTAAAGAGGAGCAACCATATCAACCCGAGGTGTACCCAATTGAAGTTTGTGCAGAAACTTTGCAAAGTGATGAGGAGCTTAAGAATTTTGAGGTTAACCCTCAACGAATTGTTTCTGTCGAAGAAGTTGAGAAGGAGCTCGAAGCTGAAAAGGAATCATATTTTAGCTCGAAGGTAAGTACTGAGTTTATGATTATTTTTTAGACTAACTCTTTACCTTTATATTGCAAATTGGAGGAGTTAAATGATACAGAAAATGATGAAGAGACGTTCGAAATATTTCTGGAATGTATGCACTCAGTCGGAATTGAGAAGCTGGAGATAGGGACGATGCTGAAGGAGGATGATGATCAACTAAGGCCCTATCTGGAACTACCTCATGTAAAGGAGTTGTATGTGATACATGAAGATCACAATTTTGTCACGTGAAAAGAAGGAGTCAAGCCAACGACCCTAAATAAAGGTGCTTCTTGGGAGGCAACCCAAGGGAAGTAAATTTCTTTTCCTTTACATTTCCACATTACTTTTTATATGCATATGTGTTTTTGAATTTGTTTGTTTTACTTATTTTTAAGTTTTCAATCAAAATGAGAGAAAGAATAAAATAAATAAAACAAACATTTTCTCGTTTTCTATTGCTTATGGGATTATATAATCATGATTAGAGTGTGTTTTGATAAGAGAATTTCATAGCAACTTTAGCATGTACTTTTGCTCTTGTGATTGGTTGATATGCATTATCTTCGGGAGAGTAGTGACTAATGGTAGGCAAAGTTGGTGAGATTTTGAGCCTTATTTGACTGACACATCCATATCAGTCTTATTGCCTTTTGATAATGTGTAACTTTCATGACATGTACATCCTGATTTTGCGTTGAATTTCTATTCGAGACCACATTTTTATCACATGCATTAACATGGATAAGATTAGGCATTCTTTGTTTTTCATAAACTACATTAGCCAAATAACCTATCCTATTGACATAATTTTTTCCTTGATAAATGCCTTTGAGCTTTAGCCTTTCTTTTTTTATAAACCACATTTTATAATTTTAAACTTAACCAAATGTCCTACCCAAGTCATAAAGCTGGTGGAACATTTGTGATTGTTGAGTTTGTGGATATACAAAATTCTAAGTGTGCGGGTGTACATATGTGAGGGTTGGTTATAAGGTTGGAATGTTATTTTATGTCTTATCATTGAAATTCCTAAGTTGATGTAGTTTATTTTAATTTTTTTATATAAGGAAAAGAAAAGAAAAAGAAAGAAAAGAGAAACAAAAAGAGACAAGAAAAGAAAATGAAAAAGAAAGAAAGAAAGAAAGAAAAAAATTGTTTAAAATAAATGTATCAAAGAGGAATTGCATATGTGTTGAAAAGTTGTTTATGGTTTATGCATCTTCTTAGAGTTGTAATGGATGTGTTATTTGAGTATGTTAATATGAGGTAGAGGTTGGCTTGGAAGATTCACTCTTGTGATTTCATTGGCATAAATTGTATGAGTGATTCCTTCGGATTGGTATAAGCTTCATGTGGTTTGTGTATGAGAGCTTAATGAGATTGTGAAATATAAATGTTGCATTCGTCATAGCTGACGGTACCCAGTTTTTTATGAGTGTTGCTTTGTTTCACTAGCTTTGATGACTTTCATGCTACTTGACTCAAATATATCTCACCTCACCTTTGCCCACATTAGAATCATGAAAAGTCCTTTGATTCATGATTTTGCATGTGAACATTAGTGGTGGAGAAATGAAATGATATGCAAAGTTGTGAATTGTCATGGTCATGAATGGTTTTAAGTGTACCCCAAGATATATTTTAGTTAAACACATTTTCCGAGTCTACCATTAGATTGCTTAGTTTTTGAAGATGATAAATGTTGATTGATCATGAGTAAAAGCTTGGAATGTTGATGTTGGGACCCGATTCCAGAACCCAACTCATAACAAACGAATCACAGGGTAACTAATATTGCGTCATCATTTTTTTTCATTTACACATCATTCAAAGTAGTTCCAATTTCCCATTTGAAATTCATCAATTCCTCAATCC
>JANIHZ010000210.1:49528609-49540764 GCA_027478365.1 Erythroxylum rufum | reverse complement strand
AAATTCAAGGAATGCAAGATGCCTTAAAGATACACGAGCATATGAGATCTCACTAAGTGTGTCTATGTTTTTGTAGGTTTTTCTCTTGTAAATTCAAAGTTTGAAAATTGTTGTTTTCACTAAGTTTGTCTATACTCAGGTCATACTGTTTTTCTAGATATCACTTTGATTTATATAATCTAATCAAAATAAAATATTTTGTTAGCTCAAATCTCTTTCATTCATCATTGGTTATTAGTAATATTACCTATTTATTTTCAACTTACAAATTCAAATTAATATTCAATTATTTTAAAATATTAAATTTGAACACATTAAAATAAGATTATAAAGAATTTTGAAAGTAAAAAATTAGACAAAATTATAACACATTATCCATCCTCAAAATAGTATACTCAGATATCGATTGCTATTCAGCATAAGACTAGCTACAAAAAGTAGCCAACTGGATAAGCTAGACTTTTATGCTTTAACAATGTTACCATATGGTCAACGTGTAACACATAACAGTACCTTAGTTACGTATCCCAGATCGAACGTGAAAGGGCAAGAAACAAAAAAATACAGAAAATACCTGATTTCGGTCTTCGTAATTTCAAACGATCTTTTCGAAGCCGAAACGAGCACGAATCCACTGCCATCTTTATAGGAACTGCTCACCCTACAATTTTCTCAAAACGTAATCTCTCTTAATGAGTCAGAGAATCTTTATTTTTACGATTGATATGAGCAACTGCAAGAGACCTTAACTTTATATATAGCTTCCATATTGGACTTCCCCATCACAGGCCCGAAATGGGTTCGGTCCATGCTGATCTGGATCTATTATTCACACAAACTTTGACCCATTAATTTAGATCATTTATTGGGCCACTTTATTATCTTTATTTAGATAAAATTACGTAACCTAATCGATCAGTTATTAAAAAACCAAAAAATGCAATTAATAGTTGTCCAACTTTACGAGAAAGGACAAAATTGTCTAACGTTCTCCCATTTGGACAAGCAATAACTACAGTTTTGACTTTAGTTTAAAAACAGTTTAAAAACTCGGTTAAGTCACGCTATGGAATTATTCGACTAAGTTTAAAAATAAAACATTTGATCTAAAGATAACAAAAGTCCATCATTCCGTCCTGCAAGGCTTTTGATACCGAAAAGTATCAAATGTATTTGTCATATGCAACACAGATCCAACACAATCACTATACCTAATACCTCACTAACTTGAATGGAAAAATGGAGTGTGGCAAACTAGGATGATACCTTTATGATCTAAATTATATCATCTTCGCTTGTAGGTCTCGATTTTACTTTATGCTAAACTGCATATGCTAAACTATATTAGAGAAATCCTGTTTGTCTCACCAAATGCTAAACAACATTAGAGAAAACTTGTTTCCTCTTATTGAATGCCAAACAACATTAGAGAAAACCTTTATGTTCTCTAATTGAATGCTAAAATGCATTAGAGAACCTTTATGGGATTAAAAACTTATATCTCCCTATGTCATGACAAACTTTATGGATATCCGTATAAAACAGTATGTGTCTAAATAACATAGGCATGAGGACAACCTATATATATGCCCAATGACCTTTAAATTCTTAAGATTGACACAAATCAAAAACTTATATCTCCCTTGTTAAGTCAAAATTGACTCGAAGACATAATAAGAAGAAAAAATATACAACGTGCTGATACTCTGAAAAATTTACGAGAGATACATACTGTTATACTCGAAAGAGTTTTGTGCGATCATTGTTAGAGCAATATTTTGTAAAACAAGCTCTAGATATTTTTCTACTTTGAAAGTGATACAGATAGCCTGAGGAGGCTAAGCGTAAAAGAGTACCTACTGTAAAGAGACCTGAAGAGGCTCATTGAAAGAATACTTGTAAACTGTTGAAGATAGTGAAATCTCAGAAGGATTTCTGAGGACTGGACGTAGCCCACGGTTTGGGGTGAACCAGTATAAAACGACTGTGTCAACTTTCTTTACTCTCTCTATTACTTACTGCGATTTTAATTTCCAGTAATACAAGTTTTCAAAGAATCTTTGACGTACAAAAGTTTGTCTGAATTGAACAAATTTTTAAAGAAGGTTTTAACAAAAAAAAAATAACACAATTCAACCCCCCCCCCCTTCTTGTGAGTGTTGATTATCATTTACTAACGTGTGATTCACTTCAGTTAGCATTTTGCCATCTCTTAGGCTTCAAAAACCAATACCCATTCTATGATCTTCTTTAGTTAAGAATTTTATTAAATCTCAAGATAGCTTATTGAAAGATTCTCCTCTAAGTGTCATTCTACATCAAGTGTTTAACAAATTATCTTAGAGCAAAGTGGTAGGGGACTCCTTAGCATTTGAAAATTTGAGTATCTTTCTCCTAAAAATGCCTCTATTATAGTGTCTCCACAAAAGGAAGGTTTCTAATGCTAGAGTACATAAATAAAAATCATCATTGGTGGAATTTTTATGGAGAAGAGACTCTCTTACCCCTAATTTCAATATTAAGCTATTGCAACATAAGGAAGTTAGGATTAGAAAATCCACTTATGAAAAAAAGAATATGTATTCATATTTAGATTTGAAGTGAGGATAATGTAGATAAAATGCTAGAATCAATACCAAGTTATATTAATGATAAGCCACTAATGCTCCAGAAATGAAGATTGAGGATGGAAATGGCTAAAGTCAAAGAACAACCTGAAAGCCAACTCTTCCTCTCCATTAATAGAAATTTAGCACAAATGCAAGCTATGCAGACAAAAGAGCCATATCACAACTGATTGCTTCTTGGTGGAAAACAACAACGCGAAGTAGTTTAACTTCATGGGAGCATAATATGGCTAGGGAGGTAATCTTTATTCAAACACGTATAATCCTAGGTGGAAAACCACTCAAATTTCTCTTGGTCTAATAATATAGGAACTCAATTGAAAAATTAAGGCTCATCAGGATTTCAACAAGAAGATTTTGGCTCATTGGAATCAAAGATGGATAAGTTAATGGATGCACTGAATTCATATTCATAAGCCAAGATGGGACCCATAAGAGGATGGAAGAAAATTTTGATCAAATAGAAAAGAATTAGGCTTCTTCCATCTATAATCTAGAGGTTCAAATTGGTTAGTTAGCCAATGCATTGTCTACAAAAAGTGTGGGGAGTCTCCTAAGCAACACATAAGCAAATCTAAGGGAACAACTTAAGGCTATCACACTTAGTAATGGAAAAGAGTTAAAAGAACAATTAAAAAAACAAGTTGAACCCCGCCTTGTAAAAGACCAAAAGAAGAAAAAAAAGGATGAATAGAAGAATGAGACCCTCCTTATGTTCCTCCTCCACCAAGCTCACAAAAAAATTCCATTCTTATTATGACTTTTGAATAAAAAGCTGAATGCACAATTTGTAAAGTTTGTGGAAAAGCTGAAAATGTTACAAATTAAATTGTCTTTTGTGGAGGCTTCGGAACATATGCCTAAGTATGTGAAATTTCTCAAAGACATCTTATCAAGCAAGTAGACTTGGGATGACAATCAAACAGTCTCTATGATAGAAAGATGTAGCTCCATAATTACCAACTGCATGCCCTCAAAGTTGAAAGATCCAGAGAGTTGTAATATACCCTGTGTAGATGGTAATTTAAAATTTTCTAAATGCTTATATGACTTAGGTGCAAGTATTAATCTTATTCCTTTGTCAATTTTTATGAAATTGGGGTAAGGAAATGTGAAGCCAACTTCCATGCTTATTTAGTTAGTGGATCAATTGATAAAGAAACTATTTGGTGTGGTAAATGATGTGCCTATAAAAGTGGACAAGTTTATCATTCATGTAGATTTCATCATGCTAGACTCTGAAGATGTGCCTATAAAAGTGGACAAGTTTATCATTCATGTAGATTTCGTCATGCTAAACTTTGAAAAGGATAAAAAATGTCCACTAATTCTTTTTAGATCCTTTCTGAATATTAGAAGAGCTTTGGTAGATGTCCATGAAGGCAACCTCATCCTTCGAATTGGTGATGAATAAGTGGAATTTAATATGAATAAGATATTAAAGAATTATAAAGAGGGTAGCTCATTTATGAGAATTGATGTAGTTGAATTTTTAAAGAAGAGAGAAAGAGCCAATTTCGGAAACTATTAATGAAGTATTGGTAGTTTCTTTAAGTAAGAATAGTTTCTGCCTCCCACAATACAAACTGTTGGGTTCAATTGAAGAGTTAGAAAGTTTCATCATTCCTTATGTTATTGGCAGTTTGTTATGAAAAAGAGCATTACTAAACTTAGATTTCTTAATTTGATCAATTATGTCCTTTTCATTATCTTACAACATTTAGCTTATTTATAAGCTACTAAACTGCCATATGGAGAAATGGGTAGAAACAAACCACTCATTATAGACCCAGGTTGAGGGTAGAAGGCAGAGTATGTCAAGCTAGTGACATTAAACAAGCACTACTTGGGAAGCAAACCAAGAATTATGATTTTTATTTTTATTTTTATTTTCATTTTATTTTGTTGATACTTTGTTATTTTTATTTTTTATGTTTATTTTTTAGGGAGTGAATTGATGGATCTTTACGGTGTAGAGTTTCTCCACATTCCATCGCCAACACCATCACTGCCTTAATCACCCAACTATTCTTGCTCTAACTTTTTCTTTATTGTTCTTTATTTTTCTTTGTATTATTTTATTTCTCACATTGAGGACAATGTGTTGATCAAGTGTGCAGATGTATATGCAATTGCATATCAATTGTGTGTGAATTTTGCATTTTTATTGTATTAGTTTTTTCATTAGGTTAGCATTTTGTGAATTTTTTTTTGCATGATGCAAGCATTGTGTGAATATTTCAATAGCATGAATTTAATGGAAATAGCTTATCTTTGAACGTGGTCATTTAAATTGTAAAAACATAATAATTTGCTAATTTTGTGTTTTAAGTGTTTTTAGGATGATTTTGCATGTTAATTAGGATATAACACTTATTCTTTCACTTTAGGACACTTGTTCATATACATATATATTTATGTTCAATTAAATTGGTTAGCATCATTAGTACCCTTTCATGAAAATGATTGACTATGAAGAAATAAGGTAGGCTAAGAAATTGTAAAAAGAAAAAGAAAAATGTTAAATAAAATCACTATTCCATTGGCCTTTTTAAAGAAAATTGGGATAAGAATAGGGTTGGTAGCCAGTTGAGAGTTGTGAATAGCTGAGTAACTGGGGGCATTCATGATAAAATGTGTGTCTTCACATCAAAAGGCCATAATGACACTCTAACCAAGCTAAATGAAAAACATGACCTAGTTAAGTAACCGGGGGACATTCATGACAAGGTGTTTGCCTTCCTATCAAAATATTAGGTTATCGTTAAAGAAAATTAAAAAATGGTGTTAAAATAAATAAAACCTGCTGATCTTTTTCAAATAGAATTTTTATGAAAAGATATTTAGTGATAATTTGCCTTTTTGATTGACTAATAGTAATAAATGTATGCTTACAAGTACCATAGGTATATGAATAACGTGTTAATATTTTGATTGATATGTATATTCAAATCAAATCACTTAAACATGAAAGGAATAAGTTAGAATGTTGTCATTTTTGAGTGATTGATTTTTTACATTAAGTTCATTCCATGAGATTTGACATCATTGTACCATTATTGTATTGTTGTAAGATTGTGTGTTTATGTATTTATGTGTTTTGTTTGTTTATGTTGTAAGTTTTGCTTGAGAAAAAAGAAAAGGTTTAAGTTTGGGGATGTTGATAGGTGTATATCATAGTATGCTTTTATAGGTGTTTAAGTGTGTTTTTAAGTGTTTCTTAGATGATTATCATATGTATAGGCTTAAAATTGTGCTATTGTTAGTGTTTATATGTGTTTCAATTGTTTAAGTAGTTTAGAGCAAGAATTTGACCTTAATTTTTTGTTTCAAGGGGTGTTTGATGTGTTTGTGAGTTTATGAAAATAGGAAATTGAAGAAAAGAGAAGAATTGGATGCATGCAACCAGGTCACGATCTCGACAGACAGTAAATTCTAGTGATTTTCAGCTTTTCCAGCTCACAAGTTATTTTGTATTTTTGATATTTTGAGGCTATTTTTTAAACCAAATTAAATGGGAAACCCCTTGAAAGAACTGTAGAAGCCTCAAGAACTATATTAAGCAAGAAAAACATGAAAAAAAACGTAAAAGCCACCCAATCAAAAGTAGATCAAGAGGAGACATCAATAAGAGCTTCAAAGAATTTCCAAAATTCCAGATCAATACTTCAATAAGGTTTTATTCTTTTCCCCCTTATTTATTTCATTGTATTCAATGTTTATTTGGATTTCTAAGGTGTTTAACATGATTATGGGTTTCTAAATCCATATTAGTGATTATTCTTGAAATATTTTGTTAAAATTTATTCTTGTTGAATTCAATACATCTATGAATGTTTATGATAATTATTATGTATATACTTGGTATTAAATTGAGAGAGTTAATCAAGTTACATGTGTTAAGGTGCACAACAAGATTTGGTAACTTAATAGACCTATAAGTATTAGAATAATGAACAACTAAAGAGAGATCTTAATTGTGAAATTAATTAATCATAGGATTGCCTCAAATCTAATTGGATAAGTTAGGAATAGTTTTATGAATCGAGAGATTACAACTCTATGATTTTCTAATTCAATTAAGGTTACTTGATTAGATCTCGAGAGAGGGCAATCAAAACTTTAGGATATTAAGGATCAAACATAAATTAAATCGACAAGATAAAGGGGAAACAAAATAAGGATAGAATAGTTCCTAAGCCTTTAAGTTTGATTAACTTCAAATTCATTGGCAACTCAATTTTTCAATTCCTTACTTGTTTCGTTTTGTTAGTTATTTTAATTTCAATTATTTATTTTCATTCAAATCAACTTTTAGTATCTTAGTCAAAGTTCTATTTAAGTTTTTAGGTATTTAATAGTCCTTGTGAGAATGATACCCTTAACACTGTGAGATATAATCTATATAGTTATGGTATTTAGTGTTTTATATATTATAAAACTTGTCAAGAACAACCACATAAGTCTGGGACATTTAACCTATGTTTTGTTATCCTTAATAATGTGGGACCAATAGTTTACCCCTAGTGAATCAGAGTTATACATAAATCCAAAACATTAAACATAAAATAACATAGTTAATCCCAAAAGAGAGTTAATATTAACATCATTAGATTAACCAATGCTTAAACATGTTTATCGTCCTCAATATTCCATTTAAACTAAAAAGATGAAGCTTAACTCCTCATATCTCTTCAAACGGAAAGGAATCTACCTCCTTTTGAGTCTATAATGTCTTTATACCCTTTTTGACCACTTAAATGCCCTTTTATACTGCAAAATTCAAGCTACGTGGTTATGTTTGGTCTGCTACACGAGCGTGCAAGTGACCATGTTTGTTAATTTGGCAGAAATCATAGAGTTACACAGTTTTAGATAGATACATGGCTAACTTACAAAGTCGTGTAAGTCTTCACATGGGCATGTAGCTCTCAGGGTTACTTGAAACAACGTCTTCGAGTTTGTACACATTTCCATTGAGTTACATGTTCTCATACATGGTTGTGTAAGCCACAGTAACTTCATTTCTTCCATTATTTGTCTCGTCTTTACCCTAATTCATCTTCTTTTTGCTCCATAAGGGTAAATAAGATCAAACATTGATAGAAAAGCTCCAAGGATGCAAATTTAGCTCATTTCGGTTTTTGTTCCTCCAACTTATACCTAAAGAAAAATATGAACCAATATAAGTATCTTAAGTGCAATGTAATATTAATCACTAAGCATTAGGGAATATATATCAATAATTAAGCACTTACCAAGTTTCCCCATACTTAACTTTTGACAACCCTCACCCAAAAATAAAAATCAAAATTAAAAGAAAATCACTTCCTCTTTTTTCATATTTACCAAAATTAGATAGTCATAAGAAAAGAGGAAAAACTTTCAAAACCATGGAAAAAATTAAACATTCAATAATTTTACTCATAATGAATCAACAACCATTCCCTTCAAAAACTAAGCAATCTAATAATAGACTTTAACAAGTTGTGTTTAAAAATAAGTAAATCTATAGTTACACTCAAACACCTTTCATAGTCAAGACGTTCCACAACTTTACAAACCATTCAGTTCTCTACCACCTGAGGATTCACATGAATAATTATGAATCAGAGGACTTTTCAAGGTTGTAATGGGGCTAAATTTTGAGGTGAGAAGTATCTAGATCATGTAGTTTAAAAGTCGTCAAAACTAGTGAAGGAGGAAAAACACTCAAGGGAGTATCAAGTGCAAAAATTAACATCCACTCAAAGTTGAAAAACACTCAGGGGAGTATCAAGTGCAAAAATTAACATCCACTCAAAGTTGGGTACCATTGATATGATGAATGCAAAAACTCTGTTCTATAGCTTATATTCAAGCCTTCACACCACAAACCATAAGAAACATAAATAAATAGAAGAAATTCACTATAATATTATGGTAAATAATACACTATAATATTAACAAGTGATCCTTCATAACTTCTTCCTTATTTGCATCATAATCAATTCACCCATTCCATACAATTTAGGAGGAAAGACTAACATCAATTACTTTGCAAAACAAATAATTTTCCTCCTTGATACTTCTATCTTTATTCCTTTTTCTTTTATTTTTTCTATAGAAACAAAAATATAAAGGAACTACATTAATGATGGAACTCAGTCAAAGGCTAAAAAAATCACATTCCATCAATTATAACTAAGCTACATATATGCACACCCCCATACTTATGCTCTTATTCATCCATAAAAATCAACAATTAGAAATGCTCCAATAGCTTTAAAGCTAAGATCAAACATTTTTGTTATGTTAGCGGCTCGTAATATGATTAGCACAAAAAGAAAAGGTTAATAAAGCTTAAGAGGCTAAACAACAAGATAAATCATAGTGTGTTTTATAGGTTGTAGACTACTCTTTTAGGTGTTTTCTTGAGTGATAATCATGTGTTTAGATATTTCGTTTGATTATTATTGATTTGGCCAAGAATTTAATTTTAGTGCATGTTTTAGGGGATATTTAATATGTTTGGTTGATGAGTGGAGACAGGAAATTTCAAGAAAAGATAACAAAGACGTTAGACGAAGAGAGTAGTCATGCACAATTGTGCAGGAATTCATGATGGATAGATGAAGACTCTTTGTCATGATCGTGTGTATTTAAACAATCATGATAAAGAGTGCATAAGTAGTGAATGCATGATTATGCATCATTTACGATAGTGAAAATGCCAGAATTCTAGGTCGCAAGATTTTTGTATTTTTTTTGGTGATTTGGGGCTATTCTTAGAACATAAACAAATGTGGAAACATTAGAAAGAACCTTAGAAGAATCCAGAACTATAAAAGGAAAAGAAAAACATGAAAAGAGGTAGTTGGAAACATAAAAGAATAGATTAAAGAGAGAAAATTCTAGAAGAACATAGGTTGTAGACTTTTCTAGTTTAAGGATAAAAAAGAGAAGGCATCTATAATTCAACCTTCTATTATTTTCCTTCCTTTCCTTATGATTCTTGAATTTTAATAATGAATCAATTAGGATTTATAGTTTCAGTTATAGATTGCTAAACTTATTTTAGGGATATCCCTTGAATTATTTATTAAACTTTACATTCTTGATTTAATAGAGATATACTTTGTGGTGTTTATTATTTTATATTTGATCTGAATCCAGAGGTTAGATTGGATTATCTATGTTGTGATGTATAGCAAGAGATAGTACCATACTAGACTTATAAACATCAGATTAATAGGCAACTGGAGAGAGATAGTTAGGAAGAATTTTGATAGATCAAGAGATAACAATTCAAAACATGTTTGATAGTAGTTATTCAAAACATGTTTGACAGTAAAGTGTGTAAATCAGTCTCCATTTAGCAAGGCTCTATCTAATCTCTTCCTAATATGACACTTATTGCTTAACTTATTGCTCCAAGTGAAAGTTGATCCTTCAAATTTCAGGGCTATGACTCCAATATTCCGTGCATATCTTTAGAAGTTAGTAGTGAATTTCTTCAATTTGACATTCCTTTTAGCTTCAAAAAAATGAAGAGTGTTGAAGGCCCCTTAGTATCAACCATGGATCCTTAACTTGAGTGTGAATTTCTTGTAATTTTTTCCAAAGTGATCTCCTCTGAAAAGTATAATTTGAGCCATAAAAAGAAAGAAGATTAATAGCTTTATTTAAGCCTTAAAGAAGAACAACTCTAAATGCATTTACTAATCAATGGCTAGCAACATTTGGACCTTGACTAGAATATTATCAAAAGCGATCACCACTTTCCTATAATGGTGATGTTAGTGATTGGAGAGTAGAGACCACTTTTCTCCTAAACGCTTCTAGTTGACGGACTTTTCCAAGATCAATTTGGTTTTTAGGATGCCAATCATCGCATGTTATTAGCCAAAATGAAATCCTTTAACATTTTTTAAAGAGGGATTGTTTATCCCTCTCATATTCCAGGAGATTATTAGAATAATTAAAGATTGTTTAGGTCCCTTAAACCTATTTTTTCTCTGCAATTTTCTATAATCAAACTTGAACTCATTATTTTGTTTGAGGTTAGCATCAGTTGTAAAAGGATTAGTTAGGAATAGTGCCTCTTTAACTTGATACATAACTTTCTTTCCATGACTACTAAGATTCTTTGAGTTAGCTTCTTTATTTGCTTAATTTTGTGATTTCTTTTAGGTTGGAGTTCCACTATCCTCTAGTACCATTTTAGTGTTTCTATCAATAATAATTCCCTGAATTTGAACATTGTGGTTTTCATTATTGGCCTCTTCATCCTCTTTGTCTAGGCTCATCAGTTCTACATTGTCACCTTTGGTAAATCTCCTACCTATAACTCTCTAATATTTCCCTCACTCCTTCGAAGATAGTTTACATTAGTAGGCAACCTTAACAATATCTTCAAAGAGTATATCCCTTTCTTAAGTCTAATATAAGGATGGTATCTAGAAGTTCTTTCCCAGTGTCAACACTCATATATAGCTTCATATATTCCACTTTACTTATCTGAGAAATATTTGCATACAATATCTTCAAAAAGTTTATCCCGTTCTCTAAGTCTCAGATGGGGATGGCATTTAGAAGTTCTTTCCTAATGTTAACACTCACAAATAACCTCATGTATTCCACTCTACTTATTTGAGCAATATTTACATCCATACTTATAGGCTTGCATATGAAACTTGCAAACATATTAAGTCCTTGAGTGGACTAGTATTCTAAGGGGACAATATATAAGTTAATCTATATAAGGAAATTTGTGCGCTTGATATTTTCAAGGAAGATCCTTGACTTCTAGAATTATAAGAAAAGAAGGCTATGATTTCATTTACATGGTTGGTACTATCAAATTTAAATAAAATAAAGTTTTCCTCCAATAAGAGTGTCTCTTTAATTACACTTCTTTTCCAATATTTCAAAGTTCTAATGACAGGGAAAAGGGGACTTTTGCCTATAAAAAAACATACACCAATACATTGCTCCATTCTTGCTACTACTTTTCTCCCCTTAAGTGTCTTCAGATGATAGTATTTCAAAGAATCACCATTGTTTTCCTGCACCACTTGTAGCTCTTCCCAACTCTCTTCCCAACTAGAAAAGTGCGACTTATAAACTCAGTGCGGAGTTTAATGCATATTTATTGGAGCTCTTATTTTCATCCTTGTGAAAGGGTTGGTCAAAATATTAAAAAAAATATTGAGGAAACTTTAATGGATAGGAACAGTAACAAAAAGTTTAGTGCCATTGAAAGAAAAAAGGTGGTCTTATCAATGATTTGAATTTCGTATCGTACCGGTCAGAAATCGGTACTGGTACAGCTATAGTCGGTACCGGAGAAAAATATCGGTCGGTACCGGCCAATTTTGTTGGTATCGGCCGGTATTCAAAATACCGGTCAAATATCGGATGATACCGAAAATTTTAAAAAATTGAGGGACTTTTTTGCAAAATTTTCAAAATTTCTCTCCCTGCCTCCCTGCCTCCCTCCTACCTCTCCTTCCCCTCCTTTTTTTTTTCAAAGTTTTTAAAATAATA
>JANIHZ010000210.1:49461707-49474551 GCA_027478365.1 Erythroxylum rufum | reverse complement strand
CCAATTTCCTTCATTTAAGCTTCATTTTATCAATTGTACAACTCATTACATTAATCCACCTCTTCTCCATCATTTTGTCCTAAACATAACCAACACACATCTTCTTATTCTTCATCATCAATTCATATCATACATATATAATTAACACCATAGAATTCCTTTAGACCATCAATTCTAAAAGATATTCAAAAATTCACAAACTTTCACCTAAAGGGGATAATTTCAATTTTGACTTAAAAACCCCTCTCCATGACACATTTCATTCATCCAAATCATGTTTCATGCATAATCAAGCATGGAGAACAACATATCTTAACACCAAACTCAAAATCCTAATATAGAGGGAGATAAGACAAATTTTGCCTAAACCTTCCTTTGGTGATATCTTCCAATCCTTTAAGAATTTCTCAAATAAAATGATAGATTTGAGTTCCTTGACCCCAAATTAGCTTAGAACACCTTGATTGAGGTTAAAGAATCAAAAACTTGGTGAAAAATAGGTAAGGGTCGAAACTTGCTTCTTTCTCTCCTATCTTCTCCTTTCTTCTCTTCTCTTTTAATTAAAATAAAGTGTTTTAATGTCCAAATGAAGGGGTTGCATGGCCAAACCATGTAGAAGGGTCTAGAATTTGACTCTTCTTTGACCAAACATGTTGAATTTACCAATTTGCCCTTAGTTATATGAAATTACTATTATACCTTCTTCCTAAATTTGCAATTAAGCCCAAAATTTGGGAATCACCAAAACTTTTATTTTCATTTTGGTCCCCGGACCTTTGAAAATTATAATTAAGCTCTTTAACTTTATAAAATTATGAATTGAAAAATTACATTAAAGTCCTTTAACTTTTGACAATTTGCAAATAAACCCTTATATACATCAACTTTTCCAATTAAGCTTTCTAAGTGTCCCATGAGCTTATAAATCATGCCTAATCACCTCTAAGGCATTAGAACTCATTTAATTTAACCACCATGGTCATATCCATCCAATGGACTCGGTTTTATCCACTTAAAAAATCATCTGTCAGAAATCTCCAAGATTCCGTATTACCAATGAATTCCAAGTTTATGTAAGGGCATATAACATTATCAATCATTAACATATACACCTAAATGACTTAAATACATATTTGAACTCATACACAACCATGTATATATCAATATACAGTAGTATCTCTAAGTACTGACCAATGCAAAAGGCTTAGAAATTCTGGCGTTACACCTATTGTGTGTTCATAAAAGCAAAGTGGTCCCCTAAATAACTAACTAGGTAGTAGAGACATAAGGTTAACCATTACTCCAAGGGGATGTTATATAAATTCACCTAAACAGGAATAAATTTCATGTTTTACCTATTTAGACTCATTTTAGGCTTTCATTTGTAAAGTAGTAAAGACTTCCCATATAAATGTTAGTGACTTTCTTCTATAATTCACTTTATTTTTTGTTCATTTGATAACATAAATAGGAAGTAGTCTTCCTTTATCATTAAAATTTGCATAAGAATAGCCTCCCCTAACTTTGCTTCATGCCAACTTTGCATTTGGAGGGGAAAAGACCATTTATCATAGTAATAACCCACTAAGTTACTCGACCATCAAGAAACATCTATGAAGAGGATCTCTATGGGTGGGAAAACTAGTTAGGATCCTCTAAAGAGGCTTAGAGGATAAAGTGAAGCCTAATTAAAGGACTATGATTCCCTATAATCTGATGCCATGCTTTTGAGGGTACAATTTTAGGTAGGGGAGGTGAAGCGGAGCCATAGAAGAAAGCTTTTGTATTACTTGGAGCTAAAGTAGGAGGAGAATGAGGTATAGATGGAGTAACTTGTTAAGAAGTCAAAAGGGGCTCAGAATTAGGAAGGACACCTGTAATTTGGGGCTTTGTAGGAAAATAAGTTAGGTTAGTGGCAGGAGACAAATGAACGAGGGAATTGGAAGGAATAACAGATATAATAGTAACATTAAGACAAGAGAAAAGGTTAATAAGTGTCTCCTAGGAGTGACAGGTTAGAGAAGAGAGCTTCAACCACTTTAAGTGAGGGATCTGTGCTATGTTCCATTGCAAAAAAAAAAAGGAAAAAAACTTATGAAGAAAATGGGCAAAAAAAGGTCAAATTTAACTAAAAAAGGTGAAAGAATAAAAAAAATTATAATAAGAGGAGAAAGCATATTTAGCTACACTAAAACCTTGTAATGTTACTATTTCTAAAAAATTTGGCCTTATGTTAATTTAAAAGATCTCTCTTGTTTGATATATAGTTCATAAAATTGATCTTTTTATTCATATTTTAATTTATAATTAGTAATGAAAAACAAGTCCATCTTATTAATAATTATGTTTAAGAAAATTAGTTAAAATGAAATTTTAATTATTTTTAAAGAATTCACAAGTTTTAGTACTGATAATGTATATAAACCTATTTTATTAATTATGAAATAAAAAAATTAAATTTGTGAAAAGTAAAAAAAAAGGCAACAATATTATAGGGTTCTATATAATTTATCCTTAAAAAATATATAATTGTAATATAGCTACATATAATGGTTGAAATTTTAAACTTTAAATATTTAGTGGTATAAAATTTAAGAACAAACAAGAAATACATCATAAGATTTTGATTAACAATTTTTTGTGATAGTAGATATTTTATGTATATCGAAAAATGGAAAATATGTTAACTAATTTCAGAATAAAAATTTAAATGGCACAAATGTTTTATTATGTAGTTTAGATGTAATTATTAAATTTCAAGGATGATCCTTCTAAAATTTGGTATTAGGGTCAAATTAGTTTTAAATCTTTTGATATGATACCATTTGGGTCTTAATCCTTTCAAAAGTTTTAAGTTTAAATTTTCATGTTAGCGTTGCCATATCAAATTTAAAAGAAAGAACATAAAATAACTATTTGGATGCAAGGAATAATAGGTTTGTTCATTTTATTAAAAATTATAAAGACCCATGTTATGAAAAATTCCTAAATTTTAAACCCTAAATCTTTGAGTCCTTCAATTTCTTTCATCTTTTGCCACTATAAAACAAGATTTGTGGGTTTGGCAAAAGAAAATACAGAAGAAAAAAAAAAGTAACTCATTGAAGTAGATGACAAGTTTGATATTCTTAATTTATGAGCGTTTCTTCGTATCAACATATTTTTTATGAAACCATTAGTTGTTAAGGTTTTAAAAACTAAAAGAGCTTTAGAGACTAATGATCAATGTAAATAAAGTGAAGATATTGAAGCTTTAGTGTAAGGATGGTACAAAAAATCCAGCATGATTGAACTCAACCTAAAATTAATGAGTTTGATTTGAATTGAAAGTGTCTTAGGTTAAGCTCATATTTATTTGAATTTGAGCCTTTTGAAGTCAATGAGTTTGATTTGGCTTGATCTAAAGTCTAAAATTTTCACAAAAATAACGTTATTTTAAAATTTTAAAAAATCTTAAAGTTTTTGATTGGGAATAGAGAAACATGTTCCTTATTATATGATAATTGGAGCAATATTGGCCTTACTTACAAGTCTATACTTTTTTAGTAGGTATTCTTTAAATATAGTTTTTAGTAGGTATTTGGAATTCTATTTGATTACTTTGACATTTCAATAGAAGAGATTTGAACTATGAAAATCTTTTAAAATGATTATAAGAAGATAAAGCAAGGTCAAAAGGTGATTGGACCGTGCTCCTCGTTAGTTTTAGTACTTAAATATATAACAAATGGAAGGAAAGAAATAATAGGTGCTTCAAGGGAGCTGAAAACTTCAAGAAAAAGATTCAGAACGAATGCATCCATTTGATTAGGGATAATAAAACTACTAGAAGTTTCTAACTTGGAATTGCTCTATCTTGCAAAATTTAAAATGAGTTAAACTTCTTATCTCTTAAAGTCTCTTTAGTGGTTTTTTTTAAAAGGTAAAAGATCTATTGCTTAAAGAAATTTAATAGGTATATTGGGAACCCTTTGATTAGGCCATTAATGTAATAGCCCTTTTAGTAACCCTCCTTCCTATCAAAAAACTAGACAGTCAATGAATTACATCAGCTAGCTATAAGAGATAGTATTAGAGTCTCCAGAAGCTGACTAAATTTCTATTGCATTTGTCTACAATATTACAATTTATAAGTTATTGCCTAATGCTAGCAATGGTGATCATAATAAAAAGTTAGAGCAATGCCATGCACGGTCATGTATAGGATGCATGATCATTCAAAGAGCTTTTCCATATCATAATTTTTTAAAAATATTTTGACAATTCAAGGTTATTTTTAGAATAAAAACATGTGGAAAAACCCTAGATAAAATCCTAAAAGGCTCAAGACTATATAAAGTAAGAGAAAAAATCAATTGACTACTGGGAAAACATTAAAAAAAAAGAGGAGATTAAAGGAGAAAATTTTGAAGAACCAAAGCTACAGTTTCCAGCTTAAGGCAAAGAAGAGAAGACATCCATATTTAACTATCTACTATTTTCTTTTTTCCTTGTTGTTAAATATTAACAATGATTCAATTGTCATATATAATTACATCTATGGATTTATAAATTCCTTTAGGAACTACTTTTGACTTATTTATTAAACTTTATATTCTTGATATAATGAAATATGTTTGTGATGCTTGTTGCTTTGTATTCAATTTGAATCGAGAGATTAAATTCGATCACTTATGTTGTTTTGCACAACATAAGCTGGTACCTAATAGACCTATTAACATAAAATTAATAGAAAATTGAAGAGAGATCTTAATTGTTTGTTAGTTATCCATAAGATTGCTTTAAATCTAGTTGCATAGATAGGAAGAGTTTTGATAGATCGAGAGATCATAATTCAATTTCTATCTATTTTGATTGGGATTACTTAATTAGATTGAGAGAGAGGATAATCATAATTATTGGATATCTAGGATCAACTAGTATTACATCAAGAAGGTGAAGTGAAAACAAATAAGAATAGAAGTAATTCTTAGTTTTCATCAATAATAAATTAATCAATTGACTATTGTTTAATTATCAATTCTTCATTTTTAGTTTAATTTTAGTAAATCATCTTGTTGTTTATCTTTAAAAATGTATATAAGAATTTTTGGGTGACTACTCCAATCCTTGTGAGATGATACTTTTTATGCTATAAGATAAGATCCATATACTTGCAGTTAAGAACTTTTTTCATTTAAAACTTCAACAAGTTTTTGACACTTTTGTTAGGGATTGTTTTGTACTAACTACTTTAGTTCAATTTACCTTGATTTAAGGACTTTAACACTTCCTTATATGATTTTAGGTGCATGAATATAAGAGTTTATGTAAAACAAAAGACACACAAGTTTCTGACATCACGATGCAAGAGATGGAGATTCAAAAAGTGAGATGTCAAGAAGCAATAGAGAGGAAAATGGAAGAAGAGATGAATCAAAGAGAAAATTAAAGAACCCTTATAGACTTTATGAGCCCAGGGTTCAACACTAACCAATAAGGAATAATGAGGCCACCAGTGTAGACAAAAACTTTTAAAATTAACTATTACTGTTGAATATAATGCAAATCAATGTCTAGTTTTATGGACTGGCCAATGAGGATCCTACTACTCATTTGGATAATTCTTTGAGATTTTTCACACATTTCAATACAATGGATTGTCAAAAGATGCAGTCAAGATAAGGCTCTTTCCATTTATGCTTAAATATTGAGCTAAGTTATGGTTGAATTCTCTCAACCTAAAGAACGTCACAATACGGGAATAGCTGGTGCAAGCCTTTTTGGATGAATATTTTCCCTTGATGAAGCCCACTAAGCTAATAAAGGACATAACCAAATTCTAGAAAAGCAAAGTGGAATCATCATATGAAGCATGAAAGAGATCATAACTTGCCTAAAGAGTTCCTTTTGTAAATATTCTATAATGGTGTGAATCCACCCACTTAAGGCACCATAAACGTAGCAACTAGTGGTTTGTTAATGAGGAAAGCAATTGATATAGCACATGAGTTTTTGAAAAAGATGGTAAAGAGGAGTAAACAACGATCAACCTTTAAAAATCATAAATGAGTGCTTGCTGTGGATTTAGTGACCATGTTATAGGAAAGTAGGAAACTTGGCCAAACAATTGAGTAGCCTAAGAGCCACTTCTTCTAGCCCACTCGAGGAGATTCAGCACAAATGCAAATTATGTGGACTAGAAAGTCATATCTCAAATGATTTCTTCCTAGTGGAAAATACCAATATGGAGTAGCGTAAGTTCATAGGAGAACAATATGGTCGAGGTAGTAATAATCCCTATTCCAATACTTATAATCCTGGGTCTAATAATGCTACAGGGAATCCAATAAGAGCTCAAGGCCCACCAAGATTTTAGTAAGATAGGCTCAATTCATTAGAATCAAAGATAGACAAGTTGATGGATGTGTTGAATTCCAAATTCACAAGCTAAAATGAGAACCAAAAGAGGATGGAAACTAAGTTCGTTCAAATTGCAAAGAACTATGTGTATTCTATTCACAATCTGGAGGTTTAAGTGTTCAATTAGCCAATGCATTATCTACACGAAGTGTGGAGAGTCTCCCTCATAATATAAAGTCTAATCTAAGGGAGAAACTAAAAGCTATCACATTTAGGAGTAGGAAAGAGTTGGAAGAATCAACTGAAAAGAAAGCTAAATCCTACCAGGTAGAAGAATAAGAGAAAAAGTATAGAAAAGAAGAGAAGAAAGAGAAAACTCCACATATTCCTCCCCCAACATATGCACTAAGGATTCCATTCCCACAAAGGATTTAGAAGAATCAAATAGATGTGAAATTTGCAAAGTTCGTTGAGAAGTTAAAGAAATTGTAAATTAACTTATCTTTTGTGGAAGCTTTTAAACACATGCCCAAGTACATAAAATTGCTCAAGTATATACTATCAAACAAGTGAAATGAAAGCTATAGCTCCATAATTATCGTCCATTTGCTTTTAAAATTGAAGGACCTTGAGATTTTTACTATGCATTGTGTTGTTGGTAATTTGTGGTTTGTCAAAACTCTCCAACTTCTATCAAGGAACTCTACTAGGTCTCTTTTTATCTTGATTTATAGTAATCCAACAAAATCTGGTTTTCTACTATTAACAAAGTCTTTCACTACTACTTGTTTATTTAGGCCATTAAGGCCTCTAACATTCCATATTAACCTTTCATGTTCACTTCTTTATACCTGACTTCTTCCTCTTAGACCTTCTTCTTGCTTTTTGTTAGGCTTTCCATCAAGATTTGCTTAACTCCTGAGATCTCCCCCACCTCCTGTATAGATGTGTTATCTAGTTCATTTTCCACCATCATTTGTTCAGTTTGATTTGCACTTTTCACCTTACATTTCCTTCGGGTATTTTGGTTGCATCTAAGTCCTTCTTCACCTATTCCACATTAGTTTCCTGAGTCTGATTTGTTCCATCTTTTTGTGGAGTTGTAGAATTGTTTCCTTATCTTTCCCCTCTTTTGCCTCCTTTGGAATCCAAACTTGTTTGACCTCCTTTGCTTTTGGTTTCCACATGAAGGACACCTTGATAATGTCCTCCTCTAAGCCACCCTCTTCATTCGGTTTCATAATTGCTTATGTGTTAGGCGTTTTATTTTCCAAATTCACTTTAACACATACTCTAGCATACCATATCCTTTTCATTAAGGCAATGTTCTCATCCATTCTTAAAGGCTTCCCCAGTTCACTAGCAAGGTAACTCAATCCCTCTATAAGCCAATATTTAAGTAGTATTCTATGAAAATTCACCCATATAGACACTTATTCCATTTTTATTCTATCTAGTTTAACACCTGGGTGCCATTTCTTGAGGAAAATTGGGATGTGCCAAGGACCTCCATCTATTGCTTTCTGAGCCATTTCCTTTAAAGTAAATTTAAACACAAATAACTCATCCTCATTTACCGTGACACTTACCAGTCCTTGGTTTTTTGATGTTGCATTTGCTCATCTATGCACCATTGGATATGCTAGCCTCTTGTCCATGAAGTAACCCACCACTGTAGCATTCAACTCTTAGCACCCTTTTGTAGTACTTCGATAGGGGTGACACTAGACCTTCCTCTTCAGTCTGGATGAAGCACAGGTTTCCAAAGGAGCTGGAACCTCCAACTACCAAGCTCCATGAAGACTTACCCGAGTTCTCTCTAAGTTCTTGAGGTTGTTTTGCACTTGGGATAGGGGGAAAGTTTGCAATGTTGAGGGTGTTGGTTTGATCTTCTTGTTGTTCTGTGAAGCTTGGATTTTGGGTGGCCATTTGGTTGTCTGGTTTGAGTGTTTTGTCTAGTTCTAGGTGGCTAGATTGAGCTGTTTGGTTGGAAGGATGGTAAGTTGTTGGAATGTTGGAGGCTGTCAGTTAAAGAAGAGAGAAATGAAGAGAAGTAAGAGCATTGTCTCACTCCTTAATCTGACATGAGACACCTTTTTTCTAACTCCGAATGTATAACTGCTCAGCTGTTTCTTGTTTTGCAGTCACTGGCTTCATTGGTATGGCTGTGATGAATGGTGTGTTGCAGACTGTTAATTCTACCATCCAATTACCAATGAAGCGTCGAGATAGATGATATATTTGGGTTGTGTTAAGGATTTGCTAATGGCTCAAGATGATTTCTGTCGGATCTTCGGATTAAGTGTTATTTGCTTAAGTTCATTACTGTTATTACATGCCCGACTTTAAAACGGAAATAGAGCTACTAAGCAGGTTGATGGGTGTTAATTCAATACTCTCCGTGGAAAGTAGATAGCAATGCAATTGGAATGCTGAGTTGTTTCTCTCGGCTAGGGAGAGTATAATGGTGTAGGTGACTGGAAAGATCTTTTGTGACATGTAAAATATTTTGAAACTGGTGAAGAAGTATTGGTGGTGAGTGCAAGATAGTTCCTTCTGCTTATGAAACAGAGAAGTAGGAGTAGCCCTTTTATATCTTCTATCAGTTGCTCTTTTTTCCTAATCCTTTGGTTGCTGTACGTCTGATTTCCTCATGGAGCTCAGTGAAAATGAGATAGACATTGCTTTAATCTTTATTGTTCTCAAATACATGATTTCATTTCTGACTTTAACTTCTTGGTGCAGATGGAGCTTGTTAAAACATAGCTCCACAATTGAAATTTCAAGCCCACAAAGAAATGATAAATTTTTCCTTAGAACGTCCAAAATTAACACATTCGTGAGATAATCTACAGATGCATTATAGTGTCTTTGGAATAAGTCAGGAACATGTAAAAGCAAATGATACGATAGAAGCTACAGTAAAAAAGCAGATTTTACATCAGTTTTAATTGTTTTCGAGAATACCAGACTTGGGGGATTTTGCCCAGAGGACCCTTCTCCCTTGCCTCAAGCTCTTCCAGCCGGAACTTTATTAACCCATCCCAGCGTCCTCCTTCAAAGAGGACCCCTGGTTTTCCATCTGTGATTCTTTCAACCATCCAATACATATAATATGGGCTGCGGGGATCTTTCACAAGGGCGATCATGCCAGGCAGTAGTAGTGGTAATTCAGGGTTTCCTTGGCTTCTTCGAGGCAGTGAACACCATTGTGCTCTCTTTATCAGCAGAAGACTGGTCCTTAGGAGGTGGATTCTCCTCTAAAAACTTTTCCAGGCCCTTTTCTCCACCAGGAAATCCCCCTGTTAGTCCCATCAGTTCCTTCTCGAACGCATTTTCTGGGACACACTCAGTTGCTGACACACCCATATTTTCTGTAGATGCTTCTTTACCATTTACTTGTTCTTCAACATTTCTTTGTAGCTCTCGTTCCAGACCCTTTTCTCCACCAGGAAATCCCCCTGTTAGTCCCATCAATTCCTTATTGAACGCATTGTCTGAGACACTATCAGTTGCTGACACATGCATGTTTTCTGTAGCTGCTTCTTTACCATTTACTTGTTCTTCAACATTTCTTTGTAGCTCTTGTAGCAGACCCTGTTCCCCGTTGCAGATTCCTCTGCCTCCCATGAGCTCAAAGAGATCAAACTTGGCACTCTGTGTCAGTCTAAACCTCGAAATTTTGGTGACCGTAGCGAGTGATTTGTGAGGAAGACTGGGAAGGTTAGTTTGGCAAGGAAATTGGGAGCCAGAGAAAGTCCCTTGAAGGGCTTGGCGAGAGCTGGACAGAGCCATTTCGTCCCTTCCTCTTCTAATTCTGGCCGCAAGTAGGATATATCTGGTTTGGATAATTCTTTCGCATATTTAGCCACTGTTTGATATAGTTCTTTTTCTTCGACCTAAAAAAGTAACTTGTAATTATTAGTTTTTTTAAAAAAATTATATCAAGTTTTAACTATTAAAGGAATACACGTGCACGTCTAAACTTAAAACTATATCATATAATAAGTAGAAACAATACAAGAAGTTCTAATATAATTACTTTTGAACCTATAATTTCTCGTAAGCGCTTGGTGAGAGCTGTCCCAGCTTTTCACTAAGAAGTTCTAATGTAATTACTTTTGAACCTATGATTTCTCGTAAGCGCTTGGTGAGAGCTGTTCGAGTTGTTCCAGCTTTTCACTAAGAAGTTCTAATGTAATTACTTTTGAACCTATGATTTCTCGTAAGCTCTTGGTGAGAGCTGTTCAGCTTTTCACTAAGAAGTTCTCTGTCTCTTAAACTCTGGAACAAGATTTTCGGTATAATTTTATAGTGTTTTATTTTATCCGGTAAATTTTAACCATTTATACACAATAAAACACTATAAAAACTAGACAGAAAATTTAGACTCCCTAAACTCAACTATTCCGAAGCTTATTCTTTCCTTACTTGGTAGCCCGCCCCTAATTTCCTTTACTTGCCTAGCTCACTAAATTCATTTTGTCCTAGGAGGCTACGACACCGTTGCTTGCCCTCTTCCCTAACCCCAGCTGCGACAGCACATACCCTGCACTACCAACTTCTGGCACTAGCAACCTCAATGCTTCCGCAGAGAATAACCAAACCTCGATGTCATATCAGATCACCTAGAAAGCCTAGAACTCAATGGTGGGAGATGCTTTTGGCTTTGGCAAACTTCATTATTTGCCTCCCTTTTTAATGTGTAGCGCCCCTTGCCACAAGGTACATACCGGAACGCCTGGAAATTATTCTGATACATAATCTACGATAAAGGTGAGCTACGTTCGATCACTACATTCACTTCTCATAGCATCAGATCAATATTCACTTATAAAATATCAATAGAAAAAAAAACCACAATATTTTAAAACCAACTTTTTCCTCATTTCATTTCATAAAACCCGAATGTCTACATTATATCTTTCAATATTTTCTATATATATATCATCAAAACCCTATATATAAGTACTACATGAAAGAGGAAAATATACAAAATCTAACTATTCTATTCAAAAATCGCAGCTGACTGACCTTTGAGTAATGACTTCTCTTGCCATTCACAATCTACATGGCTGGTAGAGCCTCTTAGTAACTAGAGTCGTCTCTCGGTCCTGAAAAGATAACGTTACAATTTTGGTGAGTTTTGCGAACTCAATAAGGTAACCATCATCGATGGTTCACTCAATCCATGTAACACATCAATTCACAAAACAATTATTTCACAACTTTGCATTTTACATAAGTAACACATTTTCACTAAGCATAAGCAATTTTAAATTTCACTCAATCAACATACTTAACAAGATACATATGAAATGCTCATGAGACACTTTTCTAATTATTACGTTGTTGTGACCGAGTGCCTGAACTGTCCCACATAGGGCTCATTAAACGTTGAGCCTCAGGCTCTGAATCACTTTTGAGCTCGGGGCTAAGTTTCACTCGTTGAGCTTTAAGCTATAATCGGTGGCTACTCTGGTCACAACTGCCATTATCTGATTTTGCATTCATGAATGGAATGCATATACTACAATCAATCACATTATAAAGTACATAGGTCTTCACATTCACATTCAAGCAGCACTCCAATATTTCAATCCACATTACACAATTATCGGACCTCTTGTCCAGAATTCACAATCAAGCACATTCATTTATCATTCAAAACATAAAGCAAACAAGTAATTAAGTGAGACCATATAGGTTACTCACAAGTTGCTTCTGAAGCTATTATCTCGAAGTCCCAGCAACGTTTGGAGGATGATGCTCAATTCGATCCTCTATATTAAGCACATACACATATATCATAATATGCACAATCATAATTGTTCAATGATGCACATACATGAAACGAAATATGTAAAATGCATGCTCATGATAACCCCGGGTATTTATCCATCAATTTCATCACAAAATCAATCTCATATCAAATCTTATCTAAGTATGATTTATGCTTAGGTTTACGCCTTACTAAAATCATAAAAATATCACCTTTCATTCTCATTGAATCACTTCAGTTTTTTTTTCCAAGACACCCCTTTCGGGTCTACTGTTTATGTTCAATGGAGTAACACCAGTTCATATTACTGAAGAGCACACTCACTGTACCCGTCCCATGTTTTTCAATCAATCTTTCTTAATTCGATTTAGAGAGCTATGAGTTTTTTTAGAGAGGTATCTTACGAGTCCAATGGTTTAAGAATCAAGTCATTTTGGTGTCCAGAGAAGAAGTTATGGCCAAAGAATCAAATCTGGTTTTGCCCTCAATCATATTGAGCCTGTCTTGGGAAAATTGGCATAACTTTCCCTAATGATATGGGATTTAGATGTTCTTTAGATTTTTTGAAAGAAGACTTCAAGATCTACAACTTTTATGAAAACCTTGAAGACAAAGTGTAACATCTCACCCCCGACAGGAAGGATAAAATAGTAATTTAGCAAAGGATGAGAGTGATTGAGATTAAGTAGAATTGTTCATGCATACTGGTATTTGCAAACA
>JANIHZ010000210.1:49391638-49407686 GCA_027478365.1 Erythroxylum rufum | reverse complement strand
GGATTGAGTTTTAAGTAATTAAGTAGATAGATTGTTTTCTATCTGTTTCATCAAATGTTGTATGAAAATCCCAACCCCGTAACTTGCATGGACTTCCCTTTATTGTTATTATATTGTGTAAGATAAATGATAAATAATTTAAATTTTTATTGTTGTACGAATGTGACCGTTACCGCACAAATTTTTACTCGCCACATTTAACCTTTCAAATATTCTTCTAAAATCGTTTTTTTTTAAGGTTTTCTTCTTGTTAGTCCTTTCACCATTCAGGTATGTTTTATTTTGCCAAATATTTTTATATAAAATTGTATTTTATCTATCTCATTTATCAGCTTTTCAATAATATGATCGTTACACTTACCCATATCAATTGTTAAAGCAATAGGTTAAATATACAATTTTGCCCTTTTAATATAGTCAGTTACATCATATTCGCATAAAATATCATTTTTTTCTTCTAATACTTTATTAATTTCACATTATATGCAAACAATATTATTATGCTGGCTTTTTAAAATTTTTACCTTCTTTTTTAGGTAATAATTTGGTAAATCTTATACTAAACAAAACAGTTTATTACTTGATTAGGTTTGGAGCAGTTAGAAAGAAGGCAAACATGAAATCCTACGGTAATATGAGCCCAAAATAGTTATACGAAGAACGAACATTGAGATTGTGTTCTAACAAACACATGGCACATTTCTAGTAGTATAGAGAAAATCGCACTTGAGAAATCTATTTATTTAAAATTATTTATGTTTAAGAAGATAGACAAGTTCTATATATTTTTGATCTTTCTGATAGGTCATATTTAAGTATCAACAAAAAGTAGCCCTACCCACGTGACAACGTATAGCTAATCACCCATCCGAGGCCTAAAGAATGGAGTTATACTTTACATGCTCTTAAAAAATCTAATCCAATATGGATGAAGCGACATTTTTTAAATTTAACTAATTATAAAAATTAATTCAAATCAATAAATTCAAATTTATAATTTCAATTTCAATTTGGGCTTAAATACACAAGCTTTCATAAATAATTATAAAGTAAAGGATTAAAACCAAGAAGACACTTAAAGGAAAAAAAACTCTCCCTCATAAACCCAGATTATACCTTATCTAATTGAACATGTTATACTAACATCAGAACAACAATTAACTTTGTCTCTCTACAAATGCGACAAACAAACTATAAAATGAAAAAAAAAATAAGTTTTAAGAAAAGTTAGCAGGTATCTCACTAACAGTTGTGGTAAATGACGTGTTGGAGCAGATGTTGGGAGATTGAGGCCACGAAAAAATGCGGTGGCAGACGAGAGGAAGTCGTAGGAATCACCGAAAAACAAATTTAAGGTCGAAAAAGAAGAGGCTACAATGGGTGTGATATTTGCTTGGGTGGCTCAATTGGATTAGGTTAGGTTTAGGGATTTCAAACTTCTTTTTTCTTTATTTTAATTAACTATTTTAATTAATTGATTTTAAATAGTCTTTCAATCACGGGTGTGACTTATTACTCTATATATTTTATCCATTTATAGCAAATACATTACACTATATGTTTCCAAATTTTATTTGTTTTTTCATTCCTAATTTTTACGAACTAATTTTATTAATTTATTTTAAATATTCTAACTCTTATATTTTAACTTATTTTCTCCCAAATATTTTATCCACATTCATAAATTTTAACCTTTTTAATTCCTTCCTTACTATACATTTCCAAATTTTGTTATTTTTAAAATTTTAATTTCAAATACTTATTTTATCAATTCATTCTAAACGTTTGACCTTTTATACTTTTACTTCTTTGACAAAATTGTACCCGCAATCACCCAATTTTATTTTCTCACAAAATTTTAAATAACATAAATGAAAAATATTCATTTATAATGTAACACATTTATAAAAGGCGCGCCGTGTCCAATTGCTAGTATGTTAAAAAGGAACAGGTTCCTTTAGCACAGCCGAAACATAATCTTTCAACGCTAAGGGATTGGTATAGCCATCGTCGTTCTTGTATATAACATCCATTGCTCTTGTGAAATTTAGTATACGCTCAAGAAGAGCCATCGGAACTGGGGTTGGGTTCAGACACTCCTCATTTATATCTTTCCATGCTTTTGCAATCTGTTGTCGGAAGTATGATATTGCTTCTTCCTCCGAAACATTGTATTGCTTCATGTAACATTCCATCCCCGAAGCCACATGGTCCCTTCCTCTCACGTACTAAAAGTGTTCGTGCACAAAAGAATCAGATTTCACGAATGAAAATATCAAAAAGTATAATATTATGCTAGCTTATTGGTATCAATAAATATCGAGCACTTGTGTAATTAAACGTTGACAACTTGCGTTACCTTGAGGGATACCAAGTCGTCCATGAGTCTAGAAATGACAGATGAAGCGTCCATCATCTTAGGGTCACTGGAGACCCATTCCATGGCCTCTTTTGTGGCTTTTTCCATACCGATAAATGAAGAAACATTTAACATTGGATAGAATGTTGTCGGTTTGGAAATTTCCATGTACTCCTCAAATGGTGGAACGAATCCTTCATCACGCCACTTGGCTTCTATGCTTTGGTATGCTGCAGCTTTTTGAAACTGTAGATGATGCAATGTGGAAGTGCATAAGTATTAGCTTGCTTGGCTTAATTAAAAGGACTAGCCACTTTGGTATGAATTTGCTTACTGCTGCTTTAGAATACTCTACAGCAAAACCCCTTCCCACTTTTTCTAGCTCCTCTTCAATCTCTCTGTACACATTAAGTACCAGAGAGTAAGCCTTCTTAATGGTCTCTGGTAGTGTATCTGCAGGCTTAACGTCCCACCTGAAATTAAACAATCTAATGAAATTAACATTGGTTCACATAGTCTGATATTAATGAATTTTAACTGAGAAAAAAGTGTGTGTGTGTGTGTGTATTATATCTAGGCATCTAGTAGATTAACCTCTGGATAGCTTCTGTGAGCAGCTGGAGCTCATCAGATGTGCCATATGCATCATAAGTGTCGTCAACTATTGTATCCATGCCTAGGATTTTGGTTAGAACTCTTCTTGCAAGGGCATATTTGGGTTCAAAGTAAACTCCCATAATCCAAAAGTAGCATTCCACGATCCTGTTTCTTGCATAAGGAAAGTCGGTTGTTGTGTTCAAGCTTTTCCACCACCTGATGACAGACAGGAACGAGTAAACTTCCCATGCATATCTACTTGGTTAGTATATAGCTGGATTGAGTGTATAAACAGACACTCCAAGTTCGTTTTAAATTAACCTTACTACTACAGTTTCTTTGTCTTTTCTTTTGTATACATCTAACCCATTTTGAGTTTCGCTTCACACCACCAAGATTTAAACCTTACATTGTTACTGAACAAGTTTTGAGAACCGGGAAAAAAATTCTGACATGTAAGAAAAATGCTTGACTCACTCTTTTAGGCCACTTAGCTCTTTCTGATGCATACGTTGCAGGAGGTTAAAATCCAACTTTGCGAACTTCAACAAAGTAGTGTCATGTGACTGATCAGCACAGTAGAAAGTGATATAGTTCCTGGTATCCAATCTGGGCAGGCATCTCCGGATTGGTCGGTTTAGGGAATTGCGTATATGTTCTGCTAGATGATGAGACTTTATTCGAGGAAGAGCTAACTGAAGTTTCGCAGTCGTAAAAGCTATTGCGTCGTCCAATATATCCTCTCCATGAATTCCAAGATGTGCTGATTCATATAAACTTAGCATGCCCTCCACGTCTTCATCTAACGACTCCTTAAAGTTTCCTTCGCTATCTTTGAACTTCTGAAATTGATCTGCATACACACTTCTTATCTTTTAAAGATTAAATAAATACAGAAAATAAACACACACACTTCTTAAAGGTCACACACACACACACAATCATTCCTTTCTTCGCTCATTTAACTTATTTACCGCAAGAAATTTTAACACCGTGTTGTCTAAGTAATCGAAAGCGGAGAGCAACAATGTGAAGGTCATCATCCTCATCTTGGCAAGCAGCAGCTATTCCATCTAATAAATCTTCTATCTCGTTCTCAAAATGGTAAGAAACTCCTAATCTCTGCAACAATTCAATCAAACGCAATTTTTCGGATTGCTCTTTTGAAGCACCTACAAGCATTCTTCTAACTTCCTCTTTCAAAGTTTCATGTTCTTGTAATGTGGAAGTGTTCGTTGCCTATATTTCCAAATAATTGTAAATCATGTTACTATAAATCAAACAAATTAATTACAATACATATTCCAATGTACATATAACTTCATAAAAGAAAGACTTAAAATTGCATCAAAAATGAACTAAATTGCATGTTAGTCAATAGTATTACAAAAAATTCCAACTATATAATCATGTAAAATATATATGTTTATAATTGGTATGGAGATCTTATACTCTCTCATTTCTCAAAACATCTCCCTTAATTCGTCCTTCAGCTACCATTAGAGATGCTCTAAGCCTAAACTCGCCTACTTTTTCTGTATGGATGATCTTTTCTTACTCTTTTGAGTTGACGGTTTCTCATTAAAAGCATTCACCAATACCTTAAAGGAGTTTGATTGTAATATTACCTCATCGTAGTAAGCCTGTGATAGGAAGTGATCATCCCAAAGCGCAGGATGGAAGTTTGACTTGGGACGATTGACATTGGATGTTGTAGAAAATTGAGCTGCTGAGGACACGGCAGAAACATGAACATGCGCATGTTTTGGTTTCTTGAGATACACAAAGCTATCACTTGAGTTGCTAGTGTTTGCTGCCTACGGAAACAAATTAAAAGACATTTTAGTTAGTGGCAAAACTAAATTTTTTTGAGTTTGAAGATGTAAAATACATGGTCATTAAGACCAACCGTAGTTCACTAATTTCATAAGACCTAAAAACTGTGAACCACATGAAATTAAAAATTACTCTTTGTGTTACAATAAAGAACTACTTACCTTATAATGATAAGCCTTTGGGACGAAGTGATAATGAAATTTTGATTTGGCGTGATTGACAATAGATGTCGTTAAACATGAAATTGCAGACGGCATAGCATAAACTTGGACGTGCATTTTTTTGATTGCTTTTGCAATATCTAAAAGCTATTGGTTTAATTCGGTACTTCTTATACTTCTTGTGCTATTTATAATGCAGGGCTTTGCAATTATAAAAAGGGTACAAAACTATAAACTAAATCATGCTTGAATTTAGAATCACTAATCCCCGTCATGAAACAGGGTGTTGGCATGGAAGATATCGTTGACAGTTATAGAACAATTAAATAAATAAGAGGAAAATAGTTTAGCCTAACCACTACAGATTACAGAAGCCACAAATTTCCTATGCACGCCTTCACAATTGGCAGATACACTAATTTCCTTTCTGAATTTTGACCGGCGTTGTTTGGACAAGGACTTATTGTAGCATGTGTCTTCAGGACTAGATTTGCACATAACATATGCGACACCTGTATTGCTAAAGTAAATTAGGAGGTATCATCGAAAATCAGAGATCAAATACTATATTGCAAAATATCTTATACTGATACCCTTTTTCAAAAAAGTAATTCATACACACATCAGGAGACATCTCGGATCTCTTTTTCTTATAATAAAATTGTTATTAGGTTTAAAATTATTATGGGAAAGTGACTATATAACTAATCTAGTAACGTCAGTTTTAAAACAATTTCTCATATCAAACAATACAAGATTGCAAGGATCATTTTATCTTTCAAATAGTAGTATTGTTATAATCCATCCCCCGGATCACATGCCACCTTTAATTTAAAATCTTAAAGTCAAAGGATATCGCCAAATCACACCCTTGAGATCATAAATAGCATCTAGTTTATAGTTCGAGGCCAAGACTTGATTGTAGAGGACATATTCATGCACGCCATATCATCACATTATATAGTATATTGGTGTTTTTTCAATTTTCATTCTTGAGATCATAGGCCACCTTTAATTTACGGTCAAAGTTCAAAATTTACACACCCAAATGTGAAATAATCACTCAAAGACAATATAATCCATTTAAGGAAGCTAGTGTTAAAGCAATACCATATCAAACATTTGTTTTCAAGTAAATAAGTTGCTCAAGTAATATAGGCTAGTAACTTACAAGTCGATCATGTAAAGAAAATAATTATAAAAAAAACAGATTGAATTGGTAATCACTTAAAATTATTTAGGTAATTGTTTATTTAAGTTTTGATTAAAATTCACTTAATTAATTAATTAACTAACTAAAAATAAGAAATTCAATCATAAAAACTATCTAAAGTTTGATTTTGTTAACTACCTTCCTATGAATTCCTCTCATAATTGGATTATGTGAAAGCTTTATTTACCCTTTTACAAATTAATGACATAGTTTCTCTATATGAGAGCTTTTGTCTTTATTCTATGCAAGCCTATTTTCTAATCATTTTGATCGTGCTTCTCTCAATTATTTTCTAATGGCAGAGGATGATGCCGCTTCTGTTGAGATGGCTAATTTATCTATTAAGGGGGACGAAGATGAGGGTTTGGTCTTTACCAATGAAGTAGTGGCTCCTCAACAACTTGATTGTTCTTTTTGTTTGGTTGGTCGATTTATAACAGAAAAAGTAATCAATTTTCAAGCCATGAAACAAACTTTGGCTTCCTTTTGGCAACCATTCAGGGGAGTTACTATTACTGAGGAGGCTGAAGGTCTATATCTGTTTCGGTTTTACCATAATGTTGATGTTGAGCGTGCTTTAGACATGTCTCCCTGTACTTTTTCGAACAATTTGCTTCTGCTGAATCGGGTGGGAGAGAATCAATGGTCAGCTGACGTTCCTTTATATCTTGTGTTGATATGGGTTCAGATACATGGATTGCTTTCTGGCTTTAGGTTTGAGGTTGTTTTTGAGAGACTTGGTAATTTCTTGGGAGAGTTTGTTTCTTCTGATCCAAATAATTTTCACTGCTCATGAAATTCCTATATGCAAATTCGTATAAAGAAGGATGTTTGAACTCCCATTGTTGGCACTAAGAAGCTTCGTCATGAGAAGGGCAATTGGTTCACTGTCTCGTTCGTCTGGGAAAAGCTCCCTAATGTTTGTTTCATATGTGGGATGCTGGATCATACAGAGAAGTTTTGCAGGTGTCTTCTTGAAAGTCATGTTAAGCAGGTGGTTCGTCGGTTTGGTCCTGAAATCCGAGCTTCCCGTCGGAATCAATCCACAATAGGTTCTCGTTGGTTGGTGGAGGGCCCTGCCTTTCCAGCTGGTGGCGGCGCTGACCGTGCTTGTTTTGGAAGGGGTGAAAATCATGGAACTAATGTGGCTAATACCTTGTTTCACGGTGACGTTAATTCTGTTGTGAATCAAAATTTGAATGACCGTGATTTAGGGGATACTATGGAAGGGGACAAATCTGATTGTAACTCTAGTCATGGTATTACTTTTACGGATTCCAAGAGAAGAAGGCCTTTGAATGATGGACCTAATAGCGGTGCCGATCAGGTTACTAATAACATCTCTTCAGGCTTTGTTAACACTTCGATTATGAAGAACCCACCAACGGCCGGCCATGGTTTCCAGGCCTGCCGACAGAAATGAGTACTCTTAGCTGGAACTGTCGTGGGATTGGCAACCCACGAGCAGTATGTGTCTTGAAGGAATTAATTAGAGACAAAAAGCCATAGTTTGTATTTTTAATTGAAACTTTATGTTGTCGAAATAAACATGAAAAAATAAAACTTTTATTGGGTTATGATGGTTTCTTTTCTGTTGATTGCATTGGTCGTAGTGGAGGTTTGGCTTTACTTTGGAAAGGTGTTAGTGATGTTACTCTTATTAGCTCTTCTGTTCGTCACATTGATGTTGAAGTTGAAGTTGAGTTACTTGGTAAATGGCGAATTACAGGTTTTTATAGAGAACCTGAGCGTTCTCGTAGAGCTAATTCTTGGCAATTACTTCGCATTCTTGCTTCCCATTCTGATTTACCTTGGGTTTGCCTAGGTGATTTTAATGACCTTCTTTCTAGTTGGGAGAAACGAGGTGGACGTCCTCAACCTATTAATCTCATTAATGGTTTTCGACAAGCTATACTTGATTCGGGGTTGTCTAATTTTCCTATGGCTGGACACCCTTTTACGTGGGAACATGGTCGTCATAGTGGTCATCTGAAAGAGGAGAAGCTCGACAGAATATTAGTGAATGATCTATGGCTTCAACGGTTCCGTTATGGTAAAGCTGAGGTATTAGATATTACGTCCTCCGATCACTATCCTATATTTTTGCAATATCGCTGTTTCGTACGTAGGAATTATAAGCCACATTTTAAGTTTGAGAACTCTTGGGTTCGAGAATCAGGCTGCCGTGACTTGATTGTTGATTGTTGGGCAGTGAATGGGAACTGTAATTTGATGGACAGATTGGGTAAATGTGGGGAGGTGTTATATCGGTGGGGTCAAGAGCTAAAAGATCTCCATAAAGCTGAAATAGGGTATTGTAAGCGACTCATGAAGGAATTAAGAGGTTCGAGAGTCTCTTCAGATATGCAGCAATTTATTCAAGCCAGGACGAGATACCATGAATTGTTAGAAGCCAGAGAGACCTTCTGGAAGCAGCGTGCTAAAGAATATTGGCTTTAGGGTGGTGATCGTAATACTCGTTTCTTTCATCGTGTTGCTACTGCTCGTCGGAATAAGAATAAAATTGAGAAGTTGCGTGATGACTATGGAAATTGGTTTACATGGGATACTGGTCTGGATCATATCATGCATGATTATTTTGCTCAATTGTTTTCTTCCCAGCATTGTGAGACGACTCCAGTGGTGAATCTACTTGACTTGGTGGTGTCCCCAGAACATAATGATTTGTTGATGGCTGAATACTCGTTAGAAGATGTTCGTTCGGTAGTCTTTTCAATGAAGCCAGATAAATCTCCAGGTTTGGATGGTTTTAACCCGGGTTTCTTTCAAGCCTATTGGGACTTGATTGGAAGAGATGTTGCTGATTTTTGTCTTTCTATTTTACATGAGAGACGTATTCCTTTCAGTCTTAATGATACGGCTATTGTGCTAGTCCCTAAAGCTAACTCGTCGGAATTGATGACGGAATTCAGACCCATTGCGCTTTGTAATGTGGTGATGAAGATTGTTACGAAGATGATTGCTAATTGACTTCGGCATATTTTACCTTTGATTATATCGGAAAGCCAGAGCGCATTTATTCCAGGGAGATTAATACAAGATAATTGTATCCTTGCTTATGAGATGATGCATACTTTTCATCGACGTAGTAGGGGTTCTAATTATTTTGCTGCGCTCAAGATGGACATTAGCAAGGCGTGTGATCGGTGGAATGGAATTTTGTTCGGGATGTTTTGACTGCTATGGTGATCATCGTTGAGTACAACTTATTTTTTAATGTATCTCCACTGTTCGGTACTGGGTTTTGCAAAATGGTCCTGAAATTGGCCCGATCTTCCCAACTCGTGGACTTCGACAAGGTGACCCCTTGTCCCCTTATTTATTTATATTATGTGCTGAGGGTCTTTCGAAATTAATTCAAGTGGGGGTTCGGAATGGTCAGTTGCATGCTGGTAAGATTTCTAGAGGTGGTCCATCTATCTCGCATTTGTTCTTTGCGGATGATAGTCTAGTGTTCTTTGAGGCTAGCACTATGGAAGCTGGGGTTTTGAAGCAGATTCTTAATACTTATGAATTGGCTTCAGGACAAAAAATAAATTTCAACAAGTCCTCCATTTCTTTTTCAAAGAATACGCCTAGAGGAACTCAAGATGCGGTTTGTAGTGTGTTGGAAGTTGAAGAAAAGGATACTCTTGGTACTTACTTGGGTATTCCGTCTCATGTGGGGAGTAATAAGAAAGCAGTGTTTGGTTATATTAAAGATAGAGTTTGGCGATGATTGAATTCATGGAAACGAAGACCTCTCTTTAGGGCTGGTAAATCAGTTCTTTTGAAAATAGTGTTGCAAACTATCCCGAATTATGTTATGGGGTTGTTCTTACTCCCTAAAACATTATGCCAAGAAATTGAGAGGGTGATGGCGGGTTTCTGGTGGGGTAATGGAGTTAATCATGAGAAAGGAATAAGGTGGATGGCATGTGATAGGATGGCTAGAGTCAAGGAAGTTGGAGGGCTTGGCTTCAAGCGACCAAGAGAGTTCAATCTAGCTCTATTAGGGAAACAAGGTTGGAAAATTCTTACCAATCCAAGTTCTTTGGTTGCCCATGTTTTAAAAGCGAAATACTTCCCAACGACTTCGTTTCTTTCTTCTTCTTTGGGATCGAATCCTAGTTATATCTGGCGGAGTATTTGGGAATCAAGGGTGCTTCTTCAAGAGGGTGTGTATTGGAGAGTGGGTTGTGGTAACAGTATTGGTATTTGGGATGCTCCTTGGTTGCCTAACAGTGATAATATGAGAATTACTTCTACTCAGCCATTGAATTACTCTTCCTAATTAGTGTCAGATTTAATCCAAAGTAGGCAATAGGATAGAGGCAAATTACGCAATCTTTTTAGTGAAGATGAGCAACAAAAGATATTGTCCATTCCTTTATCGTTAAGAGCAACCCCTGATCGTCTATGTTGGAGATTTGAACAATAAGGGGAATATTCAGTAAAATCGGCTTATGCTTTTGCTGTGGGTCGATTTACAACAAACAATCAAATGGATGCGGCAGTCTGGAAAAAGCTTTGGAAAGTGCGAGTACCGCCGAAAGTCCATAACGTTATCTGGCGAGCTCTATCTGGTGTTCTTCCTTGCCGTTCTGTCCTTGTGCAACGAAGAGTCCCGATAATTGATTCCTGTCCTTTCTGTTGTGGTTTCAATGAAACGGTAATGCATGTGTTGGTGGAGTGTCCATTTGTTGTTAATATATGGAGACTTACTGGATTTACTACTACTTTGTTTCCTGTTAATTCGTTTATGGACTGGTGTGGACAAGTTTGGCTAGGAATGTCCTATGTACAAGCTAGTGCTGTGTTAATGTTGCTATGGGCTACTTGGACTTTTCGAAATCAAGTGGTATGGCAGGGAAAGAGGTGTAATGCATGGTTTGTAATTCACATGGCTAGAAACTATTTTGATGAATGGTCTGTTGCTAATATTCGGCCTGTACCTGCTGCTATCTCTTGGGCACTTCATCAATGGAAGCCACCACCTACTGGTTTTTTGAAAATCAATGTAGATGCCTCAACAGGAACAAGTACTGGTTATGTGGGTATTGGGGCAGTGGTTCATGGAGCGGATGGAGGTTTTTTGGCGGCTAGAGCTTGGCGTGTGGTGGGATTCTTTTCAGCTAAGGCAGCCGAGGTAGTAGCGATTCGCGAGGTGTTAAGTTGGATAAAAGCACGTCAATGGAGAAATGTGGTTGTAGAATCAGATGCAAAGTTAGTGGTTCAAGCTATTGAGGATTCTTCATCTATGGATGTTTCGGCGTTTGGTCTTCTTATTCAAGATTGTATCTCTCTCATTAGTGAGTTAGAATCCGTATCTTGTTATTTTGCTTATAGGTCTACGAATGTAGCCGCACATACTGTTGCTGTGGGTGCTCATTCCGAGTCAGGCTTAGGAGAGTGGTTTGATATACCACCTCCTGCTATTATGAATATTGTTTGATTATTAATAGCATTTCATAACTTATTCCTAAAAAAAAAGTGAAAGTAGTGAAGGCCAGAGTTGTGTCGATGTTGATGCATGCACTCACTGTTGGAAATTTAGACCTCCCGAACCCACATCCAAAGATGTTTGATAGATAAAAATATCAGAAAATAAAGAAATAATAACAACACATGAGAATTTACGTGGAAACCCCCAAACTGGAGAAAAAATCACGAGCAACAAGAAGAAAATCTACTATGTGAAAAATCCTTACAATCACACAATTTTTCCTCTCACCTAATCCCCCAATACACCAACACATCCACAAAGAAATACCCACAACAAACTCTCCAACTCTCACCTCAAAAGTGGAATTTAACTAGAATCAAATTTGTTATACAAATCTTTTACTTTATGTTGGTGCATTAATCAAGGAAGTAGCAACCTCCTTATATAGGCAAGAGTCTTGCACTAATTGTTTTCCCCAACCAATATAGGACAAACAAAAGAGCCAAAACTCAACAATCTCCACCTTAAAGACTTTGGTTGATCCCACAACCACACTCCACCTCAATGAAAATCTCTTGAAAATAACATAACTCTCAATGTAGAGAATTATCATGCTTCACAGCATCATACTCCACCATAAAAGCATGCCCACTCAGAATAAACCAATTATAAGCCTTTTATTTCGGCACATGTCGAAAATAACCTTGCTGAAAAAATTATGGTGCAACTCCCATGTTTGATTTTCCTGGAAGTTCATCAAACATCGCCATAAATTTCACCACACACCTTGCATTAATGTCAAATCAATGCTCGTGTGCAAACTTGTGGACCCGCTAACAATAACACTTCCTCTATCATGACAACTTTGGGATTAGCCACATATCATAAGGATGTACATGCCCCCCTTTTTTAGAGAACAAAATCATCATCCATAGAGATAATGTTAGCGACATTGTCAGTCTCTCCATTAACTGACCTAGAGCCTTTTGCCGAGCCCGCTCCACCTCTCGAATAATTTTTCCTCATATACCCAGATTGTCCGCACGTCCAGCATACTATATTTTTCTTCATGGAGTTCTTCTTCTGATATCCAGCTACCACCAGAGCTGAGTCTTCAGGAAGAACATTTTTCCACCACCTAGTCTTCTCTCTCCTGAAAAGAGTTTTTCGGTAACTTCAGAAAAAACTATCTTCTCCTTCCTATGAATCAAAATGTCCCTGACTTGCACTTGCCACAAGCCAAAATTGATTCTCCCATCGAATTTCTTCACCTCAAATCTAAGAAGATTTGAAGCCCTATTTCTTGACATTTTTCCTGTGTTCTTCTGCTTTAATAAATTTTACCGTAGAAATGAATAGTACACCAGGTAAGTTCCTAGGAAAGAGAGGTGGGTCATAAAGTACACACTTAAATACCAAATCTTTCCTTAGCCAAAACTTTCCTAGACATGTACTACCACACTATCACACCAAAGCTCCACCTCACCAAATGAACCTTTCTCAAGAAAATCTTTTCTGATGTAGAAGGTCAGCCAAAACTGCGACCACAGACCATACTCAAAATTTTCAAGAAAAACTCACCTTAACTCTGATACCACTTGTTGGGAATTTAGACCTTCCGAACCCACACCCAAGGATATTTGATAGATAAAAATATCAGAAAATAAAGAAATAATAACAACACAAGAGAATTTATGTGGAAACTCCCAAACTGGAGAAAAAAACCATGGGCAACAAGAAGAAAATCCACTATGTGAAAAATCCTTACAATCACACAATTTTTCCTCTCACTTGATCCCCTAATACACCAACACACTCATAAAGAAATACCCACAACAAACTCTCCAACTCTCACCTCAAAAGAGGAATTTAACTAGAGTCAAATTTGTCATACAAATCTTTAACTTTGTATTGGTGCATTAACCAAGGAAATAGCAACCTCCTTATATAGGCAAGAGTCTTGCCTCAATTGTTTTCCCCAACTAATATGGGACAAACAAAGGAGCCAAAACTCAACACTCACTGAGCCTCAAGGTGGTATGGTGAACGAGACACTAGTTATACTGATGATATTAGCTAGCCATGTTGAAGGAAAGGTAGTTATTGGAGCTATAAAGGTCGTACAAGTTTTAGTAGGTACTAATCGTCAAAGTAGAAGTCTTGAATATAAGTAGAGTTCGTGAGTACAACAGTTGAAGCCCTTCTGCTGATGCTACCTGAATTTCAAGATTCACATGAACGAACGTCGCCATTTAATTGGTTGTGTTCTTGAAGATAGGATCATTATGTGTCTCCTGAAAAAGCAAACCATATTATTAACTTAGTCTTTTGGTAAGAGTTACGGATAATAGATCCTCAAGAAATACAGAAAATCAAACTACAATCATAGTGCATCTTTATTCTAAAGACAAAAAATATCTTGATGAGTCACAAGATATTTTGAGTTTTATTAGAAATTAAGGTTCTTTAGGTTGTCTGAAAATTCTGTTTAGTCAGTTTGTAATTAAGTTAATTAGTTAACTAAGGTTAATTGAAAGTAAAATAGTTTAATTAATTTTATTAAAAATTAACTTAAATTTGACATGCAAGACTCACCATACTACGTGAATACCACATGACACAATAGGCCCTACGTGTCAAATTATATGAATACTGATGTGGCACATAATAGGTAAAAGCAAAACAACATTCAATTTTTCGTACACTCTTAATTTATTTTGAATACTTGTAAATTATTTTGAACATTTTGGAACATTAAGGTTCAACTTGTATTTTGATGAAAACATTATGATCTAATTTATGCCTTTTGCCTTTATCATAACAATAAAAGGAACTCATCTTCCTACCTCCTCCTCTCTCACTACCACCCTCACACCAACTTCTCACTTTTTCAAAACCGCATCTAGACCCACCTCTTCCTCTCTCGTAATTTGATTTCACACTTCGACTATGCAAATTTCCCAATGATAATCCAAAATATACAATAGTCAATTATAATTGTGGTTCTCTAATCTAAGCACGAACATGTTGAGGCCTACGAGGTTAGGTTCGAACCACCTTATAGTACTCAACAAGTAAAACTAATATCAAATGATTTATACCATAGCGAATCCTAAGTTGTGAAAGATCCACAAATTAGTACAATGTCTCAACCTTACACATAATATACCAGCATACACCTACATCACTCAATGTATCATAAGAGCAAAAACAAGAGTCATCTATGTTTATTCTTTAAAAAACTAATAGCGTATTGCATTACTAACCAATGACTGGATCTGAATACTTATGTAAGTCTAAGAGTTACATCCTAAAAGCTTGTAAGGCATAGCTAATAAGGTTTTATAACTTGAAATCTTATAACATGCTCTTTGTCATTAGAAACTTTATGACTAGATCTTACTCTTATTCTAAAGAAATCAAGCGTTCTACATCTCCAAACTCAACTATAGATGGTTTCCTTTTAATAGAACTACCTCCCTTATCCCATTCCTAAGACTAGACAACAAATCCTTTTCATTAGTATTCTTATGTTTAAAAATTCTAGAGCTTCTTTCCCTCCATAATGCATACACACAACAATTTAGGAAGAGTCTAAAAGTCTTAAGCCCCATTTCAACCTGACCTTATTTTTACATGCCCAACTGATGATGCTTTCCCAGTTATCTTGTATGCAAGTCTATTGGCACTAAAACTTTATACCTATCTTCATATAATTACAAAATAGGTTCATTTGAAAAATAGACGTTTGATAAATTCTTGTTCTTACTAGCATAAATTGCAAATATTAATGGATAAGGTGCCTTTAAGTCTATCTTTGATTTGGAATCTTTATTTTACAGCTAGTCATTATATGAAAGATGCTTTGGGAATGTAGATCTCATCCCAAACTAACTTTTACCAGGTAACGTTAAGAGAGGGAGGAGTAAGCAATTTAAGGCACTTTTTGTTTGTAAAGTACCCAAATTATCGATAGATGAAGTGATCTTTTCTTCCTTTGTAATGTTGCTCATGTAAGTTAGCATATTCACCATGGTAGTTGAGAATCCTCTCTAATGACAACTCCATGATCCATTCCTTATCACCTCCCTTACTTTAGCTTCATCTAGCAAGATGAGTTTGATTTGATGAAAAAATGGTCGATTAAGTAGAGGTTTAAAGTAGTGCAAGTTATCATACTATAACGAATTGGCATTTCCCTTATCCACTATATTTTTCATACGTTGATTCATAGTGCCTCTCAACTTTAGCATTTATTGAAGTGTCCCTGATATATTTAGTTATAGTTTGGGCTTCCAAAAACTTTCATCATTGAGAAAGTAAGTTTGTTGGACCCCGAATCTTTTCTTGGAAGATTGAAATGGTGATGAGTTATTCTTGTGCAAAGAAAAATGAATATTCGTGATTTGAAATGATATTTTGAGGTTAATGCATGA
>JANIHZ010000210.1:49381491-49391538 GCA_027478365.1 Erythroxylum rufum | reverse complement strand
TATGATTTATATTTGAGAAATTAAATGGATTGAGGAATTGGAATTGATGAATTTCAAATTGGAAATTGAAATTACTTAAATGACGTATAATTGAAAAAAAAAATTTAAAGCGACGTTAGTTAAATTATGGTTTCTGTCAAGTAGTTGGGTTCCGGAAACGGGTCCCAACAAAGTTTGTATCCATCTTATCCAAAGAGAATTTTTATCAATATGTAGTTTTCATATCCTCTTTGACAAAAGCATATTGTTCATAGTCTTTTTGGAGTTAATCCCAGCTCCTCCTTCTTCTTTAGGAACATAAACATATTTCTATTTTTACCTTTGCTTTTGTTAAGTTGTAAGATTACCAAACCATAGGATTTTTTTAATTTCTCAATTGCTTTGATTATACTTCAAGGAATACTTAGGTGAGAGGTCCAATTAACATAGATATTACTTGAGATTGAAATGATCAATTGTAGCCTTCCTACATAAGAAAGAATTATATTATTCCAAATTCCTATTCATCTTTGGAAGGCATTAAATAATAGTTGGTAGTCTTTATTAGTGAGCCTTGTTTTTGTTATTGGTACACTAATGTGTCTAAAAGGAGGATGCATAAGTTTTAGGCCTATACCTTTTGCCAGAGTTAAGTTATTATTGATATTTCGTCCTAACATATAAATGAAACCTTTATCATAGTTAATTTTTAAAGCAGATTGATTGCCAATTTGTTGTACATTTTCAAGGAGGATTTTAATGATATTTACATCTACACCACATAACATCATCAACAAAAGCAAGATGATTGTGATTCAAAGAAGCACATTTGTTGTAATAAATGGATATTTCATTCTCTTTAATATTTTTATTTAGGAGTCTTAAAAGGACCTCAAATTAGATTATGAAGATATAAGGGAAAGTTTACCCCTCTTCTATTTTGATTTTGACACCCATTCACCAGAATGGTAATGCTAGAACATAAATCCATGTGATCACACTGTATGGTTCATAGAACTGATAGACCTACCTAAAGCATTAGTTATGATAAATTGTTACACTTCCTTATCTATTTTGACAGGCCCACCCAAAAAACTAGCATCAAACACTATGCTTAATATTAAGCTTTAGGTAATTAAAAAATTGGTTTGAGGCCTATTTTCCTAGTAATAGATATAGATCATGTGACCTATTAACTTTGTTTGAGATAATACGAAATTTAGGAGAGACTTTAAGATTATATGAGATTATTTAACCTTGAAGTGACATAAATACCTAGTAGCAACACCTTTGTTAAAACAATTAAATTTGAGAAAGGACTAAAAAAATTTCATCCTTTATGAAAATCCTTGTAAATGGATAGACAACATACCTTTGAGGATGTTAAGAAAGGGAAAGAAGGTACATCAACTTAGAAAAAGTCGAGTTATCTATAGAATACCGAAAAAGGTTTTAAAAGCATAGCCAACATGACAAGTGTGAAGAATAATACGCATTGTTCACCAAAGAAAAGCAAGTCACTAGGTTCACTAAGGAAATATGATCACTTAACATCTAAAGAAAAAGAGATCAGGAGGAAGTATTGAAGTAAAGTTACCTACATTAAGCACATCCATAAATCAAAATTTGAAATTCATTAACTGAGATCTAGTGAAACCCCCTCAACCATTATCACTCAGGAAGACCAGGCATTGCCTAGGCATAGGTCGAAGACCCCATACCAAAGGAGAAGAGAAGGAAGACCCATACAATGAATCTTTTTTAAAGAGGCATGCCTAAAATAATCAGGTAAATTCCATACTAGACATTGAAGTCAAAGGCAACAAATGGGAAGACGAATTGTATTTGATGAAGAGAAAGTGTAAAGGTTTACAAACCTCATAAAGATGTGATGGTCATCAGAGAAAATTGTTGGTCCTCAGATGGCATATAGAAGGGAATGTGAATTGTGTATTCTCTATTTACCCTATATCTAAATTAATGAATGGTTATGTAAAAGTCATAGAAAAATTTAATAATAAGCACAATAATATTAAAAGAAAGTGAATAAAAAGAGATAACAAAAATTTATAATAGTTGAGCTAAACGATCCTTAGCCTACATCCATTCCCCAAACTCCACTTGGGAAATCATTATCCTTTTCCTTCAATGGGTAAAGAGAAATCCTCCATACAATATCTTGTTACAAAGGCAGAGGAACCTTTACAATCATCTTTACCATAAGTGAAAATAATCCTTTACAAATCTTATTCAAGAGAACCCTCACAATATATACCCTAAACAATTTTTTCAATTACAATATGTACCCCAAACAATTTTTTCAATTGCAATAATTACACAACTATACAACTAAAGAAAGTTTCTCTATTTCTCACACCAATGAACTAAGGCTCTATATGTGTTATGAAATGGAAATATTATTTCTTTATCCTTAAGGCAATTAGCTCTCTAGTTTACCAAAGTATCTTTCCATAACTCAATTATGGTCTATTTATATTCAAATGCAACTTAAATAGTCATTAACACACAAATTACACTGCTAGAATGACTAATTTTTAGGCATGTTTGGCCAATTGATTGCCTCATTTAGTTAATTAAATAACAACCAACTATGGTATCAACTAGCTGGAACTCTATCCAAATAGAAAGTCCCCTCTAAATTATTGTCAAATATAGTTAACATTGCTTTGGTCAGTAAATAATGCAAATGATGAATAATGCCTAAATAATAAATAACATTGCCTATGTATAGTGTCAAACAATACCTATTCACTTAATCAGTCATCTAAGCTTAACTTTTCAATGCTCCAAGTTCTTTCAAATATTAAAATACACCCCTTTGGGAAAAATTTGATTCAAAATTATTACAAAATTTCTCTTTTTTTGTAAAATAAGATGTTTTCTTTAAAAATCAAGACAATTTTTCTCGTAACTTTGAAATGATTCATGTATTATGCCATATATGAAAATGATCATACAATAATTGAACACCTAATTCATTAAAATGAATAAGGTAAAGTTACAAAAAGGATTAAAATGATTTCTTTAAATCTTGTTATGCTTAATTCCTCATTATTTTTGGTCCTGCACTTAAATTCCCTTAAAGATTTCTTAAATTGCATTTTTGCTCCACTTTGTTTGTTTTTCTTTATCTTTTGACTTTTAAATTGATTCAATTGACTCCTTTACTTACTTTTCCTTCTATTAAACTTTATCTTTCACATTGTATTTGATTTTATCATATAGACTTACTAACATCACAAAAAATAAATTGATTAGTAGAAATATGTTTTTTTAAATTCAAAATCATAGGTTAAGACCTCACTTGATCCAACAATCTCCATTTCTTGATGATGGAAAAAATATTTGGTGATATTGGATAAAGATATGATGTTGAGTAATCTTCCCTTACGTTAAATCAATATGTAATGTAGACTCTCCCTTAATTTAGTTTTAATGCATTATCAATTTTAAACATCATCATTCTCTCCGTCTTTTTTCAATATTAAAAAGCTTATACGATATGTCAATCTATAAGAATCAAGGAGAAAAATAAATAAATAAAACATTATTTATTATGATTCTCATATTCTAATTTCAAAAATCAATCTATCCTTTTCTCTTTAGGGATATGCAATAATGGATTCTCCCTACGATATATATGTCAAATAAATATGTTTAAATGTTATCAATATAACAGCAAGTGTATACCTTATTTTATGTACTACTAATGGTTACTTCCTTTTCTTGCTCACTTGGCTAAACAATTGATATTTTGTTACTATTAATTAGCTTATATAAGGACTCTAGGTTATTTTTCTTTTAAAAATCAATTATTGAAGATACTAGTTATTGATAAGTTTTATATAAAAGCTTTCGTACTGCAAGTATACAGATCATAATTCATAGTATAAAAGGAATCATTCCCACGAGGATAAATTAGTCACCTAACAACTCGAATGCACTTTGTCTAAGACAATCAAAGATTGAACGAAACGAATTAAAAAATTAAATAAACTAATAATACTAAACAATTGAATAATTAAACTAGCAATAAGAATAAAATTAATCAATGATGGCAACTTAGGAATTATTCAATCCTTGTTTTGGTCTTCTCTTTATCTTGTAGATTCAATTATGTTTGATCTTAGATATCCTAAGGTTTTGATTACGCTCTCTCGAGATCTAATCAAGTAATCTTAATTGAAATCGATAATAATATAATTGCAACCTCTCGATTCGCAAAATTACTTCTAACTATTCAATTGGATTTGAAGCAATTCTAAAGATAATTAATTCACAATTAAGATGTCTCTTTAATTGTTTATTAATATGATATTTGCAGGTCTATTAAGTTACCAACTCTTATTGTGCACCTTAGCATATGTAACTTGATTCAATCTCTCAATTTTCTAAGATTGAAAAATTAAAATAACAAGGTGCAATAATGATTTTAGAACGAACATTTTGGAATTTATTACCTTCTTCTTTAGAGGAGATCGAAAAAGGCACTCCAACATACTTGGCTAAGTCATGTATACCATTACCCAACACCTTCGCTTTTCCTTTGGGATTTGAGTGTTTTGCAAGTTGTTTGATTCTTGCAACCATGATGGAGAGTAGAACCTACAAAAATAACCAAGAAAAATAACAAAAATATAAAAGAAAACCCAAAAATGTAGGAGAAAGAAAGTGTAGAGAAAATCTTGCAAAAACCCACTCAAAAGATGTGATTTTGGGTGGGAATGACTAGATTTGGGTGGAAATAATGATAATCTAGAAGAAAGATGAAAGCAAAAAGTGAAAACAAGTGAAAATGAAGAGAGATTTGAGAGAAAATAAGGAACTATGGAGGTGGGCTGCTACTTACAGAGAGAATATGAGAAGTAGAAAAAAAAAAGAGTATTTAATGGGTTAGGGTTTTAGAAAAAAAAAAGGCAAAATGGGGCTTGCACTATCTTGCATATGTTGAGCGATAATGCAACCTGATTCTCATCTATCACGATTGTGAGTGGATGCATGATTGTGACAGAGAGTGCATACCCTTGCCATGCACAATCATATCTGCATGCACGATCGTGACATGCTTGGCACACTCCAAATTTGTCACGTTTGCACTATTTTCCTCGTTTATCCCTCGGAATTTGTTCCCTTACCTATAACACCTTTATAAATATGAGATTTAACAATTAATATCACTCTAAAAATAAGAAAACAACAAACCTACATGAAACAATTTACGAAAAACCTAACTAACGTAACATTAGAAACAAAATGGAATAGAAATTGAAATATAAAAACTATCTTAATTTTTAGGTTGCCTCCTAAGTGGCGCTTGTTTAACATCGTTAGCTTGACATACCCTTCAAATCTACCATCAACTTGGCTCTATAATTAGTGGCTTGCTTCCATCCATTTTTTCCCATAGTGGTTGAGTAGCTTGTGAATAAGCCACAAGTTGTAAGATAATAAAAAGGACATAATTAATTAAATTAATAAATCCAAATGATTTTGTTAATGCCCTTTTTCATAAAAAAACTTTCAATAAAATAAGGAATAATGAAACTCCCTGAATCTTCAATTAACTCCAACAGTTTCTCCTGTGGGAAGGTGAGCTTCTCTTTGTCTTCTGCAACCACCTTTGTCCTCTCTGCTACTTCCTCGTCTTAAACAAAGACTTCCTTCTCCTTTTCAACCTCTATTTCCTCTATTTTCTATTTTCTATTCTTCTTTGTGTTCTTAAGCAGCAACTTCATTCATGTCATCAATCTTGATCTCCTTTTCACTGTTAAAGGAAAATTAAAGACAACCCCAAAAAAGTCAAAAAAGGATGCATTTTTTAGAAGTTATACTTAAGCATTATACGAGGAAAAGATTTAGGCATAAATGGATGAGCCAGTCTCAGATTAGAGAACCTTGACAAAAAAAACTATATAAACATAGGGGAATTACCTTCAGACCAAGGTGAGGCAAGGAAGCATGTATGCAAATTCGTAAAATTATCCATTGATGAGATAATCTTGAGGGAGCGTTGTGAAGCTTTAAGTGATCACATCAGGGTTGTTCAGATATGTTCCATAAAATACTATAACAAGGATTTTCTAGCCATCACTCAAGCAAGGTGTGATATATTATGTCAAAAAGTGGAATAGATACAGGGAAATTCACGCTTTCACCACCAACCAGCCATGAAATAATAACCCATTTCATCTTCAATACCGTTTGCACACTAAAGCATAAAAATTTATATTCATCCAGCTATTAGATATCATAGGTTCATCCTTGTTCTAGTCGATTACTTCACACGATGGAATAAAACAAAATCATACCTAACCATAATAGGTAAGACAATTGAGTAATTTTTTCTATATCACATTATAAGTAGATATGATCTAGCTCGCATAGCCAACGAAGAAACTATCTAGATTTAGATTTGGTGAGTCAAGCTAGAAGAGGAAATATGATAGTAAAGATGGAGATTGTGAAAAAATATAAATCATCTCAAGGCATCACAAGGCATGAGATTATAACAGACCTAATAAATCATTAACTTGTTGCAATCTCAACGTGGTCCATGATGAGCCTCAATTTGTGGAGGTTCTGTAATATGTAGATGTAATCCCTCATTATGGAAAAGGCACAGACCCCTTCGATGGATGAGGTTTGTAATCATCATCGGTCTATCAAAGTTGAAGCCTTTTCTTTTATATCATAATGTGTACCTCTGATCTTGACTAGTATAATGTTCCCAAATGATGAAAAACATCTAAATAATGTTGAGTGTGAAACAATTTATTGCATCATAAAGTGTTGTATGAAATAAGTCTTGCACATATCTGTTTTTTATTTAAATACATTGCTCTCATTGTTCGGATTAGACATCTGTTTTTTATAGGCTTTAAGTTCTTTGTATCAAATATACAAACTTGGAGTTCTAAAGTTTGAATCACTCCTTGGATCATACTTAAAAGGTTGTTAAGGAGATGGTCGATAGGACTGTTAGATTGGTGGGATAGGGACAAGTGATAATTTAAGGAGGTGAAAGCTCAATAGACAAGCCTTGACAATTGTTATGATCAAATTATGCCTTCTTTAAGAGAGTATCTTTTAGGCCTGAAAATATGATAGGTTAATCATTTATAGACATTCTAGTTTCATTACCACTAGCCATCAAAAAGTAAGAGTTCATCTTTATTGTAATCAATTACTTCACACGATATATAGAAGTAGAATCTTATTTGAGCATAACAGGGAAGAGAGTTGAACAATTTTCTATGGGTCACATTATTTGCAAAAATGGTATATGTTACAACGGTTTTCCTAGACAACGAACTTATACTGAAGTCACATATACTCATTTACATAGCAATTTCACTTAGGTTCGCTTAAGCAAGATTTAGCCTTCCCACATGATCAATGATTGTCAAAACCTTATTCCCAAACGTCACATGACCCTCGTAGTACTTAACTCTCACACTCTTGCAATAATATTATGTAAGCAATGGATAATCAAAGGCAACAATAAACGTACAAAAACTAAAGTAAAAACCAAACTTTATTACTTTCCTAAAAGTATACAAAGGAATGTTCTCTCTCAATATGATTCTTTCCTCTCTATCTTTGTTTCGAGGCAAGGCATAAAAAAGCTATTTATATGCATCTCTGACTTTACAATGCAAATTCTTAATTGAATTGAACTAACTAAATCATCTCTATCCTTATCAGATTACATCACACTAATCAATTAGATGACACCCCTAATGACTCTATATGATAGGATTTAGCTACATCACAACTAACAAGATAAGATATTATATTTAATTAGGAAAGATACATCCATATATATGAAGATATTCACTATGTTCAAATGATCCTCCCACATGGTCTATCTTTTACAGCTCATGTATATTTACTGTGATATTATCCGCCACATCATCCAATCTTTCCTTAATCTTTATTAATTGAAGATGAGTCTTTCAACCCCAAAGTCTTTGATAAAACATTGGTCCAGTCCAATACCTACCCATGTCAAGTCCACTAGTTATAGTCCATCAATTTAAGCACAAATTAAGTCTATAGAGCTCTCAAATATCTCTCTCATACATATGATCCAACTAGTCTTCAACCTAAGATCTATCTCAAGCTATCTTTTGGTCTCACACTAAAATCTTGTATCTTATCCAAGAATTTCTCAATTTTACACCAATGCATGCCAACTAATCTATAATGCTTGTTTTCCTTGTCATCGTTCCTAGTGTTAAACATTGGTCAAGGCTCACCAATACCTGCACAATTCCATTATTAGGACTTAGGGTTCTTACAAACCACCCCCTCCTAAAAAACTTGACACCCTCATCGAAATAATCTATGGGCACTTTTCTAAAAATGGTTCCTTTAAAGACTCCTTAGTCATTGGCACATCTATAACGTATCATTTTCCCTCTCCATCAAGTTTATCTTTGCTTTTGTTCGAACACTCCTTCACAAGGCCCATTATGCCCAACATAACATAACTGTTGAGGTAGACTTCTTCTGTAGAGTCTTCAACTCCTTCTCCTTGATCCTTTACAGCCATAAAATTCATTTACTCCTCATCCACTTTTTATCTTGGACATTTAAGAGCAAAATGTATCCGTTCATAAATGAATCAAGCAATATCTTGTTGGACTTACATTAAGAAGATTCACATACATTCTCTTTGCCTTTCTCTAAGCCCTTCCGTCTCTCACCATTCTTCTTACCCTCGTCACTAGTTCGAATTTATGGTGACATTTAGAGATCCACTAAGGCATCCGCAACTACTATTGCATTTGGGAGGTTTTTCATGTTTTACCTCTAGAGCTCCATGTTTTTATAACCTTGCAAGCTGCTTATGAAGTTGAACAACTTGTCTTCCTTAGACATATTTTTTATATTTAACATCAAATATGTGAATTTTCTCACACACTCTTGACAAATGCATATTTAACTATAATTATACACCCTTATTTAACATGTTTTGCTTGTTTTTCATAGTTTTGTTGTATATTTGGTACTTAATTCATTCTAAGTGTATTTATAGGTTATACTTGCCTTCATAGAGCAAAAGCAGAAGAATTCAGATAAAATTATGGTATAAAATAAAGATTTAAAGCATTTTAGACTTATACAGCCATGTAAGCCTTTATGAACTTGTAAATTCATAATTTTATGAGTTTTTAATGACCATGTATACCCCAGAAACCCTAGCTTTCGCTATAAAAGGACATGAGTGAAGGAAAATTGAGAAGAGCCGAGTTTTGCAATAGTTTTATGATGTAAGAAACCTAGAGAGGTGACAATTTGGATCAAAGGATAATGAAAACATGAAGTTAACATCAAAAGATCTAGTAGATAGCTACATCAAATTCAAACTTGCAAAAAGACTAAATAGAAGAGAAAAAGAGGTTTAGAATAATGATTCCTTTTTTTTTCTAGTAGTTTTTCTTCATGTTTATCTTTGATTTTGTTTTCTATAATTAGACACTAAACGTGTTTTATGTCTAGGTGTGATGAACCCTAGTTTGGAATGACAATATGTTTTAATCTTTTATTTAATGTAATTATATTGATTAATTTATTGTGGTTCAATTAAGTTTTTATTTTTGTTCTAATATATCTGGAATATCATTACATGATTTGATTCCTTGTGATTGAAATTGAGAAATCCTCTTTTATGAATAGATCCACCATAATTGTAAAGAGTTACATGCAAACCTAGAAATAGACTGACATAAATCCTTTAGATTAGGGCCAAACCTAATAGCGAAATTTATAAATTGATAACGCAATCCTAGGGGTTTTAACTAAAAAGAGTTATGTTAATCAATTGATGGATTAGTTGTTAATAGTCTCAAGAGAGATATTAACATAAGATAGGAATTTTCACAGTCCAATAATCAATCATATGATTGCATGATAAAAGGTTAATAATTCAAAGATTCTTTAGGGATTCATCACTTAGACGCTACTAATTGTTAGTATAAGTCGACTTGTATGTGATGTAAGGCGACTTATCTTGTCACGATACCCATAAGGCGACTTGTCTAG
>JANIHZ010000210.1:49367136-49381391 GCA_027478365.1 Erythroxylum rufum | reverse complement strand
TTTCATACCGACACCGGGATCCTGGCTTTCGGGAAGGTCCCGGCAACAAAAATTTTTGTTTTCCGCTGCTGGAACATATAATGTTCCTCCCGGGATTTTCCTACACTAATTGATATTGATTTTTCTTTGTATTCTACTTATCTTGAATTCATAATTGTTAATCTTAATTTAGTTCATTTGTTTTGCTTTATTTTTAATTAAAATCAAAATCTAATTCTTAGGCTAGATAATAGAAAAGGGTAAGTACTAGTAATTATCGTCTTCGTGAGATCGACCGGTACTTGTCTGGTAATTTTAGTATTAGTACAGAAAAATAAATCAGTTAAGTTTTTGACATCATTGCTAGAGACAGTGATATTAGGAAAGCCTAGATTCTATTAATCTAGCCATAATTTTTGTATTTAATTTATTTTTCCTTTATTTTATTTTATTCTTGTCTTACTCATTTATTTATCTTTTGAACTTCTCTACTTTGACTTTGAGTTTTTGACTTATTGTTAGGATTTACAATTCATCGCTATAGTCACAACTCACAATGGAAGGATGGATCAGTCAGTATTCTCTTAAGAGCTAATATATGTCATTACAATACGTAACATCACTATATTGGAAAGAGATGTTCCTTGATATGTTTTTGAAAGCTCAACTGATATTCATGTCATGTCGCAACATTTGTAGGAGTAATTATTAGAATCATGAACGTCAGGCACTAAACTATACGTGGGAGAAACCAAGCATGAAATACTGGTCCCTATGAGAATACGTATAAATTAGAGTGGAGCTACCTTTACATGTATGGATGGAATGACTATAATCCAACTAAATATGTACAACAACAATAGCAAGAAGAAAGTATTACGGATAAAATAATGGAATACCTTTTAAAGAGTGAAGCTAGCCAACATGAATTCGAGGAGAGATTTTCTTCACCTAAATATTTTAAGCATAATACCTCATACTATCTGAGCTTACTAACGTCTTAGAGTGAAGAAGAGATGAAGGTTGATTTCATAAATGAAGTTGCATCTTAAGAAGGCAAAGAGGTAATTGCAGTTGTAGCAAACGATGATGAATAGATGACAGAGGTAGCAGAGGACGAAGAAGAGGAGGAAGCTTCTATCCAAGAAGAGGAAGCCTCTGTCCAAGAAGAAGAGGAAGAAGAGAAGTGGCAAAAAATGATTGAATTAGAAAAAGAGGAAGAACCCTTTGTCTAGGAAGAGAAAGTGGAAGAGTGAACAAAGGAGATTAAGGAAGAACTAAAGGAGGAGCCAATTGAGGAAACTAATTATGAGTCAGTGGTAGTCACCTTGAGTACGAAGGGGTCCCAATTCTTACATGACAAACTGCTTTTTTCAACTAAAGACTCAGGGAGTTTTATTATCCCTTATTTTATTAACAGTTTTTCATTGAAAAAGGCATTAATGGAGTCATTTGGAGGTATTAATTCGATAAATTATGCCCTCATCATTATCTTATAATAGGTGGCTTACTTATAGGCTACGAAATTGTTATGTAAAGAAAAGGGTAAAAAGAAGTCACTCATTATAAACACAAGATGATGGTAAACATGCAGGGTGCGTCGAGCTAACAATGTTAAACAAACACTGCATGGGAGGCAACCCATGAATTAGGATAAGTTTTATTTTAAAATTTATGTTAATTCTACTTTCATATTTCATATTTATTTTCTTTATTGTTGTTTGTATTTTCTTTTATTGTTTTTATCCCTTTTTCTTTATGTTTTGCAAGGATATTAGTATATCTTATCAAATGGGCAGTACCAAAATCATGAAAATCATAATCAAAAAATCGTATTACTCAGGGAAGTACGAAACTCCACTTTTTCACTTTTTATATGTGCTTATAGTATGTATATTGAGGACAATGTATAATTTTAAGTTTGGGGAAGGCGATTCTAAATTTCTTAAATTTATTATAATCTTTGTTATTAAATTTGTTTAACCGATATCCTAAATTAATATAAATCTGTCCATAAATACTTTATTTCATTATTGATTATTGATTTGAATTAGTATGTGAAAGGATGATAGTTAGAATGAAATTATTTTTATGTCATATAGTTAGTAATAATTGAAATAGGCAATTTGAATATATTATTTACACACTTCTAACCTTTTTTTTTGTGAGCTTTTGAGCCTGAGCAAAAATTTTCTTACATTTTAAGCTCTTTTGATTCTTTCATTTGTGTTTTCATGCATAGTTGAATGATTCTAAAACTTGCTTTTATTATACATATTGAGATCATATTTGTTAAATTAAAAGCATTGAAATAATAAAGGCAATTAGATTCAACACTTTTTTAAGCATATTTTGTGATAATTAACATACCATATTTTACCTTTAGGAGTAAACAAGTTGACCTTAGCCTTTTTCATTGATTGTAACCCAATTATTAACCTTTATCCTTTTTTCTTTGAAGCCTTTTTATTATTTTGAACCTTAAAGGTTATTTACATTACTTGATTGTTTGAAAATTAATCAATATTTCTTTAATTATGGAAACTAATGAATGCTCGATATTATAAAAAAGGTATGTTGCGAGCATAAAAAAAAAGAAAAGAAAAAAAGAGAAGAAAAGTGTTTGAATGATGGTACCAATGAATTCACATTATGAAGGACCTATTTTGTGAAAGAACAAGTTTCTTGTAATCTTGTCTATTGTAAATTTCTTTCAATTTTAGCAACCTTTATATTATCGAAATCATACCTTACCTAAGCTCTATTACAACCTTATAAAGACCTTTTGATTTTTGCTTCTAGTTTAATTATAAGTGATGGAAATGTGATGATATTGCAAGCTTATAGTTACGAGTTCTATTATGCATTTATTTGAGAGTTTGATTTTTTTACCATAAGCACTTGAGTGCATTGAGTGAAAAATTGGTAAGGGTGTAAAGATTTATACTTTTCATTTTAATAATATTATTGATGTGATTATTATTAATATTGACTTGTTAAGCTAGTTTTAGGATAATTTGATTCTACTTCTATGTTAATTTGATTAATATGACATGATGATTTAGAATATGGATGGATAGGTTGGGATTAATAAAGGGTGAATGTTGTAAAGTTAATGATTTAGATTATGATTTGCTTGAGGATAACCAAAAGCTTAAGTTTGAAGATGTTTGACTATAATTATACACCCATATTTAACAAGTTTTGCTTGTTATTTCATAATTTTGTTGTATATTTAGTACTTAATTCGTTCCAAGTGAACGTGTAAAGTCATGATTTTAGGAGTTTTTGGAGCTACATGGTCGTGTAAGTAATCATGTATGTTCCAAAAACCCTAGTTTTCTCTATAAAAGGACATGAGTGGAGGCAAATTGAGAAGAGTCGAGTTTTAAAGTAGTTTTGAGATGTAGGTATCCTAAAGAGGCAATGATTTTGATCAAAGGACAAGGAAAACGCAAAGTTAACATTAAGAGATCCGATAGATAGCTACATCAGATTCAAACTTGCAAGAAGATTCAATAGAAGAGAAAGTGATATTAGAATTATGATTCCTTTGTTTTCTATTAGTTTTCTTTATGTTTATTTGTGATTTTGTTTTCTATGATTAATAACTAAACTTCATTAGTGTCTAGGTGGGATGAACCCTAGTTTGGGATAACAATATGTTTAATCTTTTATTCAGAGCAATTATATTGTTTAATTATTCTGATTCAATTATGTGTTTTATTCTTATTATGATATATCTGGAATATTAATGTAAGGTCCCAAGTTACACCTTAGTTGGAATGATACATATTTATGAAAATAAATGTGATAGGTGTTAAAATTATGATGTGAATTGTATATGTCTTGAATTTTTGATTTAATGGATCATACTTAGTGACTTAGAATTAATTGTTACCATTAAAAAATTGAGGTATTAAAATTTATATTTGGACCTGGAAAATGTCAAGTGGCAAGACAAGTTAGTACATGAAAATTTGAATGACTAAGCTTATAAATTAGTGACATTTGGCATGGTAAATTAAATGACAAATGGCATAGTTAATAAATTAACAAGTGGTGATAATAAGTGAGTGACAAATGGCCTAATATATTGGTGAAATTTGGCATCTAATATATGGGACAATTTAAGAACATGCATAGTGACATATGTTGTTACAATTTGATGACACCTAGCATTGGATGAGATAAGTTTCTGCTTGAGTAATTTATTTTTTGCTCATTCTTCACCATCTTCATCTCTCACCACCGAAACCTCTCATTTACTCACTACTCCTGGAATTTTTGCTTCAATTTGCATCATCATCACTTGGAATCCTTGCATGATACTGCATCAATAAAGCTACCTTATACTCCCTTCTATGTTGTTATCATCTTGGTGTTAAGATCATCCTACATCTACCTTGATTTTGGAAGTGTATTGGTTGCACGATTGGATTACTTGGTTCTTTAAAGAACAAATTTGAAGTAAAACAAGTAAGGGAATTCTAAACTTGATAGCATGTATTAATACAAGTTTTGTGATGATTGAATTGGCATGGAACATATGTTATGGTGATGACAGATGAGTTCTGGAAAAGTGATCCTTGTATAGCAAATTCTATTTTGATTTTGATGCATGAAAGATCATGGATTGTGGGTTACCTGATGAATGATTTCTGTATTGGAATTGTATATGAATTTGATGAGGAATTGGTGCACAGTTAAGGTATAATTGAGATATGATACATGGATTGAAATGAAGGTGCTTGGAATATGTAATAAAGGAGTTGAATATGAAATTTGTAGGGAAATGGGTAGTCCACGATCGTGGCACTCATCCCATGATTGTGGGCAGATTCCTTAGCTTCTGTCACGATCATGGGAATGTACCCCACAATCGTAGGCAATGTTTCAACATGGTAATTTCTGTTTTGTGCAATTATTGAGTCACATATGGATAAGATACTTTACAATGGTATTTTTGAACTTAATTAAGGTTTGAAATGAACCTAGTTTGATGTGGGATTAGTTAGTTAAAGGTTGAATCAGTTTTGGATTATTAATTGGGGTGATAACTTAAGGAATGCAATGTTTGATATCAATGTATTTAATGTTGGAATATATGATTTGTTTAAGAAAGAATGTGTTCTTATGAACACAACTGTGTTCTAAAGGATTTTTGTAATGTGAATTAGATGCTAATATATGTGATTTGGAAACTTGTGTGAACACATTTAATGTGTAATTACTTAATGTATCAATTAGTGCTTTATTGCAAATGCTTATGTTATAAGGCATGTTGAGTTTGATCAATTGTGAATAAATATGTTCAAGTTGAGCAAAATGGAATAAAGTCATATGTTTTGCAATATATCATTTACATGAGAATTCTGAAATGTAACATGCTTTGTTTTAAAAATGCCAAGTCCTAGTTGTAGGTAAATAGGCATGCCTCAAAGGGTTTGCAGCTGCTTCTATGACTAGATACTAAGGTGTCTTCTATATCTAGACACTTCGGTGTCTTCTGTACTAGACACTTCGGTTTCTTCTGATCTTAGACACTTAGGTGTCTTATGTTTCAAAGACTTAAGTCTCTTTTGTTTCTGAGATGCCAATCATAGCTATCTTCTGTTCTGATCCCGTTGCCCACTTTTGTAAAAAGGACTAACAGGCTAATCTGTTTTGTGATTTGACATATGTTTTGATTTGATATAAGTTCTATTATATTCTGACACAAATATATTTTATTCTAAGACTTGTACATTTTGTTATGAGTTAATGATCTCTTATGCATGTATATTATGTTCAAATGAATTATTTTCTGTTCTGAGAAAAAAATGTTGAATTGCTATTTAATTTGAACAATAAAAGATTGTTTATGATGTGATCTGAATCAGTATATGTGAATGTAGACGACTGATAGAAACAGTCGCCATTTTGTATCTTGTTTAGTTATTTCCCCACTAAGCTCTACGTTTAGCATGATGGTTTTGCCTCCGTGTAGGTTCTGATAAGAAGATTTAAGACTGGGATAAAGACAACCGCAGTGTCCAAGAAGAATGTGTTTTGTTTTGGAAATGTTTAGTTTGTTTTTGGATTGTACTCATTATGATGAGACCTTTTGTATTTTTGATGTATATGGTTTGTAATAACCTTATTACAGGATGGGATTTAAACCTACGGCTTGCATTTCATAAATTCAATGTGTATAATATGTTCTATTTATAAGTCAATATCTACTGAATCAGATACATGTTTGCTTTAGTTTTAAGGAATAGTTTGAATGCTTTAGATTATTTTAGTACTGTTTTGTGTGGCATCTGTATATCCTTTTAGGAGGTATATGGGTGTGACAATTAATGAATGATAATTTCATATGATTGAGATTGAAAAATCCTCTTGTATGAATAGATCAACCATAATTAGAAGGAATTGCATGCAAACCTAGAGATAAATCAACATAAATCCTCTATATTATAGTTAAACGTAATAGTAGAATTCATAAATTAATAATGCAATGCTAGGAGTTTTAACTAGAAATATTTATGTTAATTAACTAATGAATTAGTTGTTAATAGTATCGAGAGAGTTATTAAAATAAGATAGGAATTTTTAAAGTCCAATAACGAATCATATGATTAAATGATAAAAGGTTAATAATTCAAAGATTCTTAAGGGATTTCATCACCTAGACACTATTACTTAATATTGATTTTTCTTCGTATTCTGCTTATCCAAAATTCATAATTTTTAATTTTAATTTAGTTTATTTATTTAGCTTTATTTTTAATTAAAATCAAAATTTTCCTATCAGGCTAGATAATAGGAAAAGGGTATTTACTAGTAATTATCGTCTTCATGGGATCATACCACTAGTAATTATCGTCTTCGTGCGATCGTACCGTACTTGCTTGTGCTAGCTACAGTTTCGCTAAGAACTTGCAGTAAATTAATATTGACCTTAACCCCAAAGAGGATCAATTAACTCCTGCATCGAGCCATCTTGCTTTAACATCTTAAAAGCTTCCCTTGCAAACTATGAAGTGTTTTTAGGGAGGAATTGGTTTGTTAGCTCCTTCATTTTCTCCCAAATGTCACTAGGAGCTCTACCTGTATTAATGTCATTAGATGTTCTTATTCTCCACCACAGGTATTCATCCTCCACCATATATATAGTTGAGATCGACAACTTATTTCAATTGGACACCTTTATTATTGTAAAATATTGCATCATATCTCATAAAAAAAATTTCAAAATCTTTGGCACTCCACTTACCATCAGAAACTTGGAGCTCTTATACCTTCATCATAGTGCTTTTGTTATGCCCAACATCCTATGTTGCAATGGCACACCTTAGGATTGTGATCTCCAATCTAGAGTCCTCTTTTACCTTCATCAATTCTTATAACTGATGTTACAACTATTGGATTTGTGCCTCTAAACTCTCAAAAAGAAATGAGTTAGAAGTAACTCTTCCTCTCTTTAAGGAATTGGCCCTATGAGTGCCTCCATTCTATTGACATGCTCTGTGAAATTGCTACCTCCGACCATATCAATATTCTGGCTCTGATACTAGTCATTACATCTAAGCACCAAACTTATACCGAAGTCACGCCTACTCCTTTTCACAGAAATCTCACTTAAGTCTACTTAAGCAAGACTCAATCTTTTCAGGCGATCTTTGATCGATAAAACCTTGTTCTCAAACACCTCACAACCCTTATAATGTTTAACTCTCACTATTTTGTAAGAATATTACGTAAACAATGGATAATCAAAGACAACAATAAACACATAAAAACTACAGCAAAAGCTAACCTTTATTACTTCCTTAAAAGTATACAAAGGAATGCTCTATATCTCAATATGTATCCTTCCCCTCTATCTTTGTTTCAGGGCAAGACTCAAATAAGTTATTTGTAGGCACCTTTGCTTTACAATTAAGAATCCTAATTAAAACTAAACTAAATCTATCATCTATATCCTTATCATATTATATTACAATGATCAATTGGATGACAACCCTGATTGACTAGGGTTAAGGTCAACATTTAAATTATCACAAGTGCAAAGTATAGTTGTAGCTAGCATAGGCAAGTACAGGTTGATCCCACAAAGACGATAAGTACTAGTAGTTACCATTTTTCTATTATCTAGCCTAGAATTAGATTTGTGATTTTTAATTAAAAATAAATCTAAAAAATTAAACTAAGATTGGAAACAATAATGAACGCAGGAAAAAGGAAATCACTTTTAAAAATCAATATCAAATAATAGTGTCCAAGTGACAAATCCCCCTAAGAATCATTAAATTGTTAACCTTTTATCATGCAATCATATTATTGTTTATTGGATCGTGAAAATTTCTATCTTAAGTTAATATCTCTCTCGAGACTATTAATAACTAATCCATCAGCTGATTAGCATAACTCTTTCTAGTTAAAACCCCTACGATTGCATTATCAATTTATGAATTTTACTTTTAGTTTTGACCCTAATATAAAGAATTTATGTCAGCCTATCTTTAGATTTGCATGCAACTCCTTCCAATTATGGTGGATCTATTCTTATAAGAGCATTTCTCAATCTCAATCATATGAAATCAAATCATGCACTAATATTCCAGATCTATTAGAACAAAAATAAAGCGTATAATTGAATTGTAATAAATCAATCAATATAATTACATTAAATAAAAGATTAAAACATATTGTTATTCCAAACTAGGGTTCATCACACCTAGACATTAAACTTGTTTTATTACTAATCATAGAAAAAATCAAAGGTAAACATGCAAAAAACACTAATAGAAAATAAAGAGATCTTAATTCCAATTCTACCCTTTTCTTCTATTAAATCTTCTTGCAAGTATGGATTTGATGTAGCTTTCTATTAGATCTCTAATGTTAAATTTCTATTTTCTTCATCCTTTGATCAAAATCGTCACCTCTCTAGGTGTTTTACGTCTCAAATTTGTTAATAATTTGGCTCCCTTCAATGTGCCTCCACTCACGTCCTTTTATAGTAAAATTTATAGTTTCTAGGATATATATAGTCACTTAAAGGGGCGTGTGAAACACTATATACAATCAAAAACACCTAAATTCGTGATTTCACACTGGCACAAGATAACACGGGCAACATACATGGCTGTGTATCTCATTAGTATACACAGGCGTGTAACTCCACATAACGATAACTCAAATTCTTCTATCTTCACACGTTTATAGAAACTTACACTGACTCCATATATGGTTATATGGGTCCTTAGTTGCTTTAAATCTTCATCGCATGCTATGATTTCATTTGAATCATTCTCCTTTTGGTCCACTAAGGCAATTATAACCTATAAATGTATTTAGATTGAATTAAGTACCAAATATACAACAAAATTATGAAATATCAATCAAAACATATTAATATGAATGTATAATTATAGCCAAATATGCATCTGTCAACCCCCATCCAAATAGGACTCTATTTAATATAATTTAACTACATCATAACTAGCTAGATAAGAGATTACATTTAATTAAGAAAGATACATCCATATCTATGAAGATCTCCACTATCTTTAAATGATCCTCCCATATGGTTTTTATCTTTTTGAGCTAACGTATATCTACTATAATCTTATATGCCACATTATCCAAGATCTTTTCTTAATCTTGATGTTTGCACCAAAATTGACGTTAACGCATCGTAGCCCTATGCAAAATAAATTAGACATACTATTATAGCAATGGTGAGTATAGGTCAATCTCACAGAGAGTGTTTGGTTAGCTTTTGTTATGAAAATAATCAATGTTTAGGTTGGGGGAGGTTGGTTTGGTTTTGAAATAAGAAAATAAGACAAAACTAAACTAACCAAAAAAAATTAAAGAAAACATGCAAAAATGATGAAAGTAATTAATTCGTTAGGAATCTGGTTCTTTGGTTCAATCTCAGCCTACACCTAATTAAACATATTTCATTGAATTGTTGTGCTTTTATCTCTCCTTGAAATATTGATCGTAGATTAACAACATACTCTGCTAATCCCGATTTTCCCTTAGGTCGTGTTTAATTAAGAGACGCTCATTAATTAAACCTAGCCACTAAACAACCTAAGATACAATCTCTAGATTTAATTCGACAGCCGCATTACAAATTAGGGAAACAAACCAATCTAAGAAACAACCACATACCCTCGGGTCATTTAACCTAGGTTATGTTATCCTTAATGATTACGAATCATTAGTCGCTACAAATGAACCTCAAATATAACAATTACGGATTATATTGAAATTCTAGTTACGGGTTCATACACAAACAATTGAACGATAAGAGAAATACGATCACTCATATACAAAACCCAAATCCATACACATAGGATAACACAATCAATTCCTAAAGAGAGAAAGAAACAACAAATGCAAAAAAGAAATACTTAACTGAGTTGTTGGTATCGATATCACCTCCGAACCGATATCAGGACGCTAGCTCTCTATGGGTCGCTAAATGGATGGAGCTTTGCCCCTTCTCCTCATCTTCTCCTAAACCTTCACTCTTTTCCCAAACGAAATCTAAAACTTTTCATAACCCTTTGTTGTCACAAAAACAATGATTTTATACTAAAAAGTAAGGTTCGGGTGAGTTGGCATAACCTCACAGGTGTGACATGGGTTGTCACACTCGTGACACCCATGACACACTTGTCACGATCCGTCTCACGCCCATGCAACCTCATGCATGGTTGTAAACATCTCATGCCTTAATCTTCTTTGTATTTTCAACATATATCTCATCTTTCTTGGCGTTTTCTTATCTTCATCTTGCTCTAATCTTCTTCTTCTTGTTCCATGAAGACAAGTGAATGCGATCCTTTGAAAAATAGCTCAATTATAATGCTTTCGACTCACTTTAGCTTCTTCGCTTCCAAATTATGCCTAAAATCAAATATGAACTAAGGTAAGTATCCTAAGCATTTTCCTAGCAATAATCACTAAGTGTTATGGAATAAATTCATAATCAATTAAGCACATATCACTAACGTATATCTACTATGATCTTATATGCCATATTATCCAAATTCTCTCCTTGATCTCTGTCCATTAATGATGATTCATTCAAGCCTTTTATAGCACATTGGTCTGGTCCAATGCTTACCCATGTCTAGTCGATTAGTCACGATCTTCTATTTAAGCATTAAGTCCTTAGAGCGCTCACATGTCTCCCTCATACATATGATCTAGCCAACCTTCAACTTAATGTCCATCTCAAGCTATCCTTCATCTAACACATGAATCTTGCATTTCGTAAAAAAATGTTGCCAATGTGCACCAATGCATGCCAATTTATCAATAGTGCTTATTTTCCTTGCCTTCTTGTAAGTCTTTACCTTGTTCTGTCATCTTGAGTGTCAAACATTGGTTAAGGCTTACTGATGCCTGCATAATTCCACTATTAGGACTTAGGGCTCTTATAGGAAATAGAGTTGAGAAATTTTTTATGAGTCATTTTATTTGTAAAAATGGTATCCCTTTATCAGTTGTAATGGAAAATGACATAGTTCATCTACTTAAACCTAAAGAAATTTTTTAAGTCTCAACGTATTAAATAAAAATTCAAGGGCGAAAGATATTGTAGAGGTCATTAATAGCACCATTTTGAAAGTGTTGAAGTCAATGATGGATTAGTTTAAAGAGATATAGTAAGATGGTATTTCATTTTATTTTTCTTAAAAAATAAAACAATACTAAAATAAATCACTAAGATAAGCACACCTATCATTTTATACAATATAGTTTTAGTAAGTTCGAGTGTCAATCTTATAAAGACTATAATTACTAGTACTAATCATTTTATTATTATCTAATCTAATAGAATGTTGAAAAATATAAATAAATAAATGAAAATAACAATTAATAATAACTAAATCAAAGAAATAGGTAGAAACAAACATCTAGTAGATAAACTAGATCCAAATAAAGAATCCCCCTAGAACCCTTCCTATGCTTGAACTTATCCTGGCTTAATGTCTAATCCTAATTTCTTAGACTGATAACGTTGAAGTTAAAGCTATATTATTTTTCAAGACATAGTTATTATCTTTAAGTTGATTAACTCAAATCTCTTTCTATTCAAAACACCAACTAATGAATTAATTCACTCTATAAATTCGCATAATAGGTTTGACCCTAACCTAAAAGATTTATATGGTCCAATTTTTAGGATTTCATACAACTCTCATTATTTGCTCTTTGATCTAGTCATAAATATGATTTCTCAATCCATATATATGAAAATGATATTGAATCTTTATCTTTCACCACTTCAATTCAACGTGATAAGCAAACAAGAATAATTCTTACTAAAATTATAATCTTACATTAAATCAAGGAATCAACACAAAACGGTAGGTCTAGGTTCATCCCACCTAAATCTATATCCCAAGTAGTTTATACTCAAAAAAATAAAACGCACAATAAATAATAAAGAAAATAAGAAATAAGATAGCATTCTCATAGATCTTGAATCTTGATGTTCTTGATGAATCTTAATAGACTTTTTGCTTTTCTCTAAGGTTGCTTTCTTCTTAACCCAAGCAACTTTTGGTTGACCCCTAATTGATAGTTTTTTGGGTTCCAAATTAATCTCCTTTAGTTATCTTCTTGGCCTCTAGTTATCCTTAGATCTAAAAGTTCCCTCTCTAATTGGTCTATAGTTTTTCTAGAGAACTCGCTCTTTTTTCATCTTATCTCCCCCCCTTTTATCTTAAAAAACCATAAAATTTTGACCAATACAAGACTAATACAGGCCTATATTGGTTTTGTATTCTTCACATCCAGGAAAAATCTTAATTTATGTAAACATCAGTGCCAACACAGTTTACCAATGTGTACCATGTCACGCCCATATTAGAAATGTATCTCTTATATCATAGGGTTCATCCATGGAAAACATTTCTTAAAGGCACGAACATGAGTTTGTGTTTGGGTTGAGCTATTGAACACATGACCATGTTTGAGTTGTGTTCCTCTTGTAGCAAATTATCTCAAGAAACATAATGTAGTAGGGTAGAACATGAGGAGAACAATATACCATGCTTATGTCATATTCCTTCATGTACCCAGTTGTCAAAGAAGAAGAATGACCTATTAGCCTATATAATTGAAAAGGATACCATATTTGTGTCATGTTAGTGAACATGGGATCATGTTCAATCCGCGTTCCACTAAAATCACTCTAAAACTTCTTTAACTTGGCTTTAGTTTATTTGAATTCATTCCTTTTTCATTAGAGAGCTAAAATAAGGCATATAAATAAATATAAACTAAATTAAGTACTAACTCCTTTTCTGGATAGTTAATGGAGAAATCCTAACTGTAGCTACTATGACTAAGTATAATTAGCTACACATGCTTATCTATATGTAATTATTATTTGTTAAATTGGACTCTAATTTGGAAATGTAATCATTCTAATTTTAAAAAAACAAAGTTGGTCTAATGCAGGTTTTATGTTACATCTTAATGGAATTTAGTTGGCTCCAAATTAGTTTTTTGGTTTTATTATCTTTGGTCTCTCTAGACTTGATCAACATTTGTGTATGATCCTATAGGTATTTGAAATTTTTGAAATAATTCTCTTTAGAAAAAATGATAGATCTTCAATTCAATTTTCCACAAACCGTAGTCTTTAGTTTTTAGAGCAATGGAAACTAACTAAAACAAATAGAAAATTGTGGTTAGTCTTTAATTCACTCTTGTGTATTAGGGACTCGTTAGCAAGTTCCAATAGTTATTATTTTGAAATACAATATGGATGATATGATTTTTTAGGCTAATTTCAGAACGAGTGTTAATGTTATCATAAGGACTAACCAAGGTCAATTTATTGCACATTTTTTCAAAACTATATATTTGTACTTCTCCTCTAAAAAAGGTTAAATTCTATCTTTGTAAAAAAATTTCCAGTCGTTGCTTTCCTCCTCTTTCCATAATATTATAATGAAGATTGATGCTAAAATGATATTCAATGTAATCAATAATCATCAAGAAAATAATCTATAATTTGGACGTATCTTCCTAAAATGTAGGTGTATGTTTGCTTTAAACACTAATATTAATTGGTGTTTTAGTATTAGATGCAAACTAATGAGATTGTTCACTATTTGACTCGCAATTCTCATATATATGTTAGTTTTTTCCTTTAAAACCAAGTTCTTAAAAGAGGTTTGTTTTCAATGTTTCTTATATTTCTTGAATGAAATTTATTTTAAAAAATTTATAAAATAAAAATTAAATTA
>JANIHZ010000210.1:49287163-49306488 GCA_027478365.1 Erythroxylum rufum | reverse complement strand
AGAAGGCTTTTCATGGTCATCGTGCACGAGACATTTCTTGGGTGGACTTAACCTAACCCACATAACATGTAATCATGGTTCTTGAAGCATGATTGCCCATATGGCAAAAATTCTTGGAATTTTTGCTTTTCATAAATCATGCAAATTTTCATAAATCATTTCATGAGCATGAAGCATTTCATATGCAATGCATCATCCTTTCTCAATTCATCCAAATTCACATAACAACTCATCAATTTATTCAACAATAAATGCATCTCTTGTAGCAATTTCACAAAGCATTTCAAAGACATTGAATTTGAAATTTCTTGATTTAAAACTCACTTTAATGACCCATTATTCAACTATAAACATAAAACCCACCTTATATCCTTTGCTTGAGAACATGCTCCACATGATTTCACTCTTGCTCCACTTGATTTCCAACATCACTATTCACAAAATCCCAAAATCAATCAACTCTTCAATTGAGAAATCTAAATCATGCAATCACCAAATTGATCTTAAAATCACTAAACCCATACCATTCTTAGGCTATCTAAACCATAACCCTATCAAAAACTCAACAAAACTCAAGACCCTCTTACCTTAATCTTCACCAAATCATGAAGTTTCTTGGTTCCTCTTGTAGCTCTCCTCATTTTCCATCTTTTTCCTTCTTGGATTAGCTTGAAATCACCCTTGGAAGCTTGAGAAAATCCAGCCCTAGCTTGCTCCTTCTTTTTCTCCTTCTTCTCTCTTCTCCCACGACATTTTCTCTCTCTTTCTCCCTCTAATTTTCGTTCCTTTCTTCTTTCTACTCCAACTCTCTTTTAATCTCTTCCTTTTATACTCTAACTTAAGCCCAAAAGCCTAATGGCCCTTACTTAAAAGCCCTAGCATCTTAAATGTGTAAGTGACAAGCCCAATCTTCCCTCTCATGCCATCTTCATTTAATCCTCTTCTTTTTATATCACCACTTAAGCCCAACTTGAGTCCAAGGACCAATTAACCCTTAATGCATTTATAACCCACATAACACCTTAATACACTTAATCCATGTCATATTGTCTTAGTCTAATTAACATGTTAATTAAATTTCCTTAACATGCTAATTAATTCCACAAAATACAATAATTGAATCACATTAAATCATGCCACCTAATTTCATGACACCTTACCTTAGGCATATTAACATGTCAATTAATTCCACAAAGGAAGATAATTAATCCATCAATCCTAAAAAATCATTAAAATTCCTTGCATAACTCTTTCCCATGAATGTCCGTTAAACGGACATGCGTGTCCATTTAGCGGACATGCATCGAGCTTAGAAGGCCAATTTCACTTGAGACTGTCTATTAAACGGGCTTCCATGTCCGTTTGACGGACATGAGCTGGGCAAAACATACTAAACCTTCTTCCAAGCCTCAAATCTTCAAATCATCATTCAATTTAACTTCTAATATATCACATAAAATCCATCTTGGACCTAAACCATATTTTCCTTTTCAATTTCAATTTCATAAATTCTTCTTTCTTTATACTTGAATAGTCATGAACAATTCCTCAATTAATCAAAAAGGTTCAGGGCCCAACAATTCTCCCCCTCTTAAAAGAATTTCGTCCTCGAAATTCCTATCTTACTTATCTAGTGGCAAACGTTTAACTCCTTAATTAACAGATTCAACTTATCCTTGCAAGACTTGTTCAGATATCTCACCATCCTGACCCTGCTTACTTGATCTTGAGCTCACCTTGGCACGGTGGTACTCTTAAACATGTACTCATGATCATGTACTCGTGAGAGTAAAAGCATGTAACTCTGAGAGCATCACTGGGATAACTCGTCTTATGCTTGATGATCACATCATAGCAATGCTTAGTGACTGTGAGCTAACACACTACTTCCATGCCTATTCTTGGATTCTTCTAATTCATCTTTCTTACTTCACTTGATTCTTATTACTCATTCATTTTACCTGTCCATAACATTTTCAATTTTATCCTTCTATAACTTGTAGACCTTACTTATCATCATAATGCTAAAAAGATGATTCTTTCTATCATCTAATTCTTCATATCGCATTTGATTGAATTCACTAGGACTGTGATTTTGTACTTAAAATAAGCTAAAGTTATACTTGGATCTCATAATCCTATGAACTTCAACTATATGCCTTAAGCATATTCTTGATAATTAAAACCATTACAATTAATTCAAACATTCGCGCGCTTGTTTGACATTCTTAATCACTAAAGATCTTTCGATATTTTCCTACTGGAATGCATGACTTATGCCACCAATTGTACTTTGCTAGCAATCTCTTTTTCTCAATCATCTTTATTGATTTCATATATACTTCTTAGTTTAATCACTAGGGATCATTCTTTCTATTCGACTTCAAAATTTAAATCTGTATCAATTTCTTAATAAGATTCACAATCTATTAATCCTCAATTTGGGATAGACTATGCCCCACCGGCTATGCTTCTTGTTGCTCTAGTTCTGGACATCATAGTATCAAATTCATGATTAATGTATCGGATGTAACACTTTGCCTCACTTGGAATCTCTTACTTGTGCAATCATAGTCTTTTGATACATATCTCAATCTCCTAAGTTTCATATTTAATTCTCCCAATTCAGTAATTGCCTTGGACTTTTACGATCTGTATTTGCATGCTCACATCTAAGATGTTCCTGTACATATGTTGTCTCCAAACTTTCAAAACAATCATCAATGTTGCAGTTCTAGGTCATGTATCAAAATTCACTCATAGGGCTTTACACATTTCTCTTCATGTATTCAAACCATTTTTCTAAATTCTTCGAATACCTTTCATACGTCATCAAATCTTGGATCATATTAGTCTCCAATACTATAGTGCTATTGGGCATTTGTTAGCTTAAGCAATCATTATCAAATTTCATGTATCTCTCGATTAGTCCTCGTGATTCCTTACTTAACTAATTCCTCAATGAGGTACTTTGTCTCACTTTCCTTTCAATTTCTCTATTAACTTCCTTGATCAACTGATTTTCCCTATTCCTTGCATCAACTTCTTGTGATTTTAATATGTTCGTCAAATCATATCAATATCTCCCAAACATACTTTCACATAATATTAACATGAACTTACATATACTCCTCATATGACAATTTTATGTCTCCCCAAATTCAGAAATTTACTTATGTGATCCTTTGCATCAAACAAAATGCATACTTTTTCAATGACATATTTTATCTATTTGCTTGAATCTCCATTAAGGAGTGTACTCACTTTCGAATCATTACATATTCCTTCTTGATTAGTTCTCCCATTGATCATTCTTACCATCAACTATTTGATTGACTTAATCTAACTTAGTAAATCCCTCCTTAGAAAGAGGGTTTCTTGCTACCATCATCTATACTATTCATGCAAACTTGATCAATCACCTATTATCATCATCACATTTTATCCATATATTTAAATCCATCAATTCATAAAGCACCTTCTTACATGATCGATACTTTCTTCTTCCCTAATCCTAGACAATATTCTTCTCTTGATTTTAGAATTTATTCCTTATTATAACATCATCACAAACCTCGATCTATGTCCACTTGATCATTGTGAGCACTTTTATGCGTCACTCTTGTTTTCCTTAGACTTTAAACTATGGGAACTCTTACTAACAAATGTCTAATAAGTCATAGGTTTTCTTCTTCTATCATGTCCACACATAAATTACCTTCATGCTGAATAACTCACTTGCATATAATGGATCATTATATAACTACTCTCAATAATTTGGCCTTGCACCAATATCGCTACTAGTCATATTATCTTCCCATTATCCTTCATATAATACCTTGCATACATATATGTGACTCATAAATTTCAAAATGAAAACTTATAAAAGTAAAATCATCACATTTTTCATACAGCACATAGATTTCAAAAACTTGTAATCTTGGTGCTCGTAATGGCACTTTCTTGTAAACTTGCTTTTCATAATTTGCTATCCTTGCAAAAATCATTTCTGAAAGCATGATTCACAAACTGGTATTCTTTAAAGAAACCCGCTTTCAAGTCATTTCATCAATCATCAACATAATTTACATATTAAACATGTAGCATTTCATAATGCACTCAATGCACAATTAATGCAACAATTATGATGAAATTTGAAACATTGATTTTCTTGATTTAAAGAAAACAAGCATAGCTTATTTACATTATTATAAGCATGTACCCACATAGGTTCTGATTTTTATCTAATAAAACCATAAGAATTTCGATTTTTCACGAAATTATACTTGCAACACTTGTCCCCCTACTTTTCCTCGAACAATGCATCATCATAAATTTACTTCTTTCCCATATTCGAGGATAAACACCACAATATATTATTCAATTTCACCAAACAAATGCACTGGCTCACTATCTGTCATGTTTGACCATGTACTATTTCTCATTTCCATTGACCCACAACTTTAATTTTGTTCGTTAATTCGATTGGCCCAAACTCTTATCAATTTGCTCTTGCATGTAACTTATACATATGCTCCCATATAAGATCTCAATTCCGGCGCTCTGATACCAAAAATGTTGGATCCCGTTCCCGGAACCCAACTGTCTTGCTTAAAATCGTGAAACTTGAGCGTGCGTGTAACTTTGAAGGGTTATAAAAAAAATTTTCATTCTTAATCCCTTTGAACTCTTAATGGCATTAAGAAATATATCTTCAATCTTATAACATCCCAAAATTCACTCACCAATTGTTCAATAGTGCGGCCATACAAAAATAGTCACATGCTTGAACTCATTTCTCCTGCTTGCAAACAGAATTTGGAAACCTAAAAACCTTAATTTCAATTTGACTTCTCTTGTAAATCATAGCTCTATGACTCTTGTTTAATTTGGCTTAAGAATTACCTCAATCGAAGATCTATAACTCAAGGTATCCTCAAATTACCAATATGTGCTCATATCCCCATCTTGCTCTCTCAACTGACCCTTTTAATTGTTTTCATGCAAACTCTTTCAATTTAACTCCAAATGATACAAATGTTTATGGGTAGATACCTACATGTCTCATGAATCCATGGGCTCAAGAATCACCCCATTTGGAGGTTGGATGAGGGAGTTATTCCCTAAACTCTGGACCATGCTCATTCCCAAAATCAATCTCAGCCTCTCTTGGCGCGAATGCCATAACTTTCTCTACAAATGTCCAAATGCCTTCGTTCTTGCGCCATTTTAAAGATAAGCTCCATATCTACGAATCATATAATTGGCCTCAAAGTGCGATTCGGCCTCAAACCTGATCAAAATCACAAAACACTGTAGCTAACCCGAACATGTCTGTTAACGGACACGCATGTCCGCTTAACGGACATGGATCGGGAAAACTGTCTATTTTCACCCGAATCTGTCCGTTAAACGGACTCCTATGTCCGTTTAATGGACATGGGGAGTGCCTAGGGTCAGAAATGACCCGAATCTGTCCGTTAAATGGACTCCTATGTCCGTTTAACGGACATGGGGCTTCCCCAAAGTCCTTAAACCTCTCTTTCATGCATCCTAGCACCTTCCTAACATCATAACTACTTATGAACTTCAAAATCCACTTCTTAGTCTTATCAATTTCACTTATTCTCATGCTAATTCACTTCATAATAACTTAAATATCAACTTATGTCATCTAACAATCCATTCTCAAATCATTCAATTCATCAAAACTCCACTATTTAAGCAAACATCATAGCTACCCTCATTATCCGTTCAAATACTAATCCTTCCTTTCCATAACATTTCATATTTAATTTCTAGCAATTTATATTCCTAGTTCATCAATTCAAATTGGTTACTTCTTTTAATGCATTTGAAGTCAACTTATCCTCATTCATAATTAAGTCATGTTTCAACACCAACCTTGATTCATACCCAATTTCTCATTCTAATTTGTCAAACATCCATACTCAATTCATAATTCATATCCATATACTAATCCCTTCTTTCATTAACATCATCAAATAACTATTTACACATTCCAATAACATTTCCAAGCCAAGATTACAATACCCACATTACTATCCAAATTACATGATTCAATTGCTACAAATGCAATTACAGCTTTGCATCAACATAATCTAGCTTCAAAGATATATAAAACATGAAAATGGTGTCTTGATCCACTTCTTCTTGATTTCTTATGCAAAACCTGTAGGTGGGGAAAAATGAGGGGGTGAGCTTTGGAGCTCCGTGGGTAATATGCTTATAACAAAATAATGAACAAAAACCTTTCAAAAGTCCTTTATTATGAAACTTTCCTTTTGAGTCATAAAACACTTGTTTCTTCAAGATTCTTGTCAAATACTTAAAATCAAAATTCATGCGTTTTTCAAAAGTTCATAAAACCTTGAATGCATTAAACTTGGCACAATTCAAATCACATGACACATAACACATAACACATGACACCTAACACATCATAATGGTTGGGCAAGTCCACAATTCATGGCACTACATAATTCCATTAAATGGCCTTATATAGGCAAATTCGTGAGGAGTCCTAAAAGGAACATCCTTGCCACAATCGGGCAGCCGGGAGAAGGCTTTTCATGGTCATCGTGCACGAGACATTTCTTGGGTGGACTTAACCTAACCCACATAACATGTAATCATGATTCTTGAAAAATGATTGCCCATATGGCAAAAATCTTGGAATTCTTGCTTTTCATAAATCATGCAAATTTTCATAAATCATTTCATGAGCATGAAGCATTTCATATGCAATGCATCATCATTTCTCAATTCATCCAAATTCACATAAAATTCTCAAATCATTCAAACAATAAATGCATCAATTGTAGCAATTTCTCAAAGCATTCAAAAACAATGAATTTGAAAGCATTTTATATTCTTGATTTTGAAAAATATATCAATGGCCCATTATTCAACTATAAACATAAAACCCACCTTACAATCCTTGCTTGTCCTCTTGCTCCACATGATTTCCCTCTTGCTCCTCTTGGTTTCATCAACACTATTTACAAAATCCCCAAATCAACATAGACATCCAAATTGGAAAACCTAAAAGACCTCAATCATGAAATTGGCCATAGAATCACTAAACCCATATCATTCTTAAGAGATCTAACCCAAAAGCCCTTTCAAAACTCAACAACACAAAAACAACCTTACCTTGATCTTCACCCAACCAAGGGGTTTCTTGGTTCATTAGGAAGCTCTCTTCATTCTCCATCTTTTTCCTTCTTGAACAACTTGAAAAATCATCATGGAAGGCCACGAAAATCAAGCCCTAGCATGCCCTTCTTCTTCTTCTCTTCCTTTCTCCTCCACGACTCTTTCTCTCTCTTTCTCCCTCTCAAATTTCGTTCCCTCTCCTTTCTAATGCAAGACACATCTTATTTCATCCCTTTTATACTCTATTTATTGCCAAAAAGTCCAAAACACCCTTAATGAATGGCCTTGTAACTTAAAAACCTTTAGTTGTTTTCCAAATTTGCCCTCAATGCTTAAGTCACCTACTTAACATTTTAATACACTTACTTCATGCCATATGGTCTTAGCCTAATTAACATGTTAATTAAATTCCCTTAACATGCTAATTAATTCCATAAAATACTTGATTAAGACATTAAAATTCATTTTGTTCATACTTAATTTTCTCCAAAGATCAAGACATTTTTCCAATCATGAAATTGAAGGAATTTGATGAAACTTCCTTTTTGACAATTGTTTCTCATTGTCTTAATTTTCTAATAACACTCAAAATTATTAAATTTAATTCCACATCCTAAGAGTTATTCACCAACATTTCATACTGTTCTTATTCTAGAACATTTTCCTGCACATGATTTCCATCCTAAAATTGTCCTTCTTAGCAATCAAATTAGAACTCAATGTCTTCATACAACTTGTAGCCTTATGTCTCTAATTTAATCCAAATCAAGAATCAGCTCAATTGGATAATTAGAGATCAACTTATGGCTAAAACATCATAGCATGTTCAACTGAACATTTTTCACTGCATTATTCAGCCTTTAACTTCTAATTCATCTTATATCTAAACCATATTTTCCATTTCATTTCAATTTCAAGGATTTTCCTTCGCTTTATACATAAATAATTTCCAAATAAATCATCGATAATTTCTCGTTTAATAGTCTTAACTTACAGAAAATTTCGGGGTCCAACAAATTTGATAAAAAATTTTCCAATGGTTAAGATGACTTCAATTCAAACTATATTGGGTATAACTGCTAGCTTAGATCTTAAACTTGAACAATGGGATATGAAGATAACCTTCCTACATGGAGATTTGGAAGAGGAGATATATAGGAGTAACTAAAAGGTTAGGACAAGAAGAATCTGATTTGTAAGTTAAAGAAGAGCTTGTATGAGTAAAAATAGGTGCCAAAATAGTGGTATAGGAATTTTGATTTATTTATGATAGGTAGTGGTTATAAGCTAACATTTACTGATCCTTATGTATATTTCAAGAAGTTTACTAGTGGAAACTTCATTATTGTCCTTTTGTATGTTAATAATATGCTAATTATGGGACAAGATGTTGGGATAATTCTCAAACTAAAGGAGGACTTATCTAAATATTTTGACATGAAAGATTTGGGCCCTACAAAGCAGATTTTGGGTGTGAAAATAACTGGGGACAGGGAAAATATGAAATTGTGATAATTACATGAAAAATATATTGACTGGGTGTTAGAAAAGTTCAACATAAAGCATGTCAATCTAATTAGCATGCCACCAGCACCTTACTTTAAGTTGAGTAAGTGTGCTTGCCCTTTAATTGAAAACAAGAAAGATGGTATGTCTTTTATTCCATACTCATCTGTTGTGAGCTCCTTGATGTATGTAATGGAGTGTACAAGACTAGATATTGCACAAGTTGTTACGTTGGTGAGTAGGTAATTGTCCAGTTAGGGAAGGTTCACTAGAAAGTAGTGATATAGATATTAAGATATTTACGAGACATTTCTAAATGGACTTAGTGTTTTAGAAACAGGAAGCCAACTTTAGAGGGTTATACCGATGTAGATATGGGTGAAGATCTCGATAACAGGAAGTTCACTTTAGGCTACTTATTTAAATTTATAGGGGGCCATTTCTTGGTAATCTAAGCTATAAAAGTGTGCAAATTTATCCATAATTGAAGTTGAGTATGTAGCTATCATGGAAGCAGGTAAAGAGATGCTTTGGTTGAAACAGTTTCTTCAAGAATCATCTCCAAGATAAGTATGTGGTATTTTGTGATAGTCAAAGTGCTATATATTTGGCAAGAATACTGTGTACTATTCCCGCACCAAGAATATTTGATGTTAGGTATCATTAGTTAAAATCCATAATTAAGAAACAATGATTGTAATTGAAGAAGATTCACAAGGATAAGAATGATGCTAATATGTTTTGGTTCTCACAAGCAAGAATGAGCTTTATAGTAAGCTCATCAGGATGACTCTCAAACTTGCATTAGGGTGATTCGTGTCCTCCCAAAATAGGCTAAAAGAGGAGATTGTTGAGGGTCCAACAAGGTAAATGTGAGTTTCAGTGATCTTAGATACCTTCATAGATCGTAGGATTGATGAACGAGTAAAATCAATATGGAGAAATATTAATTTGAAGCCATTTTTTAGAGACACAACTGTGTTGAGTAGGACGTGCCTGTATCACACGACCATGTAAGTAACATAAACATTTAGATTAAGAACTAGTTGTCTTCTCGCTCTAAGATTTCTCTTTGCCTTCTTTCTTGTGGCTTTAACCATTTTTCGCCTAACAATTTCCTTTTTTGGAAACAAAACTCCCGCTTCTGGTACACTTCGCTTCTAGTGCAAATCTTCATCTTTTACAATTGAGGTTCAACCTCGAAGGACGACCTCTTAAAGGCTTGGAACATGGAGAAAGAAGGTCATACCTCTCCCTTAAATCTGAATCTTGAAAAGTTCCCTGAACTCACTAACATTGCAAAATGGTAACAAGCTGGAGAACATTCAGCTACAGTGATTGTTGGGAAAAATGTCAAATATGACTCTACATAGCCTGAAGGAGCTTGGAAAAAGAATCTTAACATTCAACATAACAAGAGTATGCTCAAGCATTTTCCAAATGTTATGAAGGATGAAGTGTTAACTCCTTCTATAGAGCTCCTCCAAGCAGGAGCAAATGCATGGTCCTCGACATTAGTGGATTATTTCTAGAATAAAAGGTTAGCATTCCCTGTTGTCCATACTTGGGCAGTAGCTAGGGGGTAGGAAGGGCTTGGAGAAAACCATGTTGATGAATGATAGTACATTCCTATTCAAATTATTGATAGAAAGCAACTTGAATGAGATCATTGAACTTCAAGCTTAGAACATAGGTGGCCAACCTATGTTCATTCAAAAATGGAAGCCTGGTTTAGAATGTGACAAAGCTAGCATTAATGCATTTCCTATATGCGTTAACTTTCATAATGTGCCACTTGAGTTTTGGACAATTGCAAGCTTAAGTTACCTTACTAGCTGACTTAAGAAACCAATTTGCATGGATTCTCAAACTACTAATATGGAGAGAATTTGCTTTGTAAAAATCTACATTGAAATAAAAAGAAACTCTGATTTGCCTAATATATTGCCTATCTTGAAGCTTGGAGATAATGGGGAACTGAAGAAAATTAAAGTTCCTATCACCTATATATGGAAACCAAACATATTAAGTAAAAGATGGAAACCAATAGGGAAGTTCTTTAAAACAGGTTGGCATGGTGAGTTGATGGGGTTAGCATTCCAAGAAAGAATAAATAAGGCTAATCAAGTTAACTTGGCAAACATTGGGGTAACTACAAATGGTGAAAATGAAGTATTGACAGATGATTTGCACACTAACTCGACAGAAGTTGAGAATCTCCAAGCAAATCCTGAAATGCAAAATGATGTTGTGGAAAACACTCAAACAGATATTGAGAACAATGTTGGAAAAGAACTTCAAGTTGAAGCTAAAGATTTAGGGACCAATTCCAAAAGAAGATCAACTAGAAGAAGGGCAAAAGCATCAACTAGAAGAAAGGCAAAAGAAAATCTAAAGGGGATTTTCTTCCTGACGATACTAGTTGGGAATGTTAAAGGGTTTAATGACCCTCTTAAAAAAGCAATGGTAAAGAAGATTATTTTAGAGAAAAGGCCTTATATAGTAGGCCTTTTTAAAATAAAAATAAAATCACCACAAATGCTAGGTGATTCTAAACTTTTGGGTGCATAATGAAAAGCTATTTCTAATCACTCTTCACATTACAATGAAAGAATCCTGTTTTTTTTTTTAATAATTCAAACAAACTCTTAGTGCAAGAAAAAGGAGAAAGTGATTAGTTTATTCACTTTAAATGTCAAGTGGATGGTAAAAACTTGATCTTTGCACTTATTCTAGTTTATGCTTCAAACTTCCAATTCTAGAGGGAGATGCTATGGGACAATGTTCAAACTATTGAAGCTACAATCTCAACTCCTTGGCTGTTAATTCGTGATTTCAATTGTATACATTCTGACCATGAATTAGAAGGAGGAATAGGATTTCATACAATAAAAGGGAGGGGGTTAGCAAATTTGTTCTAGAGAGAGAAAGTTATAAATCTTAAGTTCAATGGAAGACTTTTCACTTGGTTCAGTAAGAAACAAGGATATAAGTTGATAAGGAAAAAAGTTGATAAAGCATTGGCCAATCAATATTGGTTAGACATGTATTCCTAATCTTTTGCTCATTTTGGTTCCTTTTTAGATCACTATTCTATACTTGTATTGAACCTTAATGCAATAAGGATTTTTGGAGCACCTTTCATGTTTTTTCAATTGACTAAAACAACAAGATGGTTTCCTGGAACTAGTGGGTACCTACTAGAACTAGAATGTAGATAGGTATAAAACTTTTCAGCTAATGCGAAAATTGAAGAAGCTCTTTATAAACACTTAAATTAGGTAGACTTAAATTAGGTAGATTGTGGAGACTAAGAAGAAGCTTAAAGAGGCTCTGAATGATTGTTACAACTACCCCTAGAATATTCAATTGAAGAATACAGAGGCATAGAGACTTAGAGAGCATTAGGAGGCCCTTAGCTTGCACAATTCTATCTTGAAACAAAAAGCTAGAGTTGAATGGTTAAAAGATGGAGATTCAAACACAAAATTTTTCCACGCTTCTCTTTTAGCAAAAGGGAACACAAATAAGATTGTGGAAATCATAGACAACAATGGAAATTCTTTTTAAGAACAACTTACCTTATTGAAGGTCACTAAGGAATTTTTCATGCAGCTAATGGGCACAGTAAAGGATTCTCTATATGGTTACAACATTAAAAGATACTTTGATTGTTCTTTAAGACCAGATATCAAGAACTAATACAAATCAAGAAATCAAAGAGGTCTCATTTAGTACGAACCCTTCAAAGGCACTTAGGCTAGACGGGTTTACTGCCTAGTTATTTCAAAATCCTGGGATATCACTGGCAGATTATTTACAGAAACAGTCCATAAATGCTTTTCCTATTTTAAAATGTTGAAGGAACTAAACCATACCTATATTTGCCTAATTCCAAAGAAATATAACCCTTCTTCTCTTATGGCTTACAGACTAATTTTCTACTGCAACATAATTTACAAAGTGGTTGCTAAACTCCTTGCTAATAGGTTGAAAATAGCTTTAAATGGTGTGGTTAATCCAACACAATGAGTTTTCATAACTGGAAGAACCATAGGGGATAATATACTCCTAATACATAGGTTACTGAAAGAATACAATTCAGGGAGAAACATTAAAAGTTGCTTTTGGAAAATTGTTTTTTAAATATCGAAAGTTTATTTTCAAAATTTGATTTTTATAAGTCATTTGACACAGTGAGTTGGCAATTTATTCAATCATGTTTGGAAGCACTCGAATTTCCAACTCTTTTCAAGGATTGGATCATGATGTCTCAATTGGCATTCTTGTGAATGGAACCCCTACAAAGCCTTTGAATTATGCTAAGGAAATTAGATAAGGGGGTCCCCTTTTCCCTTATCTTTGCCCCTTTCCCTTTATCTTTTCACCCTAGTAATGGAGGGGTTACCTAAAATCCTTAATAAGCTCACTAGCTACAATGGTAGGTATCAGCTTTATTATAAATGCAAAGATTACAAGCTAACTCACTTAATGTTTGCAAATGATCTCATTCTTCTATTTGGTGCCAAAATTCATTCTGTGAACATTCTAAAGGATATTCTCAAGAGGTTCTCAACGTGGTCAGGGTTAAGTATAAATATAGAGAAAAGTAGCATGTTTGGTTCTAAAGATGTGAGCAATTATGTTGAATTATTCAGGATCTCAAGTTTGCAGTTACAATCTTTGCCCTTTAAGTATCTTGAAGTCCTAGTTTCTCAAGCAAACCCAAGTATTCAAATTGCATTTCTCTAATTGAGAAATATAAATCTATAATTGATGTTTGGCAAAATTGGTCACTAGCTGCTAAAGTTACCTTGATCATTTCAGTCCATAGTAACTTGTATGTTCATTAGATTACTTACACGATCTTGCCAATGAGAGTAATCAAGGAGATATATCGAATCATTAAACCCTTTTTATAGTCTGGGAAAATTGTAAGCTCTAAAAAAGATAAAAGTAAAGTGGAGTGAAGTGACAATTCCAAAGAAATATGAAGGATGAGGGATTATCTCAATACCTCTAATGCAAAAAGTGCTACTGTTTAAAAGAATCTAAAGGCTACATGTTGAAAAAAATGCCATATGGATTAAATGGATTCATGAAACATACCTCATAAATCAAAACTTCGAGGAATTGCCACTTGCCAAGGAGTATTCTTAGATCTTCACTCATCTACTGACTTTGAGAAACCTTGTTTACCCTTGGATAAAAGCATAGATTAGGGAATGGAGATAACATCTAGGTATAGTATGAAAATTGGTTAGAATTCAAAAAAATGAGATAGCCCTGCTAAGGAATAGAGTCCCTCTTAATGTAAGAGTCTCTTTACTCATACATAAGGGTAGATGGTTAGGCAATTCCATAGGATTTAGCTCCCTATTAGAGTATTTTCCCTAAATCATACACTGGAATACTCAGGATAGAGTTATCTAGAAACCAGATTCCAGTGGAATATTCACCAATAAACTATGCTACAAAAGTTTACAAGCTGAAAGAAAGAATGCACCATAGTTTAAACTCCTGTGGAAGAACTCCCTGAACCCTAAAGCATCAATGATCACTTAGCTAGTCATCAAGAATTAACTCAGAACCAAAAACAGGTGGTTTGGATCTTATGATCTCATATGCGTTCTATGTAAAGAAGCAAAAGAAGACAGGAATCACTTATTCTTTCAATGTAGATATTCCAAATCTATGTGAAGTAAAATTTTGTACAAGTTGGGTGACTATTGTACTTTATACGTCTGGACAATAATTCTAAATTGGATCACCTAAATTGCTAAGTATCAGATGAAAAATGGAGCACTTTATAAGACAACTTTCACAACTACAATCTACTCTTTGTAGAAAGAAACAAACAAAAAAATCTAAAAAGAGGTGAAGTAAACAAGCATCTGTTACTTGAGAAAACTATTAATTAGACAAAAGCCTTAGCAATTACAAAATCTACACACCATAATCTGTCTACAATAATGAAGTATAGACAAATTTTGTAATTTAAAGAATATGTTCTTTCTACTTGCTTAACTTGCTAAAAGCAACATTTTTGGTAAGCTCATTGTAATATTGAAATAGCTTTGCTATGATTAATGAAAATTTAATTCATTTTTAAAAAAAATAAACATGTACAAAATAGATGATGACTTAGACAAACGTGTAAGATTAGACACGCTTGGGTCCTATCATATACAATTGTGTGTGAAGACCGTGCAAGTAACTATAAATGTGTACAAGCGGATAGCAAGAGTCGAAGGCATATATAACCATATGGAGACAGACATGCCCATATCCTTAGGATGCACAACCATGTGAGTGGACTGTACGACTAGCTAGATCTATGTACATGTTCAAATGTTAGAAGAAGATATGGTTACTATACCTGATCGTGTGTAACATTGAAAAATTAAAAAATAAGAATCATATAAATAAATTTATCTACTTTTATTAAAGAAAAGGCAAAATTAATAAAAAGACATTATGCTTAATATTTGGAATGCTTCTTAACAAAAAGAACTTATTTAAAAAACTAAAAAAAAGCAATAAATTGATAAAAATAAAGTAGACATACTAATATTACATCAGTTTAATTCGATTAGACTAAAATTTAGAACTAGAGCAAATACTTGGTTTTTAAAATTCATTTAAATAAAGATTTCAGATTATTTAATTTGAACGGATTAGATTGTTTTGGGTCTTCTTTCTTCCTGTGCCCTGTAATTATCTATTATGATAAAGGTCAAAGTTGGGGCTTCACGTCATGAGACTGACAAAATATTGAAATGATTTTAACGAGGAGAGTTGATCGGGAAGTTACAATTCTTTATGAGCCCAAATCCCAACGTCAACTCAACTATCTATTTTAGGAGTAAATGTTGAATCCAAATAACGTCAACAAATTGAGGTCATGGTCGGTTATAAACACAACAAATTACTAGCTTTGAATAATCCAATCCAACTACTCAAAATGTTTTCACTGAAACCACTGGACCATATGTCATTAGTTACACTTCTATTTAATTTTTATTTTTATTTTGAAACCAAAGTCCACCAAAGAATCTCAAACTTGAGGAATTTCGTAGACAAACTTCTGCCACGTGGCGATTACCCTTTATTCCCTGCTTCTCTGGAGACCTCCCTTTTTTGTTTTTTACCAACGCGGCACAACACAACACGGGAACAAACTCCTTTTCCCTTGGTTGTTCTATTTCTATATCTACTTGCTTTTCTTCTCCTTTTCACATATTCTCCGCTTCTTCCCTCCCATAAACCACTCTCACAGTGACAGCCACCGACTCTTTACTCTTATAAATATCCCCTCACGTTTCTCGTTTTCTCTTCAACATTCCTCCAGAATACGAAATTCCCATATACATTATATTCCTGAAAATCTGCGAGTTTTCACGATGCCTAACAATACGATTTTGGTCACCGGAGGTGCCGGTTATATTGGGAGTCATACGGTGCTTCAGCTTCTATTAGGCGGCTACTCCGTCGTCGTCGTTGATAATCTCCAAAACTCCTCCGACGTCGCGCTTAAAAGAGTCAAGGAGCTCGCCGGAAACCATGGCAAAAACCTCTCTTTTCACAAGGTTAGCTACCTTTGTTACGATGCTTAACAATACCATATTCGGGCTTGTTTTAACGTTTTCTAACTATTTGCAATTAGTTGCTTGTTTCGATTTAGATCCATGAAGTAGTCTGGTAGATTTGTTGGTTTTCGTACGTTCTATTCGTGCCTGCGTTGGAACGAATAATGTGTATTAAAATACATAATTCCTGACATGGAATTTGAGTTTATTAAATATTTTCTTACTCTTAACGTGGGAGTGGGACAGGACAGGTACCTACAGCACCATGTCATGTGTCATGTACCATTGATTGCCTGGCTTATTCTTTTGCTTTGAATTATGCTGTGAACTTCAGGTTGACCTCCGGGACAAGCCGGCACTTGAGAAGATATTTTTGGGTACAAAGTACGAGGAGTTTTCAGTTGAATAATTGTAGCCCAAGCGTTTGACCGCATGCTCTGTAGTTTTATTTTTGACAAACAAATTTGCTGCAGATTTGATGCTGTCATCCACTTTGCCGGGTTGAAAGCTGTCGGTGAGAGTGTGGAGAAACCATTGCTCTATCATGATAACAACCTCATTGGGGCTATATCTCTGCTGGAAGTAATGAGTGTTCATGGGTGCAAGAAGGTATAGAGACTCTTTTGCGTGTCACATTCTGTGGCTGGGGGTCTGTATTTGCCAGATATTCGTAACTTTTAAATGGTTTTCAGCTTGTATTTTCATCGTCAGCAACAGTTTATGGCTGGCCTGAAAAGGTTCCATGTACGGAGGAGTTCCCCATTTCTGCTATGAATCCATATGGACGAACCAAGGTATGCTCCTGATGCTCAATTGGTGCTTGCTAATATTCACTCTAGGCAACTAGTTAGTTTTTTGGAGCTTGAAGAGTGTTTTCGTTTGGATAGTTTAGTTTGGCTGATGTTACATTCAATTTTACAAAAAGAAAAAAAACCACTTTTCTCCTTCAATACCATTCTTCGTCTAACAAGGCTTATTTTCAGCTTTTCATTGAAGAGATATGCCGTGATGTTCAACGTTCAGATCCTGATTGGAAGATTATTTTGCTAAGATACTTCAATCCTGTTGGTGCCCATCCCAGTGGCCATATTGGTGAGGATCCCCGTGGAATTCCAAACAATCTAATGCCATACGTACAACAAGTGGCTGTTGGCAGGCGACAGCATCTGACAGTCTTTGGAAATGACTACTCATCTAAGGATGGAACAGGGGTATGATTGGTGCTTCACTGGTCCTTTCAAATTTTGGAGATTCTCTTATGTGTGAAACTTGTAAATGTAACAACCGTCTTCATGCTTAAAGTTCTTAGTCCATTTGTTACTTTTAAGTTGGTCCGCGATTTGATCTCTGAATTTTCCTAGGTTTGGATTTTGTTTCTGTGGTGTTGTGCTAACTGATTGTTGCTTTATATCTGTCATCTGTCATGAAAATACTCTTCCATGGTGTGAGGATGTTTCAGCTCAAGGTCCTCGTATATATTGATTTTGATCTTGATGACACTTGTACTTTCAGGTACGTGATTATATTCATGTTGTTGATTTAGCTGATGGCCACACTGCTGCATTGCAAAAGCTTACTGATCCTAAGATAGGTAAATTCTTGAATCCTGATCCTTGTTTCCCAGTCTCACCCATGTAATTTGTTTTTTCTTATGATAGTTGGCTCTCTTTTTTAATGAAATCAATTCATGAATTCAAACGTTATCTATGATCCTATAATTGTGGATTCCTGGAGAATCTATTTGCATTACTTTAACATGATCTACAATGAGTGAAGTGTCCTGACCTATACGCACTGTAAGTCTGAGTGCTAGCTTTTTCTGGTTTAACTTATCTTCTTTGATCATGATGCATATATATATTTATCAAAGCTACCTTAATCGCATCAAAATGTATATGCTGGAGATTTGGTATATTTCCTTTTGTTATATGTTGATTGGTTGGATTTATTTTACACAGGTTGTGAGGTTTACAACTTGGGAACAGGAAAAGGAACGTCGGTTTTGGAGATGGTTGCGGCATTTGAAAAGGCATCTGGAAAGGTATAATTTTGTATTTATATGTCTCAAAATGCTCATGAGAATTGTATTTATATTACTGTGGAAAATGGTTGCAACAAATTGGTAATGCTTGTTCTTGCTCCCTTAACGTTAAGAAGGCGGGGGCATCCGTATCTTTGATCATATATTTGATTTATGCTATGAAAGAATCATGATTATCTGTTTGAAGGTTGAACAAAACACTTCTGATTTTCCTGTAACGGAAATCCATTATAGAATTGATATTGATACCAAAAAAAGAAATAATTGGATTGCAGAAAATTCCTCTTCAAATTGCTGGAAGAAGAGCTGGTGATGCTGAAATAGTTTATGCATCAACAGAAAAAGCAGAGCGGGAACTGAAATGGAAGTAAGTGCGTCTCAATTAGGTGCTGTTCCCAATGATTTAGCGTATTATTAAATGTTACATGTGTTTTTCACTGGCTACAGGGCCAAGTATGGCATCGAAGAAATGTGTAGAGATCAGTGGAATTGGGCAAGCAAGAATCCTTATGGCTATGGATCTCCTTGATCAAGACTAAGGCAGGCAGGCATGTAGCAGTGTAGGCCACCCAAGTTATGAATGTAGAAAATGCTTTGTATACCACAATCATCTAGTAGTAGATGTTCCATTAGGAATGCTTACAGCTTAATAATGCAAATCCATTGCTTTCTCACCAGATTACAATTCTTTGCTTGTCTATGTAATTCCTTTCTCCTACCAAATACTGATTCACAGCAGCTTCATTTTGCTTTTGTTCTTAATAACAACAATTACCTTATACCTTACCTTATATAAGGATTCAATTTCAAATTAATTAATTAATAGTAGTCTTAGTGCCTGTTTGGTTCAGCTTTTGGAGAGTGAATAAGTACTTTTTCCCACCACAAAAGCTGTTTTTAAGAAAATTGAGTATTTGACTGTAAAATCTAAAAGTACTTTTTTCATAGAAATGGTTTTTTGGAAGCTGAAGTACAACTTTTTGAGAAGCTCAAATTTGGAGTTTTTCAAA
>JANIHZ010000210.1:49275240-49287063 GCA_027478365.1 Erythroxylum rufum | reverse complement strand
GACAGTTAAACAGTCAACTAACTTCTTAGGAAAGCTTTTTTTAGAAAAAAAACTCTATTAATAAAAGCTCTACTAACAAAAGCTCTACTAATATAAGCCCAACCAAACATACACTTAGCTTAATTCAGCATTAATTAATTACTAATTCAATAAACATAAAATTAATTTGATGATGAAATAAGTCTCATATATTCAAAATTATCTAGGTTGGTGTAGAGATGACAAAAGACTTGATCCATTGATTGACTGAATCTTGAGTCTGATTTCTAGGTCCGACAGACAATGACAAAATCATATTCTGTTGTCAAAAACAACGTTGAGTTGTCATTTAAAAAAAAAATTTAAGTTTGAATCGAGCCGCTTTGGGTCCTATCAAATTTGAGCTTGAGCCTGCTACCTAAGGCTCAGTTGGGCCTTTAAAAGGGCCCTGATCCGAGACAAACCTGGTCGGACTTCTCGTCAACTTCGGTGGACGGATGAAATTTAAATATTAATTAATAAAACCTTTCTAAAATTCTGCTCTTCCTTTTCATTTCAAAACCCCATCGGGTTTACATTTCAACCAACACTCTCATCTCTTCTTTTCAAAACTTCCCCCCCCCTCTCTCTCTCTTACTGGATCTAGCTTTCTTCTTCTTCTTCTTCACGCCTCACCTATCAGATCCAGCTCATCGGAATCTGAATCTGCGATTGTTGCCGCTGGTGGCGGTTATTTCTTTCCCTTTTTCATTAGATGGAGAATCTGATTTCGTTGGTCAACAAAATACAAAGAGCATGTACGGCTCTTGGCGATCACGGTGAAGCTAGCGCATTACCTACTTTATGGGATTCCTTGCCAGCGATCGCCGTCGTCGGTGGCCAGGTTACCTCCATATCCTCCTTTCTCTGCCTAGATTCCCCTTCGTGTTTTCCATTTAAAGTACAAGCTCCATTTTGGTGATCTGACCTAGGGTGTTGCTAAGTACAGTAATTAGCAGCTTTTGCTTCGATTTGCTGTTTTATTTAATTTATAATGGATTCAATGACGTTTATTTAGTAATTACTTCTTGCGTTTCTAGAGGCTTTTACTTAGTCTTTTGTATTCTTTTGTTATGTTTACTTATAGAGCTCTGGTAAGTCTTCCGTGTTGGAGAGCATTGTTGGGAAGGACTTTTTGCCCCGTGGATCTGGTAAGTAGATTGTATTGATATTGTTTCATTACACTTTTCTGTTTCTAGTTTTAGTTTATTAATTAAGAGGGTGGAGTTCGATATTGTGCAGGGATTGTTACTCGGAGACCACTTGTACTGCAGCTTCATAAGCTTGATGAAGGAGCAAGGGAATATGCTGAATTCCTTCATCTTCCTAGGAAAAGATTCACTGATTTTGGTATGTTTTCTTTTGCTACTGACTGGGTTTTGGTATATGAGGAACATGCCTCTTGAATGCATAGGAAGATATATCTTCGTATTAGTTTGTATATAATGTTGTTTCACCGTATAAAATTCTGGTTCTCAAAGTTTGCTTTACAATGTTGATGGTTTTATCATGTAGCTGCTGTGAGGAAGGAGATTCAAGATGAGACTGATCGAGAGACCGGCCGCACCAAACAAATTTCTAGTGTTCCAATTCATCTCAGTATATATTCGCCTAATGGTAAGAATTAGCTATTTAAATTTGTTAATTTGGGTTCAAGTTACAATTCTTATCTTCATGCTTGTACTTGTTAGCTCTTCATGCTTATCTTCTTTGAATCTTGGCAGTTGTCAACTTGACATTGATTGATCTTCCTGGACTGACAAAGGTAGCAGTGGGTAAGTTGATAAAAATGATTTGCATCTTGTTGTTGCTAATCCTAGGAAGAGTTAAAAAAAAAGGGGACTATTTGTAAACGTTAAAGCTTAAATACTTTCCTTGTATGTACTCAACAGACTTTTGTGAGATACTTGGGCCAACTTATATATTATTTTGTTTGACTTCAAAAGTTTTGAAGTTTCCTCTGCAGTTATTATGATATTAATATCCGATAACATCATGCACCATTTCTAAATGTACAATATGACTTATCCAATACAGAGGGTCAGCCAGACAGTATTGTGCAAGATATAGAGAATATGGTCCGCTCCTACATTGAAAAGGTACTGCACATCATTCTTGCCAATATGCGTAGGTACTAGTTTGAATTGGAGGTATTTTTCTTTCTTGTATGGAAAGCTTTGACCAATTGGTACGAAAATGCATCTTTGGACCATTGACTTTCTACTATTAGTATATTTCCTATATTCTACGCATGGATGGTATACACAATATAACACTTCTTTTATAGTGTTTCTATAATTCCAATGTTTATTGCAAGGCTAAAATGAAAGATATATCACACTGTTCTGTTTGCTAAATCTTTTAATGTAGCCCAACTGTCTAATTCTGGCAATTTCACCTGCCAATCAAGATCTTGCTACATCAGATGCAATAAAAATCTCTCGTGAAGTAGACCCTACAGGTAACTTTTACGCATTTTTTTCCTTTTACAAGCAGTTATTATTATCAACTTCAGGTAGAAAATGTCTGTGGTCAGTGCAAGCTTCTAAATCTCTTAGATTATATGGTTTTATAATGTTACAATCCCTTTTAATACTTGTTGTCATGTTATATTTTCAGGAGAGAGAACCTTTGGAGTCTTGACAAAGATAGATCTAATGGATAAGGGCACTGATGCAGCTGATGTAAGTTGTGTTCTTTCTGGCTTTAAATCCACAAAGAACACTAATTTCTGTTGTTGTATCTCAATTCAAGACAATATTGCAAATGGTCTTAATTCTAATTGAATGACGTCTCAATTACAAAATCGTTCCTAAATTGTTTCCAAGTCAACCTACGAACCTCGATACATAGTAGTTGCCAAATTTTGAACTCTGAAAACTTTTATGCTCTTCCCTCATTTCTTTTCTGTCCCCCTACTTATTGAGGAGCCTTGCACGTGCTTGTTTCACTTGTTTATTGGAAGTAGTTCACGCCTTCTTTGTCATTAGCTTGTCTCATTCTCAATCGCGTGTTGGGTTTTGCCTAGATATTGGAAGGAAAAGCTTATCGCCTTAAGTTTCCCTGGATTGGGGTTGTTAACCGCTCACAAGCAGATATAAATAAGAATGTCGACATGATTGCTGCTCGTCGCAGAGAGCGCGAGTATTTTGCCAACACCCCAGAATACAAGCACCTTGCACACAGAATGGGCTCTGAACACTTAGCAAAGATGATGTCAAAGGTAGGCATCATTATCTCCCATGTGTATTCCCTGAACATCAAATTAAAAAATTTTACTCTGCTATAGGTGTAACTTGAGTTGATAAACTAATAGCAAGGGTAACTTTCTCAGCACTTGGAAACTGTTATCAAGTCCAGAATTCCAGGAATCCAGTCCTTAATAAACAAAACAATTTCCGAACTTGAATCTGAATTGAGTCGCCTTGGAAAGCCTATAGCTGCTGATGCTGGGGTAAGCATGCTTTATTTAAATAGTGCGTATTAACTGGTCTTCGGCTAGAAGACTTTTGTGTAATGACTATTAATTTTTGGCTTGATGTTTAGGGGAAGTTGTACACAATCATGGAGATTTGTCGTCTTTTCGATCAGATCTATAAGGAACATCTTGATGGCGTGTATGTATCACGTTTGGATTTTTCCTTAATTATTTAAGCTCCTTTTATTCACCTCTTTGTCATCCATCATAATAAGTTCTATTTGACATGTCTGATATCATCCACAGGCGACCTGGTGGTGACAGAATTTACAGTGTTTTTGATAACCAACTTCCAGCTGCTCTGAAAAGGTTGCAATTTGACAAGCAACTTTCAATGGATAATATTCGAAAATTGATTACTGAGGCAGATGGATATCAGCCTCATTTGATAGCTCCTGAGCAGGGATATCGCCGTCTCATTGAATCTTCCTTGGTTACAATTAGAGGTCCTGCTGAGGCTTCTGTTGATGCGGTATGGATGAAAACTGTTAACAACCCAACATTTTATTTGACACACAATTTTTTATTACATTTCAAAATCAATTGTTATTATCTTTTCTTGCATCGTCCTGCTGCTTGAAAGTTTGATTCTTAATTGCTAAGCAATTAAAAGCACATTTGTAGTTAAGAGTCAGACTAGGTGGAAACTTGGAATGTTTTTCATGTTTAGTCTTTCTTGATGTTACTGTTCCATATGGGTGAGCCAAAGAATCCTTGCACTTTCCTTGCTGGCTGTTAAACTGGAAGTTCTTGGATTTTCACAAAAACTTTTTCTGGAATAGCAGTCTCTTTGATTTCAATGGCTGAAAGATACAGATGGAAAGAAGATTAGAAAAAGAGCTGATCTTGACAATTAGGTTACATTCCTGCAGTCATGGATGTATGATGTAGTCTAATGCTTCTGTGAATTGGTTTGATGAAGTGTCCTATATATTAAGATGTATGTGTTAAACTCTCAGTCTTGACCTTTTCCAATTTTATGGTATAGTGGACTTTTTAATTTTGTAACGTTGATTTTCTAAAATGAAATTTTTGATTTTCTTTCTGAATTGTAGTGGACTATGTGATGCAAAAACCTTATTATAGTTGATTTTTTCTCGTTCACATTCTCAGGTTCATGGCATATTGAAGGATCTAGTTCACAAGTCCATAAGTGAGACACCGGTATGTTGTTATCTTTGCAAAATCTTTTTGCTTCTGTCACATGCTTTTTCTTGGTGCTTTGCTTGTAAATTTTAGTGGAGCTCTCCGAACACAATTCTATCGAGGTTTTGGAATTATGTGTCTACTTGAAACATAAGTTCCATGAAAAGTTCATTTGTAATTCCACTTGTTAGATATTTGTAATACAAAAAGTGTGGAACTGAATTTTAGCATTTCAATTTCTTGAAATTATATCACTTAATCCAATTCGTTTAAAGTACAACATGCAAATTGGTTTTCACATTGCTTACAGTTAGTAATATACCCTATATAAAGTCTAAAGCATTGTTCTCTATGAGAATTGTTAAGAATATATAAGGAAGTTTTGCCTTTTTAATTTGACTCTTTTAATGTTCTAAACAAAAAGGTATATAGAAATAAAATTGAATACAATATATTAAGTGGTTGATTCTGAACATGATTATTCGTTTTAAAATGAGCTTGACAATGAAAATTATCATTTGCAAATGAAATCCAAATGTATTTGGTTCCAAACATTTTTTAAGTTGAAGTTTTTAATGTAGTGAGTAAAATATGTAACTGAGACTTCTGAGAGCAAGTAGGACATGCCTGATTTTGGCAAGCACTTGTTATGATATATTCTTGGCATTATTCCAAGCCCTACCTTCCTTGTTTTCTGGGTCATGAAAGCTATGTTGAAAAACGAGAATATATGTTACCCAAATATGACTTTGAGCGTAAAAGCTTGGAAATTATAATAATTTGAAACAGCATATCTGGAAAAGGCACTGTCTGCTTCTTGTATGACAAGTACTCTGTTTGCTGTGATGGAATCAGAAAACAGCTTTAGGCTGGTTCTCGTGATATCATAACCTACTTTATTTTCAAGCCTTGTGGCAGTGAGACGTAACCTGTCCCTCTGTATAGAATCAAGCATATTTCACTCTCTCGTTAATCTTGTTTCTTCATACATTTAATCTTTCCGAAGTATTTGGTGCTAGATGGACCTTTTTCTTACTATTATTATGACTGGTGGATAAGTTTTATTTGTCTTCTTTCTCAGGAGTTGAAGCAGTATCCTGCTCTCAGAGTAGAGGTTGGAAATGCGGCAATTGAATCACTTGATAGAATGAAGGAAGAAAGCAAGAAAGCAACACTTAAGCTTGTTGATATGGAGTGTAGCTACTTGACAGTGGATTTCTTCAGGAAGCTGCCTCAAGATGTTGACAAGGGTGGCAACCCAACACATTCACTTTTTGATAGATACAATGATTCATACCTTAGGCGAATTGGTAAGATTGATGGGTGTTATAGACAAATTTGCCTCCCACGCCATTTATTTGTGTCTACGTATTTAGATAATTACACAATTTCCTATTGATATTTTTTTTGTCTTAAATCAGGGTATTCACTAACAGATTCAGTGACTAATCTCCTCGCTGATTTATATCGCTGATTTATAGGCATGTATGCACAAGAAAGACGGTTTTGTCTTACATCAATATGGTCTATGCAAGCCTTCAGAACTCCGTACCCAAGTCTGTTGTTTATTGTCAAGTGCGTGAAGCCAAGCCAAGTCTCCTTGATCATTTTTTCACAGAGTTGGGAAAAATGGAGGTGAGTGATGCCTTTGGCAAATCACATAAAACAGCCCCTGTGATATACTTGATTATTCATCTTAACCCCTGTATTTTTAATTCGTTCACCTTAACTCCTGTGTTTTCTATTCTCATTCAAGATACCCCAATTAGTTATTTTCGGACAAATTTGCCCTTAGATTATTGAAATACATTTTTTTAATCTTTTGAATCCAAGGGTAAATTTGTCCGAAAATAGCTAATTGGGGTATCTTGAATGAGAATCAAAAACACAGGGGCTAAGATGAACAAATTAAAAACACAAGGGCTAATATGAATAATCAAGTATATTACAGGGGCTCTTTTATAGGATTTGCCAATTTTCCTGCACAAAGCCATGTACAGCAACAAACAAAAGGTACTGCATAAAAAGTAAAGAAACACCTCCAGTATTTTCTTGATTGTACATGGTTCATTCGATCTTTCTAAAATCATTCATGTATATTAGCATCCTATTGAGGAATCTCAAAGTAGCTATTATGAACAGGCACGAATTTGAGTATCTGAACAAACTAGCAGCAGAGGCACTACTCAGACTGATGCAACTTTTCTTTTGCAATTTAGATCCAACTAATGAAAGCAAGCTCAGAAACGAGCTATAGCAGAACATTAACAATTGATCAACAGACACCAGTTACTATCATCCCAATATCAAACCACACTGCACTGCAGAACTCCACAAATAGAAACTTTTAGTAAGAAAACAATAACCTGAATTCCAAGTATAACAGCATCCTCAGCAAGAAACAGAGTCATATGACTAGTAAGATTAAAGGGCGCCGTGAGCCACTTCCCGGGTGGCACATTCAGCTGCCCACCACCTCTCTTCCCCAACTTCGAAATAGCCGAAACAGCTCTTTCAAAAGCCTCTGTATTTAAAGTGACTCCATCGCCAACTCCTCCAAAATCCGTCAAATTGAACGCCACAGGCCTCAACTTTGGCATCGGCTTAACCGGGGCACTCCAAAACACCAAAAGACCTCCACCAACCACATTCCTCTGCCACAGAAACACAGAAGCAAACGCCGCGATCCACAGAACCGTGAAAAGTGTCTTGTGGGAAGACAAAAAGGCCGCTACTCGCTTTAATTCAACTCTCTGGTGCTGGAATCGACCCAGTGGTGATGTCACCGTCTCTAACATCGTTAAATTAAATGCAAAAGTTCGCAACTTTAATGATTTTCCGTCCTGGGTTTTCGTAGTTCTCTCAGTATCAGTGTTTATTTTGATCCAGAGAGAGACAAGATCGAAACTTACGACATGGGAAGTTTGCAGATTTAGGATTTTCCAACATGGATCTGAAAAGTGAAGAAGGAGAAATTTTGGGAGAGACGGGGATTGGGTGAGAGGTTAGTAATTGGCACTGGTGGGCTTGTTGTTCCTGTCGCAGTAGTTGTTGCCGTTGAAGAATGGATTAAGTGCATAAAAAGAAAGTCTTTTAACTTCAAAGATTTAATATTTGAGCGTGTTTATGGACCTGCAGTTCTATGATATTATAATAATTACAGTAGTTCTTGACTAATGACTAGTTAATCACGGTAGGATGATAATGTTACTTAAAATCACCTAATGTTAATAGGGGACACGTTTCTCTGATACGCTGAAGTAGTGAAAGATAGAGCAGAGAATATGGTCAATAAAATGATAAATTCCAATTCCATTTATAAGTTCAATTTACGATTTACTCCTGAAAAATCTAAGCTTTTGTCTTATAAACCCATCCACGTCTCCATTTCAATCTTGTCAACGCAAGACAGCTTCTTTTATTGAGCCATTTCCTGAATCAAACTCACTTGCATCCCGGTAAGAAAATTTGGAAATTGATGAGAAAAATGTGATGGTGGAAGGTTGTTATCATTAGGTGAAACAGGTGGTGAGTTGCAATCAGTTTATTTAACTGAAAAAAATGAGGTAGATGAGCCACGCCCACCAAAGGAGGAAGTAAAGAACAAACAAGATATACATTGCCTGGTTGGTTGACTTCATAAGTACACCTGAATTGTGAACTGGTTAAATTTGGTTTCCGGGATTTTTTTTTCTTGGTGAAGATTAAGGATGTCTCTATCTTGAACAATCGGCATCAAGTCTTAGATGGGCTTAAGCCACTGCTAGATACAGTTTTGACTTCCAGAATGTCGTTAAAGCAAGTGACAGTTTCTAGCCTCCAAGGTAGAATCCCTATATTTATAACCGAACCACCAAATTTCAGGGTAGGAGTTGTAGTCTGTTTAATCCAACATCGGGTAACAGACAATGGTTTGAGTTTTAAGAAAGTTTTTACGGTTCAATCCGGGAAAGTAGCGAAATTTGCCTATCTCATCAGAGGTAAAAAAGAGCCCATGATTTGACAAGGTCAACTATTGTTGCAGACCTCTTCATTTCTGTGTATCTGTCTCCGAATTCCCACAAATTCTCTCCTTCTCTAATTACTCCCCTCTTGCTATTCTTAGTATCTCAGATAATCCCTTGCAGGTTCATCATCAATTCCTTCTCTCAAAGCCGCCTGCACACACATACCTACGCACATCATGAAGCATCATCTTCTCGAAGCGAAGAAGTTGAACAGAAAGAAACAAAACTACCATAAGACAGACAACCTTAAACAGAAGTCTGTGCGGACAGCGGCTCTTTTTTACCCGGAGCTGTTCCACATTTCCGGCTCTGCGATGGCCGCTGTTCGCCGCATAGTCCTCCTCACCTTCCTTTCGCTGTGCTTGTGTAATCCATCTTTGTCATTGACAGAAGAAGAAACTCTCCTACAGCTCAAAAAATCATTCACCATGTCTGATGCTTTAAATAATTGGGTTCCAGGTTCAGCTCCTTGTGCAAAAGGATGGGTAGGCGTCATTTGTTTTGGTGGTGTAATCACGGGGCTCCGTCTCTCAGACCTAGGCCTGTCAGGAACTATTGACGCTGGAGCTTTAAAAAATCTCGGTAACCTCAGGACCGTAAGTTTTGTGAACAATTCATTCTCGGGTCCAATCCCGGAATTCAATAAGCTTGGCGCATTAAAGTCACTGTTGTTATCTCATAATAAGTTTTCTGGAGAGATTCCAAATGATTTCTTTTCCTCCATGACGTCTTTAAAGAAAGTTTGGTTATCTGCTAACGAGTTGAGTGGAAAAATACCGGAGTCATTGTTGCAACTGCCACGTCTCAAGGAACTACACCTTGAAGGTAACCAATTCTCTGGATCAATCCCACCATTGAAACATCCCCATATGGTGAGTTCCTTAGACTTCTCACACAACAAACTCGTAGGATTGATCCCACCGAGCTATTCCAAGTTCACCGGCGCTTCTTTTGCCGAAAACGACGGTCTCTGTGGCAAACCGCTTGACAAAGAGTGCACCGGCTTGCAAGAAACACCGTCATCGACCACTCAACCCGAAAGTTCGACATCTGGTAATGGCAGATACATCGTTGGGGGTGCAGTTTTAGCACTGGTGATAGTTATTAGCTTGTTTGGAGCATGTTTCTCAAACAAGAATAAAAATGGCGACTTCAAAATGCTGCAGAAAGAAAACCTAAACGAACCAATGCCAGTGCGTGAAGATGGTTCCACTAATCGGGCTCAAGAGTCGTCAACTCGGAGAGGCGGTGAAGCGTCTAAACGAGGTTCTCATCACAGCAAGAACAACATAGGTGATTTGATCATGGTTAACGACGACAAGGGTTCGTTTGGTTTATCGGATTTGATGAAGGCGGCTGCAGAAGCGCTCGGGAATGGCAGTTTGGGATCTGCATATAAGGCCACGTTGACCACAGGGTTGGCGGTGGTGGTGAAGAGGGTGAGAGAGATGAACATGTATGGAAGAGACATGTTTGATGCCGAAATGAGACGATTTGGGAGGATTAGACACAATAATATTTTGACGCCATTGGCGTACCATTTCAGGAAGGAAGAAAAATTGTTGGTCTCAGAATACATGCCTAAAGGCAGCTTATTGTATGTCTTGCATGGTATGAAGTCACTGCCATTGCTTTTTCTTTTCCAGTTTCCTTTCTGGTAGACAGTGGATTTAGTGTTCTGCACATACAAAAATTTACAGTAACATGAGTTTTATGTTCTTCTTCTTCCTCAGGTGATCGTGGAATTTCTCATGCCGGTCTGAATTGGCCAACCCGCCTGAAGATCATCAAGGGAATCGCCAGTGGATTGAAGTTTCTTTACTCAGAATACGAAAGCTATAACCTTCCGCATGGAAATCTCAAGTCCAGCAATGTTCTTTTAACTAATGATTACGAACCACTGCTTACTGACTATGCCCTCGATCCGCTAGTCAATCCAAGCCATGCAACGCAAACTATGTTGGCCTATAAAACCCCAGAATACGTTCAGAGACAACAAGTTTCTTCCAAGTCCGATGTCTATTGTCTAGGAATCATCATTCTCGAAGTCATCACCGGGAAGTTCCCTTCTCAATACCTCAACAACGGTAAGGGAGGGACTGACGTTGTGCAATGGGCACAACAAGGAATTTCTGAGCAAAGAGAGCAAGAATTTATCGACCCAGAACTTGCAAGCAATACAAATTCAATCCATCAGATGAAGCAGCTACTCCACATTGGAGCTGCTTGTGCTGAAAGTGATACTATGCAACGGTTAGAAATGAAGGAGGCCATTAGGAGGGTAGAAGAAACACAGGTTTGAAGCATCGGTAAAAATGTTATATAGGTTGGTACATAGTTGCATGTTAGGGTTGACAAGAATTGTAGGACAGGTCTTCAGCATCCATGTCCATTACTTCCTTAAAAAACTTCGTATACTGCAGATTTTTGGATGAACGTATTGGGAGATCGGAAAGTTATGCGTGATCACCATTAACACAGTTCACAGAGATTATACTTAGCTGCGTTCCAAAGCTTAGGGAAGGAAGCACAAGAAGAAGACCAAGCATTTTCACTTATAGATACGTGAGCATATATCAACCAAAGTATTGGAAATGTACAAAATTCTCTTTAGGCAAATGGAGTTGTTTTTGTAGCCTTTTTCTCCCCAGAATTCCATGCTTGGGACATGCTTGCTATTCCTTCAAGCTAATCAGATCTTCTTCAGGGAAAATCACTTGGAATCTGTATCTACAGGCTTGGCCTCAGGAATGTCACATTAGGATCCAGGAAGCGGTCATTCCACATAGGCCTGGTGACTAGATTGTGGAATTGATGGCTTGGAGGTCAATTTAATCTCAAAGATTCCTTTTTTTCCCCTTAATTTTCAGGCTTTTTTTTGGGAAGTCTTTCCCCCTCATGTACACTAGCCTCTCTCTCTTTTTTTTTTTTTTGGAAGCCATGTACACTAGTCTTGGTATGTTTGTTTTAAAATTCATAGTTTTGGTATGTTTGTTTTAAAATCCAAGGTGAAATTAAAATTTTAAGCCTTCTTTTAAATTTGATAAATATATTTTAGTTGTATTTTAACTTGTTAATTTTAAGTTCGTTGATTTTTTATAATTAATTAAATTCAAAAATTTATTAAGCCTAAAGTGATTGGAACGCTAAAAATCAAATTTAAACTTGAGTTTT
>JANIHZ010000210.1:49257991-49272037 GCA_027478365.1 Erythroxylum rufum | reverse complement strand
TTGATTTATCTTCTTTCTTGTTTGTTTATTTATTTACTTATTTTATCTTTATTTTATTCTTTATTTTGTTCTATATTTATTATAGTATTTATTTTATTACTTATTTTTATACTTACACCTGTTCGTATTTATTTAGTTATTATTATTATTCTTTATTTCTATTTTTATTTTATCTTATATTTTTAGTCTTTACTTGTTCTATTTGTATGGTATTATTTATTTTATTATATGTTGCAAATAGATTGATACAACGAGACCAGATCTTTGGTATCTGTTTCAATCATTCAGAATTTACTTTTCGGTTGGACAATTTGGATGATCTTGAAAAATATATTTCGCAATGTGGTTGATGTAGTTACTTCAATGATGCAGAATTAAAAAAATAGCTATTATTTTAATTTTTTGTTAAAAATAAATAATTTTATTTTATATTGTGTTTATTAGTTGAACTTTATTGTAAAATAGAATTTTATTCTTGTTTTGAAAGTTTAGTAGGGTTTCTTATTCCATTAACATGATTCTTAGATGTTAAGATTAGATTCTAGTTTCCTATTCAAGAAAAGATTTTTAGAACTACCTATTGCTTGTTTCCTTCACTAAAATTCAAGCAATTTCCAGCATAAGTTTCTAGCAATCCAAATCTTTAGTTTCAAGAACTTTTACTTAAATTTCAGAATTGAAACTGAATTCCCAGATCTGAAACTCAAAATTCCAGCCGACAAAAATTCTAAATTTCTGAGTTTTAGTTAGGAGTTGATATTTTCTTCTATTTGTGCTTACATAATTCAATCGTGAACTTTTTCTGCTTCTGAATACTCAAGTGCTTACACAAGCAACACTACTTCTGAGCAAAAAATGCACGTTTTCTATTTATGGTCTTGATACTTTGTCAATTACATAAAGTTGGTTCATAGTAAAATTTCTCTTGCCTTTGCTTGTGCTAATGTCCTACTCTATGGTGAAAGCTTTTCTTATGGCCATAGAATATAGTTGTTGAGAGCTGACCACTGACTGGTTTTCTTTGTGCATTAAAGTGGCTTCTCGAGGCATCAAGCACAAAGGCTGAAAGTAACTTGTGGAGGTAATGGCTTCTAAGAGGGATGATGATTTCAACATCTCAGGGCCCCGACATTTAACTTTTGTTGATTGGTAAGAATCTTGTACTTTTCGCACAAACTGCCTACGATCTCCCTTCCTCTTCTTTCCCATTCTTCCACCACCCCATAGCCCTGCAATGGAAAACAGTTGAAAAAGGATGAAGTAGATATATATCTTTTCATTGTTATGCAGCTGCCACGTTTGCACCCATATTGATCCTCATTTATCATTCCTCTTCCCCCTACTCCCTTTAATTAGCCAATAAGTAATTTCATAATCAAGAGTGACTGCTTTTCAATGCTCTATGCCTCTATTTTAAATCCAATCATATTTGTTCCCCATTATTAGCTATTAATTCTATTAATGATATTTGTAAACTATTTACAAAGTGTCATTCTACCTTAGTCAAGGAATTTTTAACTCAATATTAATCGAGAATAATAAAACATTCTCTTTAATTATATTTGGATGATGAATTATGCCTTGATCACTTAATTACTTCCATAAAGTTCGTACTACATCCAATAACTATTGACTAAGCTATCCTTGACTAGAACAAGTCATAAGTCATATCAAAATATAACAATACTTATACAAAATAACTTTAAAAATCTCAAGTCAAATAATCACTTATATATTTATCATAATGAGAATTTTCATATACATAGAAGTAATATTTCAAATGAATTTCTTATATGAATCAGTTCAATGAACTTGTTCTCTAACAAACATTCACATGTTTGTTTAAACATTTCAATACTTTAGTCTATGAAATCGACTACTTTCTTTATGAGGAAAAACATAGTGTATTAGTCTTTTTATATTCTATTTATATTCAGTCTTAATAGAATAATGACTAAGAATAATTTAGAGGATAATACATATATACAATATAAATTTATTTGCAATATATAATTGTCACATGAACTTTATTATATGTCTCTAGATATGTATAAGATAAAGAATGTCTTTAAATTATTTTGTCAATAAACTATAACTAACTAATCAATTCACTGTAAGTCATAAATCAACAGACATCTTATTTGAGAAAGTAAGCATGCCTTGTGTAAATGTTTTTTTTTTTTTGGGTTTCGTAGCCATATGTCTTTGCTTAATAACTTTATTTCATTATAATTAAAAAAAATTCAAACCATGGCCTACTGTCAGGTTTGGCCGTTCCAGGCTTGCATCGGAGGGGTCAAAAGTCAAACGCTTGCAAGTGAAAATGAGTGGTAATTAACCAGTCAATAAACTAAATCTGCCGGTCTTACTTTAAGTATGCCTGCATTTTTATTTATCTTCCTTGATCCCACGGCCTATAACAATTCCTTTCCACGCAAAATCTGCAGCTTCATTTTCGCTCAAGATTTTGACAACCAACATGGTCAATCTTCTTATCTCTCCGTTTCTCAGTTTTTATAGTCAACACTTCGCACGAATTGATTGCTAGCTACATTGTGTGTGCAAATTTGCGGTTTTTAATTGCTTATTCACTTCATTGTGGTCGTGTTTTATGGGAGTCACCTGTCCGATTTTCCTTATTCGGTTTATGTGATATGGGGCGTTTGTCAAATTGACTGCTTTTGTAAGATCTATTATGAGTTTTACTTGGCTGAACTTGATCTTGATCTTTGCAGTAAGATCTACCCTTGTAGGTGTTGATTTCGTTATCGATTTGTAAATGTTAGATTTCAGATCCTGGTGTTTGTTATTAGTGTTCAACTACTACAGTTATTGAAGCGTATTATCATTTTGATTTGGCAGATCCTGGTGTTTGTTATTAGTGTTCAACTTCTTCAGTTATTGAAGCGTATTATCATTTTGATTTGGTTAAACTTTTGATCTAAATTAGAAATTAAGGAAAATATTACTGAAATGAAATGATTCATTTGCTGCGTGTAAATGGGCCATAATGTTAAAACTTTGTTTCTGGATCATTGTGCTAAGCCAATTATTTAGGGTAATTGGAACAAGTGTGTCATTGGGATGGCAAATATCAGAATTTGTCTTTTTTTAATTTATTTAGAAGATCTCCTGACCCTTTTTGGTTCAAACGATAATTGACGATAGGAGCTGCCTCCTTCAGTAAAAAATATCCTTCTGTTGGACTCTGAAGGACAACGGGTAGCTGCAAAGTACTACTCTGATGACTGGTCAACAAACAGTGCTAAGGAAGCTTTTGAGAAGGCGGTATTCACCAAGACACAAAAGATAAATGCCCGCAATGAAGGCAAGTTATTATCATTCTATTGACTTTGGTATTAATGCTTTATCTTTTTGTCCTAAATTTTTGTCCTTGTGCCTGTAAGTTATTTTTTCTGGTTCAGATATATCTTGCAGTGGAATGTCATGTGTGGACTAGGTTTAGTTTTGAGTTAATATGCTAGGCGTGAAATCTTCGTTGTTTAATTATTTTTAATAATTAGTCTTATTCCTTTTGGCTTTGAGGCTGCAGAAACTGATTATCAGTCATAAGCACCTGTCATCAAAGTTTAATTGGACATCTTACCCTTGGTTAACCACTACAACTATGCTCCTAACTATATGCATCATGTTACTTGCAGCTGAGATAACATTGTTTGATGGCAATGTAGTTGTTTACAAGTTTGTTCAAGATCTTCACTTTTTTGTTACTGGAAGTGAAGATGAAAATGAGATCATTTTAGCCACAGTCCTTCTGGGTTTTTTTGATGCTGTCAACCTTCTCTTCAGGTTTTATTCACATTCTCCCCATTATATTTACTTCAGCATAAACTAAAGATTATTATGGTTATTAAATCTAATAATTTTTAACCAATCTACTAAGGTTTAACTTACCCTAATTTCAGAGGCAATGTGGACAAGAGAGAGGCACTGGAGAATCTAGATCTCATTCTCTTATGCATTGATGAAATTGTTGATGCTGGGTATGCAACTTTCATACTAAGTCAATAATACAACTTTGCCTTCTCCATTCACTCTATGCACACTACCTTCAATCCAGTGATTATTTAAATAAACCTCTGTATTTGTAGACGAGTAGAAAATGCCAGAAGATTTAGCTCATAGGTACAGGGTACTTGTTTTGAGTTTTATTCCTTGCGATGTATCACTTTTCTTGCTTTATTTCTTATCCTTCGTGCTTACCCTTGGACTTGAAACCTATTGAAGTTAAAATTGTATTACTTATGGGTAGTAGTCTTTATGTTCAGAACTCAAAGATTCGAGTTTTGTGAACTGGTTATAGTATAATAAAAAGTTTAAAGTACTTGAGGATTTTGATTTTCAAATTAAATGAGTGTTGAATGATTGGAGCTTTTTACATTTGGAAGTATGAAGAAGATTAGTGCATCCCTGTAAAACATTATGTTCCATTGCTTACATAGACTCTTGTGGTCGATGTCTGAATATTTCTCCAAATTTCCAAAGAGAAAAACACTACACTGGTGTTGGACCAGTAGAGCGTGTTGGCTTATTCTTAGAGATCCAATTCATTATAAGTTTCTCCAACCATTATACCAGATTTGACTTTTTCATGCCTTGTGCAGCATCATTCTAGAAACTGATGCAAATGTCATTGCTGGGAAGGTTGCAAGTCATGGTGCTGATGCTGGGGCTCCATTGTCTGAACAGGTTCACCTCACTTGTTTTGAAACAATCAAAATAATTAAAAACATGGCACTGGTTCAACAAATAACTTTTCGTTTGATGATTTGTTAACAAATGAATAATTATTCGAAGGCTTTTGACAGATAACTTACCTTTTTTGTTCCTCTCTTGCAGACATTAACACAAGCCCTAGCTACAGCTCGTGAACATCTAACAAGATCTCTTCTTAATTGACACTTTCTCAAAATAAAAGAAGAAAAACAGACATGGTAGCATTTATTTCTAATTTTAGCTATTTGGATGATATTGCTAAATTGGCTGAAAGCTACCTCTTATGTTACTTCCTTTTAAAATAATTTTATAATATAATGTATACAGTAATTGCGTCGGAGATTGAATGAAAATGGTGATGTGCAAGTGAAAAATGATATATATCACGTACTCATTATTAATAAAAAGCTAAAAACATTCACTTCGAGGCCTTAAGTTCAAAATATCTGTGGCATGCGTACAGACTGGAGTAGCCAGAAGGCTTCCTTTTAAAAATTTTGATATTGCTAAAGATCTCTAGACGAGGATAAATTAAATTCTGACGGATAAACCTAAACACACTATTGAGCCAAAATAGAAAATGAGTGAAGTGAAGGGCTAAAGATGTACGGACGAAAGAAAAAAAAAAAGAAGAGAAAAACAATCCCCAATGAAACGTGTACGAGCATGGGTTGGCGTAAATTTACACCAGGCAATATCAGCCTTCATGAGAGGAAGTCTATCAATACTCTGCCAAAATGTCAACCCATACACGAGTTTCTAAAGACATTTTTCAAACTTGCTTGGCTAGTTACAGGCAGGGGGTTGTAGATTGTTGAACCATTACCCCAACTGCTTGCCTAATTCCACAATGGCCTATTTCTCTTCTTGTGTAAATGCTATCAGACCTTAAGTTCTCACCATTCCATAGTATAAAATTGTTTGGAAAGGTTCCTTATTCCTAAAGCATCCTTTATTACTTGGCTAGCTGCGAGGGAGAGATTAAAAACCAGTGATAGGCTTAAGGACATCAATAATCAGATCCGTGTCCTATGCAACATGGTGCCTGAATCTACAAATCATCTTTTCTTCCAGTGCAGCTTCACAGCTACCATATGGGCTAGAATGCAGCATAACATGAATCTGGTTTGCTAGGATAGGATCTTGGTATGGGCTAAAAGACAATACAAAAGAATGGGGAAAGAAACCAAAGACTCTTTAAAAATACTAAAACTGAGAAGCATACACTTGCACATAAGACCGACTGCTAGATTAGAGAAATACTTGGTGTTCACAAAGCCACTTAAGACTTAGCCATTCACTCAAAAGTAAATGGAACTTCTGGCTATTAGATTTCTAGCAATTTCAGAGATGATCGGCTTAAAGTTTATTTATTTTATTTGATTCATCTTTGTCAACACAGCCTTGTAATATTATTACCTTATTGCTGCCTTTAAGGGCTAATCAATAAATTCATTTAACTCTCCAAAAAAAGAAAATCGGCCAAACTCGAATACAAATTATTATGTACGCACTTGAAATACATATCGTGCAAAGAAACTTGACAATTTCATTCTTCCCCGTATAAACAGGTGGTGGTTAGGCGATCAGATTTAAACTTTTTGATAAGCATCCGACAAAAACAAGTTCCACTATAAGGAGCACAGAACAAAAGAACCAAAAAGGAAGATGAAGTTGGAATTAGCAAACCTGTTCCTACGTTAACCAGACGTCAATAAAGCACAATAAGTTTCTAATACACCGCATGGCACAGGGCAGTAACAAGTTTAGGTCTCTTCAGACCATGGATGCCACTGATTGGATCACTTCCAAACTTGCTACAAGACCTTTCAAATACCAGAAAGCTACAAGACAGGTTTAGTAGCCACTTTGCCACAACTGTTGGGTCTGCTTTGAAGGTTGGATTTGAGAGCCCAAGGACCCATCCCTAGAGTTTTGCTGCTGATGTTCCAGGGATATGCCTGCTTGAGAATGATAATAATTTGGGTACCCAAGAGCTCCAAACTGTTGGGATGGTTGCTGACCTTGTCGAAATCCACCAAGTTGCTGATTCTGCCCTTGGAAGCTGTAATAGTTGCTGGCAGGGGCAGCAGACATAGTTCGTGAGCCAGGTCCATGAACCCACGGGGCTGAGTTTTCATTCTGAGAACCAAAAGACATAAACAATTGAGTTTCAAGGGGTAAAAAAAGTTATGGAATGCACAAGTCACATCAAGAAATGAGAAATCACAGGAAAATTATCTATACTAAAAACAAATGAATAACCTAAACATATTTGTCCAAAAGTCTTGAATCAACTCCAATTCTCCTCAAGCACAAGTAGACTAAATATTTTCAGTGTAGAAACAGTTTGTAAGATTACTTCCCAATTCACCCTAAATTACAAACATATATGCAGAACTCAAGAATTGCATTCATGATAACTTGCAAACTCTTAGAAGACAAATTACCTGTTGAAGTGACACCAAATGGTTACTGTCCTTGTATTGAGAACTCAAAACATCATCATAGCCAATGGTTGTACCTCCAGAAGCAGTGGGTGCATTCAGAGAGAAATTTCCTGCAGCGATATTGGTTGAACTTCCAAATCCATACCCAGAAGCAACAACAGCGGACTGTGGCAAGCTGTTAACAGAAACATTGTTCTTGTATTGTGGAAGAACTGCTGCCAGAGACTGGTGATATGCACTATTACCTGCAAATGTCTGCTGATAAGCTGATGGCATATAAGGGTAGCTTTGTGGCAGGAACGGATAGCTAATCATGTTGGCAAAATGTCCCAAGGGAAGAGTAGGCTGCGAATAAGGATGAACAGCAAGGTGCGGAGGAAGAGTGGGCCCTGTGGCAACACTTGCACCAGGAAGCGTTTGTGGGGTTGGTTGTGGGGTAGAAACGCTACCTGCTCTTAAAGCCTGGCATTAATGGGAAAAGAACAATCAAACTGAGAGTCACTATTATAGAAGATCAATTACTGATCTACCAACATCCCTATAGAGAAAATTTAGTGTTAGAAAAATTGGTTACGGCCAATTGATCACTACCAAGCCTCAGATAATTCACACAACTCAGTTTCTAGACTTAACAAGTTTTCTTTTATGTACTTGGAACCATAATCTATTATAGTTGGTAATTGCAGAAACATTTCAATGTTGACCAATGAGAGCAATCATTTAATAGTTGTACTACAAAGCTTTTAATATTTCCGCAAAGTGATTCTCTGCCAATTGAATTATTTTCAAGAACCATCTCTTCACAATCATCATATTAAGAAATCTATTGTTCCCAACAGACAAATTTTTTTAATTGCATAGCAAAGGTGAAAAGTGAACACAAGCATTATCCAATTCAACAGAGGTTGATAAGACAGTGGCCACCATATGACTCAACAATGGCTTTCTTACATCATCATATGAAACCAGTAAAGCTGTCAAGGAGGTAATATGATAGACTGCACCAGGCCCAAGATCTCACATTATCCTAACCAACTTGATGTTTGGTTATAGATTGAATATAAATTAAACTTATTAACAGAAAAAGTAGTCATACCTCTGGCATGGAAATGCTTGGACCACTGATGGAAGATTGTGCATTGCTGTATTTGGTTGTCAGTGATTGGGTCACAGGGAATGGCGAGTATGGGAGGTCAGGCTCCTTCACAGTTTGAACAGTTGAACCCAACAATGTGCCCGACAACGAGTTGCTATATGCATGCTGTAATAACATCATGTCAAAGGGCAAATTCAACCAAACAAATGATCTAATTGGGTGATAAAGTTCAACTATGATAACTGAAAATTCACAAATGTGTAATTGTAGACATGTCACAGATACATGGCAGCACACATGCACACAACCAAAAAGACAGACAGCAATACATACATTAGAATTCCTGCACGAACTATTTCCATTTTAACTTGCAAATTATCCAAAAAGCCCTCATAGAAACAGAAGCTTTTAACACCCTTTGCTCTTCTTTCTTGAAATTATAAAAGTAATTTGGTTATACAATTATTATTGAGACAATAAAATGGATATCCAGAAGAATACACAAGTTCGGATTTTCTTGAAAACATGGTCATTTCAACAACATAAATGACAGCAGCTAACAGATATTTCCCATTCTTATGACAAAACTCAGTTTCCTTTGTTCATATTTGTGCTAAATGTCATATTCCATTGAAAAATTAAACTTCAAGGAACAAAGTGCAGTAATAGTTTGAAATATTACCATCACACTTGATAAAGAAGCAATATTCTGCATCTGGGAGCTTGTCTGTGGGTTATTGAACATAGCATTCATCTGTTGTGGGTTTTCATAAGAATAACTAGGTGCAGCCGAAGGAAACGCATATTGATTCCCTTGCAGAACTTCTGTAGTTTCCTCCTTGAATCCCTCTGGTTGTGAAACTGTAGGAGAATCAAAAGTCCTGGTAATCACACCTTCTCTATGGATTAAACTTTCATCTGCAGTGTTTCTGAGATGCTCTTCCCCACAATACTCGGGATTTCTGCAGGGAATGACCCTTAGACCAAGAAATATTGTAAATAAGGATGCAATAGTATTGTGAAAAAGGAATACCTAGCATCTGATTGTCCGGTTGATGGTACATCCACCAACTCAGATGTCTTCTCCGAGTTATTTTTTGTAGGCATTGAGGCAAAAGGACTAGAAAAACTAGAACCTATTGCGGATCCAAAACTACCAAAACTCAAGTGTGAGCAATCTTGAGCATTAACTTGGAGGTGATTAGGAATTATTACAGTAGGATTATCATCTTCAGTTGATGCCCCTTGATCATCATTATCCAAATTCAAGTGTTGGAAGTTTGCAGTCACTGATGAAGGATCATTATCAACTATTACAGAACAGCATGAAATACAATAAGTAACATGGACTGAAATTAATAATAAGTATGTTGCTTGAAATGAAGTTTATATTTAAGTACTAAGAGAAAAAAATCAAGTCCACAAACCACTGGCCACTCAACAACTGTAGTATTAAGGAAGTATTCAAAATTTGTGCTAAAACAAGCTGGTGCTGAATGTGAAAAATGTCTCTAGGCTACCTTCACACCTACAAATTACTGACACAAATATCGAACCTCCTAGACAAATACGCCTTGATTTCCTAACATTGGAACTGTAACATCATTATCTTTCATTGTCAAGTAGATTAGTATAATTTATAAAAATACATAAACCAACACAGCTATCACGAAGATATTTGAGAATCCAATGGAAAAAGCAGACGCAATTTGAATGGAATTTGTAAAGGAAAAGTAAACTTAGAAAAGTCCATTCCAAAGAAAATAGAAACAGATGCATCAACATCACCTTTATCATTGTCAAACGTATGACTATGGGGTTGGTAAGAACTCAAGTTCCCATACAAATTATTGTCAAAATGTGTTGAACCTCCAGAACCTTCCTCTTGTGTATTTGTACTAGATACAGATGCAGATATAGCATGGTCCCCACTGAGAGTGTCAACATGATCATCCTCTGTTGCCTGAACATCATCTACTTGGGACCTCATATACTGACTACCTCTACTCAATGGCAAGTTAGCAGGATCCATATACAACTCAGAATCTGCAGGAATCTCCAAAACAGAGGGCACACTAATAGGTGGTTGGAGCTCAATGGATGGCCATTCATCTATGGAATGCATATGTTGCTGACTTGCAACAACTTCTGGCATTGAATTTAATTCTGTCACATTTGAAGCAAAATTATCCGATGAATCCAAGTCCTGCTGTGATGCAGCTAAAGGATGCTCTGCATCACTATGGTTAGATGCCATACCAGATCTTTTGTTATGTGGCTTGCCCATCTTAACAATGTCAGCCATGGACAATTGGCCTGGAACCCCTAACCATGCAGATTGAAATCCGGAAGAAGGCTGTGATAATGAAGAAACTCCATCACCTGCACTTGTAGCTGCTATTTTACTTTCTGTGGCCACAGAATCACTGAGACAAAGGTAAAATAACAATAAGAAACAACAAAATCATACATCATATGTAGATTGATACTGTCAAATATAACTCAAAAGCAGTAAATTTGTCTCCTGAGAAAAATACTGCCCAAACTAAAGAACGCAATATGAAAAGCAACTGTCTAAAGAATTTAAAGCCGCTTCACACAATACCAGGAGAAGGATATATTGGACACGGACACAACAGTTCATAGGATATACATACCAAAGGACCAAGCCAAGCACTTAGCCCTAATGCCTCATAACTATGGCTAAACATCAGCAGTTTTAGCAGTTGTTTCAAATGTGATAATATTTGCTTAAATCGTAATTTCAGAGTCCTAGATTATAACCTAGAACATATGGTTTAATTTATCCTTTTTAATATTTACTTTGTTAAGACTCTATCTAATCTCCTCTCTCCCAAGAATAGCCATCAACGTCAAAAAGAAGTGCGTCTATGTCGTAAATTTTGGACAAGTTCTGATTGCTTTTGTCTAGTCACTCTCCTCTTCCCATTTACCCTACAATAATAAATGTTGAAAAAAACTGGGTTAAAGTTGCTATTTGCTGCTTCATATGTATGCAAATTTATAATCTCATCCACAACGAGTAAGGTTAGCAGGTCATTCCCTTCCCTGATCTTATTAGAAGGCATCCACTGTGAGTCAGAAGATTGCCTAAAATTTCCAGCTGTACTCAGAAAAAAGATCCAATATAGTTCCAATCCATTTAAGAAGTATATGGAAATCAGTTTGCATAGATCACATGTCCACTGAGTCAGAAGATTGCCTAAAATTTCCAGCAGTACTGAGAAAAAAGATCCAATCTAGTTCCAATTGTTTCCATTTAAGAAGAATATGGAACTCAGTTTGCATAGATCACATGTTCACAGGCCAATAAGCTACAGAATATCTATTTTATGTGAACCAAGATATCGATTAATTGTTTTAAAAATAAATTGAAGCAAGGTCCCATAAGTCATTAGTATGATAATTTACATTAATCCTAGTATGAAAACGTGGAAAACTAAAAGGGATGATACTATGCACAATAATTCACAGGTTCCATCATACAATTCTAAAAAATTGTAGAACATCTCATATAATTCCAGTGTCATCACCGTGTCAAGTAATTTGTAAAAAGGGACAACCTAAACGATGGAGGTCGACGGTTGCTGTCACTTCCTCCTGTACCAGAAGCTGAAGGAGGTAAACCAGCATAAGCATGGGTTCCATTTTCCTTCTTGTATGTTGGTTTCCCATATGAAGTACTAGAATCTGAAAGAAAATCATTAAATTAAGTGGAAATCCTGTGGAATTAAATGCATAAGAACACCTTAACGGAATGATCAAGGTTATGAGAACAGTATACAGCAAAGAATAGTTGAAAAGTATAGCACAATACTCAAAATCAGAGGTGATCTAGGTAGACTGACCTCGACCATAACGATCTGCACCACCTCTACCGCCTCGGGTTGTCATATTAGCACCACGAAACCTAGGATCAATTGAGTCCTTCGTCTAAAGCAACATCAGAAAGGCATATTAAAGAAAATGATTGGACCATTTTGTTACATGAAGATGCCAAAATGAAAAATACAAAACAGCAGCACAGTTACATATCGTGATCATATGCATAGAAGTAAAGAAAACAATTGATGTCACCAGAATTCAGCTATTTTTTCTATGCACCTCTTTTTTCTTCTCTCGTTTGCTCTTTACCTCATGGAACGGATCTGCAAAAGATGACGTGAGAGTTAATAACAGGTGCTTCTCAATGGGATTAAACAATGTCTAACAGAACTGTAGCAACTTAGCTGGAGCATATTTCACAAACTAACACTTAATACAAAAATAGACTAGCCAATGCACAAGGATCAGTTGATCCATAGTGCATAAAGTAGTAATGTTGAACAAATCTAAGCTTATAAAGTCCATGTATATCAAATATACAATATACAAAAGTAGACAGGTACATTCAGGCAGTTGATGCACTAGTTTCAAATTAATTCCCTTTCACGCATTGCCATTAGCTGTCAGAAAGTAGAATTGAATCACAACATGCGAGGATGTGAACATCAACACATGATCTATCCCATAACATACTGAGGCAAGTGGGCACACAGGTCTTGCAGTTAAGTTCAATCACTCAGGAGCTACCAGGCCATAGACTTCACCCATTACTAAAAACAAGTCAAGCCCTGTCATCAAGTTCACTCTAAAAGTCCACAAATGGAAGCTATCACCTGAAGACCTTCACTTAAAACATCCACTGTCAGGTTCTCAAACAGCTTAGTACAAAAAATCATGTATTATAAAGAAGCAAGTCAAAACAGGTACTACTCCCACAATTCAAAGACAGGATTCCATCTTACAGCTACAGATTTCAATAAACCAAACTACTATTCTCCTGTATACTAACCACAAACTTAAAACAAAAGAAGTTCAGCTCTTTCGATGCTTAAAGAATAAAGTTCATAATCAGAATAAATTATAAACCAAGCAGCGTCCATTACGCTATCGTCTCCATTTCCTTCTCTTCTTCCTTTAAGAGAGAAGATGAGAATCTACTTCAAGTTACAAAAGACACACACACAAAAAAGCAGCACTTGTACATGCTAACACACAAAAATTTCAAGATCCATTGAATAGAAATTTATTTATTTTTTCATCTAAGTTAATAATCTGCTTCCTTTTACTCGGTACCAATCAGAAAGTGAGTAAACTAGGAGGATACTTTTTCTTTTTCTTTTTCTTTGAAAAAAAGAGGACCTTGAGATAAGAGGCGATTAACGGCCTCGTTCGGGTCCATGTTACACTCTTTAAGCGTAGCATAGATCTCAGCCTCCGGACAGTTGACAATCTCTTTCAAGCTCTGTACCACTTTCCTCGAACCCACCGGAATCCCTGAAATTCCACTACTACCCTTACTGGCGCCGTTGGTACTAGTGCTGCCTCCTCCTCCGCCCTTGCCACTCATTCTCTTACTTTCTATTTCTCTCTCCTCAGATCTGAGAAGAAACGTGTCGCTGTGGACGCTCGATAGGACACTCTGTCTATCTCTCTCTGGAATTCAAGAAGAAGAAGATATTAAGGTCTCCACTACCTGCTTTAGGCACCCAAAACCCTGTCCCTGCGTTCTTTTCATTTTTATCCCTTTCTAGTGTTTTTATCAATTCTATATATTTTTATTCAACTAGCGATACGATAAATTTGTCTTTTACCGAGTAATGAAACTTTGTTAACTAATAGAATGCAATATAACGATACGATTTATAAGGAAATAAAAGATAAAAAGTTGTTTAGAAAGATAGAATTATTTATAATATA
>JANIHZ010000210.1:49077033-49089592 GCA_027478365.1 Erythroxylum rufum | reverse complement strand
CTAATTTTATAATAAAATAAAGTATAATTATAATTAAAATTATTTTTTATTTTTATATGATTAAATAATTTATTATATAAAATTCTTAAAAAAAGCTCTTTTTAAAATAAAACTAAACAATTAATTGAATTTTTAAAAAATTTATTCTTAAAAAAGTTTTTTTTAAAAAAAATTTTGTTAACAAAACTTTATTAATATAAGCTCCGGTAAAGGATAAGTCCGTTTCTCTGCTCAAGAGAAAATTCTGTCCTTTCGGACCGGCAAATTACAGCTTTGCCCTTCGCCTTCTTCTCTACTTGCATCACTTCCTTCCACGCAAAAGCATCAGTCGCACATCGACCACCAAGTGCCGGATTTTCTCCGCTGCCAACGTCTGATCTTCACCTAACGCCGGACCGTTCTCTTTTTTTCTCCTAAATTGGCATAATTAGCCCTTATTACTTACTAAATTTAACTTTTCGCCCCGTGAATCAAATCAATCAGTCTCAAATTGATGAAAATCATGTTGTCTTGGATTTCATAGTTCATTTTTTATTTGATTTTTGGTGCGTGTTCTGGAATGGAGGTCGATTTCGTTACTAGTGGTATATTAGAAGAAGAGAATCTTGAAATCGATGATGATCTTAATGCTGTAAGTTCCAATTAAGTTTTAACTGCTTTTGTTTTAATATTTCCTTGATTTAAAATTTTAATACTCGGGTGCGGAGGTTTATAGATGAGTAATACTTTATGTTCTACTCGATTAAGTTTAAAATAAGCTCAAATGACCTATATAATTGTTTTGCAACTACTATTTTGTGGGCTAATTTTGATAAATTGATCGTGATTGGGCTTATGCTTCCGGTTCTCTGTTCAGTTGAATCTATTTGTTGATAGATGGACGACATTTGCTTTATGTATGTGACATTTGTGTGAAGATTGTCAATAATCAGGTGCCTTCTAGTTTTGAGGGTGGAAGATGTGGAATATGTATGGACATAGTTATTGACCGGGGGGTTCTTGATTGTTGCCCGCACTGGTATGTGCCTTCAACCTTTGTGCAGGCTGTAATTCCAGTTTCCAGGACTCTTATTGGACGCAATTGGGCGTAAAACTGTTTAATTTTTACTTAATTTCAGGTTTTGCTTTGGTTGCATCGACAACTGGGCTACAATCACAAACCTTTGTCCACTGTGTCAGAATGAGTTTCAGTTGATTACTTGTGTTCCGGTGAGCATGGATGGGTCCTGAAGTATTGCCTTTTCTTTTCATTTCCGTGAAACTTTGTTAATGAGCTTCTTTTCTGTCCCTATGTTTCCTGGAGTCATAATCCTATTTGGGTTATGTACTTCTTCTAGATGCGTGTTTAAATTTGTACAGAAACTGGAATACTTTGATGGATGGAAGTTGTCCTTTTGTATATGAAGGTATATGATACCGTTGGAAATAACAAGGTTGATGAGGACTTGCTTTCCAGGTTCTTCTTTTCTTATCTTTACCATTCATGTTATCACTGTCTATTTGTAATACTTGAGATGCAGACAGTCAAAAAGCTTCACAGTTTTTGAGAATTATACGTCTAAATCTTTGACATTTCGTTCTTAATTCACCTGTATTTGATATCTGTTCTTCATATATAAGAATTTTGGATTGGATTCCTGAACCTACGTGTATAATTGATCCCCAATCAATTACTTATTTTAGTCTTTTCCTATGCTTCAGAGATGATGATTGGTCGGTTGAAGGGAAGAACAACACTCTTTCTTTTCCATCTTATTATATTGACGAAAATGTAAAGTTTTTTGCTTCTTTTTCCATTTATTGTATAGATAATTTGATTTTCAGGACATCTTCAACTGGTATCTGGAATAATGGTTAACTTTAGCTTATATAAATGCACTGACCTCTGAACCCGATGTCATTGAGCACATTCATTAATCATTAGAATTTTCTGGATATACGATGAGTGGTCTTATCAGAAGTCAAACTTGCTGTGGTAATATTTATTGCTTCAATTATTTGTTGAATTGTGGGACTTATCAGAAAATATTGTCTTCGCTAGTGCTCATCAGAAAAATATCTGGTCCCAAGAGTTCTGCTTAAACATTTTTACGTAGTTTTATGACCTTAAAATAATTGTTAGGGTTACAAATAATACCATTAATGTACCAAATACACTATGGCAAGATGACAATTCAACAGAGTTTAGCTTCTGTATGAACAGAACCTCAACAAGAACTGCTTTTGAACCAAAAATCATTCATGGAGTCAATAGTTACTGTTGGATTAAGTCAAGCTGCTTATAATTCAAGGATTTAATTCTGTTAATTTCTTATGATCAGTGATGGAAATTGTGAACTTTGTAATTTTGTAGGCAGTTATCTGCTTGGATGGAGATGGCTGCAGAATTCGTAATGGATCAGCAACAATTGATGAAGAATCCAATCTTGATACTTCAATTGCTTGCGATTCATGTGATGTATGGTATGTTCTAAATTCCTTAATCACTTAGATTATGAATTTATGACTTTGTAAACTAGGTAGGTTTATGTTTTTTATTTAGCCATGCAAATTAAATTTCCACGTTCTTTCAAACTCCAAAATTCTTCCCAATGCTACTATGATATGATTTTTGGTGTTCGCTCTCTACTTCATGTTTATTTTATCTCATCTTTTACAACTACTGTTAACCTCGTATGCTCTATGTTTTTCATTAGATAATATATTCTACAAGACAATCATTCAAACTATTTCCTTTTGATGTCTCTTAGATTTGGCCACTTGTTCTCAATTGCATTTTTTAAATGGAAATACCATTCTCTTATCATCTTGACATATGTGGATACAGGTATCATGCCTTTTGCGTGGGATTTGATCCAGAAAGCACGTCTGAGGATGCGTGGCTATGTCCAAGGTAAAATTTGGGGAGTGGTTATCTTGCTGGGGATTATTCGCTGTATGTTCTTTACCTCAATATTCCCAAAATTTAGATGTATATGGCTGAGTAATTTAGTCTTGGTTGAAAGGCTTCATAGAATTAACAAAAAAATGAACTATGTTTCAAAGTTGGCAACCTTATAGCATCCTTGGGGTGTGATCTCTATTCTTATTTTTTCATGCGTGTCTAGTGTTGAAATCAGGTGGGGAATATTCTGTAATTAGTTCTTGGATCAAAATCCACTTATGCTCCTAGCCTAGAAAGATTCTAGGATTGGACATAATTTCATTCCTCCAATTGCAACCCTCATGCCTTGAAGGCCTTATACAATAAATTCTAGATTTCTTTTGTCTTGTTCTACTACTTTATTTGGACTTCCGGGTGTCCTCTCATAGTTGTTTTTAAAATCTCGTTGTTCACTCTGTCATAGATGTTCCGTTGACAAGGTAGTACAGAACTCTAATGAGAGTTCAACACAGCAGACAAAGCAGCACTGCAATAAAGAACTATCTCATATTAGTTGTTTGTCTGAATCTGCTTTCCCTGGAAATGTATCTGTGTCTGTTGCTGATACTGGAGAAACAGCTGTTGTTGTCTCAATGGTTGGTGAAAATAAATTAAACCAAGAAAAATGTGATACCATTAAGCCTAGCCTGGAAATCAGCAAGGACCAGAAGGGAGAAGCACCAACATGCCAGAGCATTAATTCTCAGTCAATAGCAAATGGAGGGGGACTTGAACTGTCCTTGTCATTTGATACATCTTTTAATCAACCTTCTGTATCTTTGGTGCCTGGTGGCTCAAAGATCATTCCTGCTGGTGAAGTAGAGACACCCACTTATGCCGATGGTATTAAATGTTCTCTACAGAAGTTGGTGGACAACTACTCTTCCGAAAATCGGCAACCTGATGGTGAATCGACTCTAGATCTTCACCTTGGTTTATCAACGGGCTGTTTTCTGTCTGGTAATTATGCAAATGCAACGTTTTAGTTTCTCTTTTTTTCACTGATCATACTGATGATAACCTTTTAATTTTCACTTTGTGTGCTGATGCTTACACAGTTGATCCGATGAATGTTAATGGGACTGGAGAGCAAGTGTCTAGCATTGTAAATGAGGAAACTTTTTCTAAAGAGTTTTTTTCAAGAGGTGCCAAAGGGATTATTCTTCCTTTCTTCTTTTTATTTAAACTTAGTATTGGCCACCTTGGCTTTGGTAAAAATGTTTTACATGGAATTAAGTTGTGTTATCTTTGCTAAAGTGAATTTTGCATGGACATTTCAAGTTGCTATTGTATTGCTAAATGTTTGCAGATGATAAGATTCCATTCAGTGTTAACGAGGATGCTAAAAATACCATTGGAGTAAAGAGAAAGCATTTAGAAAGGTAATTATAGTTTGAGATTTCCAAAATTTAGTCTTATGAGTTTATGAATCTGTTTCCATGTGAGTGGAGCTAAAGTACTATTTGAAGATTGTAAATACTCTTCACTTGGCTTTTAGTTTTTTGCCTGATGTGTTCTTCCTCTTCTGGTTTATTCAAGTGTCTAATGACTTACTAGATCCGTGTGGCCATATGATTATATCTTGGAAGTTATGTTACTCTCAAGGATGCTGTGAGGGAAGTGAATATCCAGCTACTGGTTGATAATACAACTAAAAAATTGTTCCAGGAGAAAGCAAGTCAGTGCATTGGCTTCTCTAAAATTCCAACTTATGATGTAATTGCTATCATGGGTAGCTGCAATTCTGTTGATCAATCAGGGATGTAAAAGTTCCTTCTCTATCAAAAGGACAATTTGAAACTCAGAAAAACAGGAAATGCCAGGGACAAAAGATTTCCATGCAGCCAAATCTTATACATACATGACTATGACGATAATCTTTGGATTCTATATACATAGTCGTGTCAGAAATCTTTTGATTGCTCTAAATCTGAAGTCCTTGAACTTCATTAAACTTTTCATGTCATGTGCTACTTTTCAGTGATGATGTTCTCAAGGCTGTTGATGAAGAAGCCAACTCTAGGAATAAAGATGTAACTTTTACCAAGAAAACTAGATCTGATTACATGTGTCATCAGACTTCTCCAGAGGCACAATTGAACATGGTTCCTACAGATGATTCACAAACTGAGATTATACTTCAAAAGGAACTCAAATCAAAACAACCTCCAGAAAATGATATGTCAGATATAATGAGTGTGGTTCGAGGGACAAGTGGCAGATATTCCAAGGGCCTTGCATGCCTGAGTCCTGCAAAGAAATATTCAGAAGAAAAGGAGAATGTAGCTGGCTTGCGAGTGAAAAAGATCATGAGGAGAGTTACCAATGACAAGGAGTCATCCATTGAAGTTCAGAAACTTAGAGAAGAAATAAGAGAAGCTGTGCGTAACAAGTCTGCTGCAGATATTGGAGAAAACATTTTTAACCCAAAGCTTCTTGCTGCATTTCGACATGCTGTAGCCGTTTCTCCAGCAGAACCTAGTAATAAATTGCCTCCTTTATCAATGAAAGCAAAAAGGTCAATGCTGCAGAAAGGCAAAATTCGTGAGAATCTGACAAAGAAAATATATGGAAATTCCAATGGACGGCGAAAGCGTGCTTGGGATCGGGATTGTGAGGTTGAATTCTGGAAGCATCGGTGTATGAGGGCTACTAAGCCTGAGAAAATCGCAACTTTAAAGTCAGTTCTTAACCTTCTTAATGTGAATTCAGACGGATCAGGCCTGAAGCAGTCAACTGAATGCCAGGCATCTGATCCTATTCTTTCCCGTCTGTATGTAGCCGATACATCTGTCTTCCCAAGAAAGGATGACATTAAGCCTCTTTCAGCTTTTTCATCCACCAGTAACTCTGAACAGAATGCCGTGCAGCTGCTTTCAGTGGAGAAAGGTCAGAAGTTGTCTCTTGATGACTATACTCCAAAACTTCCTGAATCAAACCAAAGTAGATCAAAGCACTCTGCTGCTAATGTTGTTGATGGAGTGCTTAAGGATAAAGTTCTAAGTTTAAAGGATAAGGCTTCTTTATCTGAAGCACATTCTAATAGGGGACTAGCAGGGTTATCAACAGCTTCATTAGGCAGTTCTAAAGCTAAGGTGCAGAAGGAAATAGATGTTCAATCTGAAGATAAAAAGATTGATAAAAGAAAGTGGGCCTTGGAGGTGCTTGCTAGAAAAAAGTCGCTTGCAGTTAATGATGCAAAACATGACAGAGATGAAGAGAATGCAGCACTTAAGGGAAAATATCCCCTATTGGTATGTACTTTTGCTCCACAAATTGTCTTCCAGCCAGCTGTCAGAGACAAGACATTTTGACAGATTGATACTCACAGTTATCTTTCCTTTGGTTTTTTGTTCATATTGTTTGAGCAGGCTCAACTGCCGGCAGACATGAGACCTGTGTTGGCACCTAGTCGGCATAATAAGATACCTGTATCAGTTAGGCAGGTGAGCAGCTAATTCTATGTTAGCTTTTGTACAGGGATGTGTCTTCCCACTGTTATTACCCTGATGGTTTGAAGTTGTTTTAATCAAAAGACTTACAAATAGGCTCACCTTTATATGATCATGTGGTATGTCACAAAACTTTTGAGCTCTACTGTTTGTTTTACTGGTTGCTTTAACTTGGAAATACTGAAACAAAGTACTCAAAGCACTTGACTGTATCTGGTTGTGGTTAATTGGGCTCTCAGTCCGTCAAATGCTAGATCAAAAAATTATACTTGTTGATTGTTAATGGAGCTGAACTTGAATAAAATTCTACTTGTTCATTTGCCTATCTAATATTTACCACTTAAACTTGAACCTCTCAACATTTTCATTGTTATTTAATTTTTACTATTGTAGTTGGCAATGTGGTTGTCCTTCAGTTAATTCCCATTAATGGTTATACAGACACAACTTTATCGCTTGACGGACCACTTCTTGAGGAAATTAGATTTGCCTGAGATTCGCAGAACAGCGGAAACAGAGCTAGCTGTTGCTGATGCAATCAATATTGAGAGGGAGGTTGCCGATAAGTCTAACAGTAAACCAGTATACCTAAACCTTTGCTCACAGGAAATAGCACATTATTCACATAACAACAAGCCAATTAGAGCAACAGAATCAAATTCTTCACCAGTATCTGTTGCCCTTAATGACGGATTAGAACAGATTAGTGATGAACCTCCAACTGGTCCTGCAGCTGTGGAACCTCCAACTGATCCTGCAGTTGTAGAAGCATTAAGAAATGCTGGCCTTTTATCTGAATCTCCTCCAAACAGTCCAAATATTGAAACAGGCACTTTCAAAGATGGACCTGATAATATACTTGAAATGGAATCTTTTCCGGAGGTGGATATATATGGTGATTTTGAATATGCTTTGGAAGATGAAGACTATATAGGTGCCACTATGAATGTCTCCAAGCTAGCATCAGAAGACTGTGAGTCAAGAATGAAAGTAGTCCTCTCTACTCTCAAGTGTGAAAGTTTGAATCATAATACAGGTTTTGATCATATGGGATCAGGGAACAATGAAACCAAGGATCCATCATCCCTTCAAAATAGTAAGTTCAGCACATCCCTCACTAGCTCAACTTTGGAGAGCAGTTCTCTCAGATCACGTGTACCTTCTGAGTCCTCACCTCATGAAGAAGATGAAGATCCCTCTCCTGCAGAATTTGAAGAATTATATGGTCCAGATTCAGAACCCTTGATAGATAAATTTCCAGAGGCGTCAGGAAGGCTACATAGATTTGTCGACACTAAAGCTGCACAGGTTAATAAAATTCCCATGGAAAATGAAATAAAATTTTCAGGCCAATCTAAGAGTACAAACGTTACTGGTGTTTATCTCAACTCTTCTGGTGGAGAAAGTTTACTGAAACATTCTCAAATGAGTGATCATGTCTCTCGGGCAGATAAACCTGTTCCTGACAAACAATGTGACAACGTAAATTCTGTCTCAAAGAAGGTCTCGTCTTTTCATGATCGTAACTTTTCTACTTTCCTATTTGAGATGTGTTGCAGTGTATCCCTGTGTAACTCACGTTCATAGATAACAATTCTTCTGAAAATTGATATTTTTGACCTATGTTTTTCTCAAACTTCTGTGTTGACTGGTCGCACTTATTCTGTTCAGGTTGAAGCTTACATCAAAGAGCACATAAGGCCACTCTGCAAGAGTGGCATAATCACTGCTGAGCAGTACAGATGGGCTGTGGCAAAAACTTCTGATAAAGTTATGAAATACCACTTGAACGCCAAGAATGCAAATTTCCTGATCAAGGAAGGTGAGAGAGTGAAAAAACTTGCTGAGCAATATGTTGAAGCAGCACAGTGGAAGGAAAAAGAGTGAATACATCACTAATTAATCATCCTCAAATTCTTGGGAGCTGTTCATTTCCTCCATTATTGAAGACGTTTAATCCTTGTCTTTTTGCTGTTCAATTGGAATTCTTTCTTGGATGGCCATGGGATTGAACAAACCATTTCTGATGCTCCGTCAAAAATGTGTAATTAGATAAAAATATGACGTGACATTTGAACCAAAAATTGACACCTTTCTGTGGCATCAATCTATGGTACTAACAATTGCCGCACAGTGTGTGTGCCTGTACTGTTGTGTGAGCAGAGAATGCTAAGAGGAATCTTAGCAGGCCAAATACAACAGATTCAACGGAATTGGAAGTTAAATGTTACAGGGAAATATGATTTTCCTCTACCCTATAGTGGCTCCTTAACCTCAAACCAGAATCAAACCTGTAAAGCCAGGTAGAAAAGGCAGCAACGTTTGCAGAATTGTTAGCACTAGCAGTTCATAGTCGAAGAGAAAATAGACTTGGTGATGTTTGTCCAGCTAAGACCCTGACAGCGTGGTGGAACAGTCCACGATGAACTAACTAAAATTCTTGTGTTAAGCATTAGGGTCCTGTTTTAGTGTTGACAAGGAATGTATTTATACAAGGTTGGTATACTGCAGTTTCATGTATTAGGTTATGTGTAATCCTGGTGCATTTGTTATGAAGCATGGTTGCCACTTCAAATGAAGTTTATGGTGGAGTACAACGCAGCTTGGCGCTAACTTATTCTGAAGCTCTGGGTCGCACTCTTGTTGAGTGGTTTATTCTGATCATATTCTGATAATATAATTGATAGATTATTATGTGACGATTCTGATCATATGCTTAACATTATTATGTGATATCAAGAGTTCATTAGCATTTGTAGCTTTTTTTTTTTTTGAAAATAGGAAATGAAATTATTGAAAGAAGAGTTATATACAAAGTTTGAAGATAAGGAGAGACCTTATCCTACAAATCAACAACAAAACGACTACAACAAAGATAAGTAATAAAGAGCAGTAGCTACATCAAGCTTGGGACATTCAAAAAAAAAAATCTTCAGCACCCAAAATTAGTGTCGCATTCTGTAACAATACCAGTGACAAACTGAGCTTTAAGGCGTAAAGCTGTGTAAACCGTGGAACTACAAGTAAGCTGGAGATTCTTTGACAAAACAATCTCACGAACTTCCGATAGGATCAAGGAGATCAAGCTGTCTTTTGAGGAAGATTTGTTCTGGAAGCGACGAAGGTTCCGTTCCCTCCAAAGAGAATAAATACAAACGCCCAACACAACAATAAGAACCGGTCTTCGACGAGCAGAAAGGGAAGAAATACAAGTGATAATATTAACAAGCGCTTATCCTGGATCAATTCAAGAGCATAAAGTAGTGATGTATGTCCAAATAAAGTTGGTGAAGGGGCAGTCGAAAAAGAGGTGTAAGTATGATTCAAGTTGCACAGAATACATGGGACAGGATTGATCCATTTGGATAAATGGAATGTAGTCTACTGTTGAAAGCTTATTCTGAATGACTAGCCAAAAGATGAAGGAGATCCTTGGAGTTAAATAGTTACTCCAAAAAGTTTCCGCCCATGTAACAGTGGGTCTGTGTCGACGCAAATTGTCACTAATAAGTCTATTAGTCAAGTGCTTGGTATAAATACCTTTCCATAAGAAGATGTCAAATTCCTGAGGAGAAGGGAAATAGTGGGGTTGGAGATGGGATAGAGCTCTAGGAAGGTTCCAAGAGTGCCCATCAATGAAAGCCATCATCCTTGTTTTTCATGTCTCAGTTGCTCTGCGTATATTTGTTTGCGGCAACCAATATATATATATTGGGTCATATTTGATTGCTAAATGGCGTGTTTGTTCTAAATCTTCAATTAATTGCATTCATTAAAATCTATCTTATTTTATTTTATAAAAAAATAAATGAATTAGCTGTAACAACCATTGCTTTGAGGTTGATAGGCTGCACAATTTGTCGCTATCATTTTTGTTTAACCCTAATTGCAATTAAGGTCGGTAAATTGTGAGACCAAGAACAAGAGAGATAAGTTTGAGAACGAGAGAAAGCAAGAAGTCGTTATTCGCTATTCCCGTACAAACAACGATTATCCTAGAGGTTGCTTTTACATTTGTCCCTCTCCGTTCTATTCTTTTGTTTGCTTTACGTAGTCTCTCTTTTATGAACAGTGTCATTCTCCTAACTTGACTTGTGACTTCTCATTTCCCCTTTGTCATTTCACCAATTATTTATACCTTCCTATTGTCTCTCGCTTTAACTTTTTTCGAAAAGATGATGTCTGAACAACGTTGTTGCATGTCACAACGATACCGCCAACTTACATTGGTGGTGTATTTCGCAGGGATGGCAACAGGCATGTCAGCCTGTCAATTGTTTAAAAATAATTATTTTAAAATTAAAAGTGTAAATCAAAGTTTTTTAAAAAATTAGGTTTGAGTTCGTGGTAGTCAAGCCCATATTTGTCCTATAGATACAATTATTAAAAATACTTGAATTAAAGCTCATAGATCGCCCGTTGCCATCCCTAGTGTTTCAACGAACATTATACCAACAGTTGGAAAATTAGCTCTCTCTCGGACTTTTCCTTCCCTAACCCGAATTCTACCTCCCCCTTATATAGTAATTGTTTTTCTTGCAAACACTCAATACAGAGCTCATCCTTACCATTTCTAGTATGGGATCAGTCCATTGTTCATCAATCTATAACCTTTCTGATAGAAAATTAGGATGTGATTCTATTTCGACTGGAATGGAATAAGTATGAAAATTTTTCGTATTTTAATTTCCTAAAAACTAAGATCACTTCAATTATATAAATGATTAATGCATAAATCATAATAAAGTATGAATCTTAATTCATACCTTATTTCAAAGCTTTATAATATTTTTGTCGTATTCCTCAAATCGTTTTCGAAATTGACTCATTCAACCACCGTACTCACACAAGTGTCTAGCCTCTAGCAGTAACTATAAAACAGGTTGAGAAATCTCTGTAACTTTCACAGAGAGGGTTAAGCAATGAGTGCGAACTTCATTAAAGCTTGAGTCTTTATAATAGGTTTTGACATTTTATTTATTTATAATTCTAATTATAAGTTTAATTGAAATTATAATTTAATTTCAATTAAATAAATAAAAATACTAGTTATGCTCAAATAAGTTCTAATATCTCATATTGATCATTATTTATTAAATATGTCAAATTTATTATAAAGTTTCTCAAACCTTATAATCAAATTAAACTCGATTAAAATATCTTTGCTCTCTTCAACCTGTTCTTTATGTGAGACCCATTAGGATTAGATAAATTAAACTCCTTTATTGTATCTTTAATTCTCTAATTAAATAATTTGTATTCATAGATCAAGATTAACGTCTAGTAACACATTATGACCACCTATATATTTAGGAATGCCAAAATATTTTGACTAACCTTTTTGTGCATAATTTTTTTTTTATATAATTCAATACTTTCATCATACAATGTTCACGCTAGACATAGAGTGTGAAATCTACTATATTTTGAGTCCAATCGTATTAGTTCTCAACCATTTGCTATTGACTCAATTAATGATGTTTGCAAACTATTTATAAAATGTCATTCCACCTTGGCGATGGATTTCCCGAATCAATACTAATCAAGAACATCAGAATATTCTCCCTAATTACTTTAGAGTGATGAATCCTATTTTGATCACTCAACTATCTCTGATAATTCATGATACATCCAATGATTATCGATTGAACTACCTATGATTAGAATAAGTCATAAGTAGTTTCAAAAAATAGTAATCCATATACAAGATAACTTTGGAGATCTCAAGTTAAAGGATCACTTATACAATCATCATAATAAGAATTTTTATAGAAATATAAGTAATATTTCAAATAAATTTCTCGTAAAGAGTCATTTCTATAACATCCCACTACTATAAGGCATATGCTCAAACATCTAGAGGATATTCAAGAACAAACCCTATGGGAATGATAAGTTAAAGCAATCACATCAACTTATATGACATCATATAGAACATAAGCATTTTCAAAGATTAAACCTCCTTTTTTCATTCACAAAGCCCAACAATTTCTACGATGAAGCTACATGTTTTGCTTCAACCTTTTGGCCTTTGCAAAGCTTGTATTTGTGAAGCCCAAGTCAGCTCACAAGCATTATGAGCCTTGATCAATGTAGAACCATTGACTATGTAGGAAAATCCCGGGAGGAACATCACATGTTCCAGCAGCGGAAAAACAAAAATTTTGTTGCCGGGACCTTCCCG
>JANIHZ010000210.1:49015052-49031004 GCA_027478365.1 Erythroxylum rufum | reverse complement strand
TTTTCAGATTAGTCCAGAGTTTCTAATACGGATTCGAGGTTCCCGTTTGATTTTTCGTAAGAGGTTGGACATCCGATAACGGGTTCCAACATGCATAATAATACCCAAGAGATCACAAAAGTTGATCCAAAATCTAGAAAATGTAGATTTATGGCGTATGCTAATGGAGTCAAGGGCTATTGACTGTGGGATCCTACTGCCCACAAGCTTGTCATTAGCAGAGATGTCATATTTGCAAAAGATAAATTGAAAAAGAAAGATCAAAGTAGCACATCTGAAGAAAATTTTAAGGTTGTAACGATTTAGGAAAAAAGGAAGATTGAACAAAAGGATTCTATTGAAGTTATATCATATCACGAAGAGCAAAAAATAAGTTGAATATGAAAATACAGAAGTTCGACGGTCAATTAGTGAAAAGAAAACCTCAACCTGAAAATCTGATTATATTATGGAGGGCAATGTTACATATTGTCTCTTAACAGAAGATATATAACCATCAATATTCTAAGAAGCAACTGATAGCTCAAATGCATCACTTTGGATGGCAGCAATGTAGGAAGAAATAGATGCTCTTTATAAGAATAAGACATGGAAGCTCAGGCCATTACCACAAAGGAGAAAACCCATTGGCAACAAGTGGGTGTATAAGATTAAATGTAATAGTAATGATCAGGTGCAGCAGTATCGCGCAAAGTTGGTGGTAAAAGGATATGCTTAAAAAGAAAGGTATTAACTTTACTGAAATTTTTTAAACCGTGGTTCATCTTAATACAATTCAAATTATGTTTAGCTATGTGTGCTACATTTGATCTATATTTAGAGTAATTAGATATAAAGACTACGTTTCTTCATGGAGATCTTGAATAAGAAATTTACATGCATCAATCAAAAGGTTTTGAAGATTAAGGGAAAAAGAACTTGGTTTGTAGGTTGAATAAATATTTGCGCGGTTTAAAACAGGGGCCAAGATGTTGGTACAAAAGATTTAATTCCTTCATAATGAGCCATAGATCCAACCGATTTAGTGTAGACCCTTCTGCATATTTCAAGAGGTTTGATAATAATGATTTTATTGTATTATTGTTATATGTTAACGACATGTTGGTTATAAGCCCTAACAAAGATCGTATTCAATATTTGAAGGCTTAGTTAGCTGGGGAGTTTGAAATGAAAGATGTTGGACCAATAAACAAGATTCTAAGGATACAAATTTACTGATAAAGAAATAACATGAAGATTTGGCTTTCTCAAAAGAATTACTTGAAGAAAATCTTGTGACACTTCAATGTGCAAGATTGTAAGCCAATCTCTACCCCTCATCTTGTTAATTTCAAGTTATCCTCAAGTAAAAGCCCTAGCAGTGAAGCAGAGATAAAGGAGATGTCTCGGGTATCGTATGCATTAGTTGTGAGAAGTTTAATGTTCGTTATGATTTGCATAAGACTAGGCATTGCACATGTAATGGGAGTGGTTTATTGTTACATGACGAATCCTAGTTAAGAACACTGGTGGGCTGCAAAGAGGATCCTAAGATATATTAAAGGGACCTCAAATGTTGTTCAATGTTATAAAGGATCTAAATTGATTGTCAAAGGATATGTTGATTATGATTTTCCAGGCGATCTTCATAAAGGAAAATCCATTATGAGTTATGTGTTTACAACTGCAAGAGGAGTTGTGAGTTGGGTGTCTAAACTATAGATAGTTGTAGCACTATCTACAACAGAAGTTGAGTATATGACAACTACACAAGCTTGCAGGGAATAAATCTAGATAAAAAGATTTTTGCAAGAGCTTGGACATAAACAAGAGAAAATTCATTTGTATTGTAATATTTAGAGTGCCTTGTATATTGTAAAGAATCCAACTTTTCATTCTAGAACTAAACACATAGAAGTTCAATATCAATTTTTCTGTGAAGTGGTGGAGGTGTGAACATGCAGAAAATTCACATAAAAGAGAACGTAACGGATGCATTAACAAAGTCAATCAACGCTGATAAATTCATATGATGTAGATCCTTGTAGGCCTAGAAAAGACATAGACAGCAAAGAAATGACAAGATAGAAAGAATGGTGTGGAGATTGATTGGTTCTCAATCAAATCTCCAAGTAGGAGATTGTTGACTTTTATCTCACATCAAAAGTGGGAAGAATTATAAGCCTCATTTGAGGCTATACAACAAGATTTTTCTTTATGGTTTTTCATACCCTAAATCTCTTTCCCATATCTTTATGTATTAATTCTTGGTGTGGATCATGAGATTTTATTCTTGCCTGTGATTTTTATCTATATTTATTAAGGGAGTTTTCACATTAAATTTTGTATGTTCCTTTTTATTTCAAAATTTTTTATTGGTGTTTGCTCTATCCCGGTGAAGTCCATGTACTAGCAATGCATTGTTAAAAATAAAAGACCTCTTAATCTTATAAATATGGGATAATATCCAAATTGGAAAAGGATAAAACAAAAATTAGAAAAAGATTTAACGCTATGTTTGATTGGACATAAGATTTTTAATAGAATGAAATAAAATCGAATGATTTATAATAGAATAGAATATAAATAGATATAATATTAAAAAATTGTTATTTTAGAGGATGAAATAATTCATAGTGTAATATAATAAAATGTTATTTAAAAGAATGATTTATAATATAATATAGAAAAAGGTTATTTATCATTTCATTCTAAATCTTGTGAATTAGAAGTAACTTATTTTTACTCTTTAACGAAATGAAATGTAAGGTAAAATACTTTTCTTTTATCTTATTTCATTTTACCCTATTATAAATTTTGGTCTCAAACGATATAATAATAATATATTTTACGACCAAACATCAACTTAATAGAAAAAACACAAAACGAATTTGCAGTTGCGTTGTTGATTCGATTCGGAAACTATAGATTTACCCAGTTTTCACTACTCCTCCGCGCAACAAAAGAGCCGACGAACACAGACATTTGCATCTAATAACATATATACAGGTATAACTCCGCATATAATTAGGCATCTCACCTTTGTCTTCTTCACTGCAAGCTTCGAGCAGAGAGAGGGAGAGAGAGCCTGACAGATTTGCGATGCCCAAAGTCAGTTTTACGCCTTCTTTTTCTGCCAGGTTTCTTCTTCGACAAATGGGTACCTGTGATTTTGACATTAAAGTTTTTGCCTTCTTGTTTTTCAATAACTCAGTTCCCACTTTTGATTCGGAAGCTTATTCTACGGCTACTTCTACCCTTAGACATGAAGATAAGCCTCAATTTGCTGGTGCTTTGTCTACTGCTGTTGATCTTGATGATTCTTTAGCATCTTTCAATCAATTGGTTCGTATGCGTCCTCACCCGTCTATGCCCGAATTCGGACGTCTACTGGGTTCGATTGCTCGCGGGAAGCATTATACGACTGTGATTGATTTATGTAAACAAATGGAGTTGTCGGGTATTGCTCACAATGTTTATACTTTTACCATTCTAATTAACTGCTTTTGCAATTTAAACCATTTGGGTTGTGCCTTCTCTGTTTTGGCCAAGATGTTGAAACTTGGCCTCCACCCTAATGCCATTACGTTTACTACCCTAATCAACGGGCTTTGTCTTGATGGTAAAGTCCATGACGCGCTAAAATTGTTTGAGGTTGTGGAACCCACTGTAGTTATGTATGGAGCTGTGATAAATGGTTTGTGCAAGAGTGGCAACAATGAATTGGGTCTTCAAATGCTTAAGAAGATGGAAAGGAGTGGACTGGAGCCGAATATTGTCGTTTATAATACAATTATCGATGGCCTATGTAAAGATGGCCGGGTAACTGAGGCCGAGAAAGTGATTGACTCGATGAATTCAAGAGGGGTCAAACATGATCTTCTCACCTATAACGTACTGATGAATGGATTTTGCTTACATAACCAGATGGAGAAGGCCACCAAACTGTTTGATGTAATGGTTGGAAGTGGTTATGTTCCTGATACTTTTAGTTATACCATCTTAATCAATGGATACTTGAACATAGAAAGGATAGATGAGGCATCTAGACTTCTAAGTGAAATGTGTAATAAAGGATGGTTACCTAACACTGTTACATACAATGCGTTCATAGGAGGATTATGCAAAGCAGGGAGAATCCACGGTGCACAAGAAGTCTTTGAGAACATGTGTTGCAATGGCCCACCTCCAAATTTGAATACTTACATAACTTTTCTGGATGGCTTATGTAAACAGGGTCATTTAGATTTGGCATTGACAGTATTCAAATTGATGCGAGAGAGGAAGATGAATCCTACAGTCGTGATTTATAATATCCTCATTCATGGAATGTTTAACTTTGGGATGTTTGAAGTTGCAAGAGGATTATTCTTGAGTCTCTTTCATAAGGGATTGAAACGTAACATCCATACATATAATAAAATGATCAGTGGACTTTGTAAAGAAGGGTTATTTGATGCAGCATATCGGTTGTTTAGACAAATGGAAGGTGATGGTTGCCCACCTGATAGTTGGACTTACAGGGCAATGCTTTCAGGTCTGCATCAAAGTAATGACATTTCTAGGGCAGATCAAGTTATTAGTGAGATGGCCGATAAAGGGATTTCTGCAGATTCAGGAGGTATTCTTGTGGAGCACTTTCTTTTCTTGAAATCCTTATTATGTTACAAACATCATCTCCTTATTTATTAATTAAACCTTATTTCTTACCATCGAAGCTCATAAGGAATAGTAGATCTTTATGCAAACAATATCAAATGATTAGACTAATCATTGCATCTCAAATTCAAGCGGTGAGTGCAAACCATTATCTGGATATTGCAAGACATAGAGGGTGATGTCAAAAGTTCCTTTTCTCCAATGAAGCTAAAACCGTCTTTACATTGTATAATGGCTGTTACAATTTTCTCTAATATTTCTCCCCCAATTTATACCCTTTCACTAATGTAGCTCTTGAGATGCTAACTAGTTGGATCAATTGCATAATCATTTTCTTCTATTTCTCTCACTATGAGAATTTTCTGTCCATGTATCTAGAGGAATATAAAGGTTTGAATCTTCTCCAAAATGCTTAAAAGATAATGAGATCTTCATTCCTTAATAGCAAAAATCTTATCACTGGTGTCAGAGCAATATTTATCGTTGTCATTGTTTGTCTTCATATGCACTCAAATATCATTATAAACTGTAATTTCTGTTTAGATTTGTGTTTATCATTTTTACTTTCAGTTGGTAAGGTACTTGAAGAAAGCACAATTGTGTGTTGAAATGGGAATAAATCCTTCACGTATAGTGTTCCTTGAAGGTCCTCCTGGATGTGGCAAGGTTGGTTATTCAGTCAGTGCATTCAATTGTGGTACTTTCACTGCAAAAGTTGAGGTCTTGTAGTAACTAGATCCTTGTCACCAGGATGATAGCTGGTGAAACTGGAGCTCATTTTACCCAGGTTCTGAATTTGTTGAAGTTTTGATCTACATTGGTCCTGCTTTCAAGAGATCCAAGGGTGAGAACGTAGATTACTAATGAGAAAATACTTCACTTTGACATGTATAGAGGAACTTGTTTTCCTTTGTAATGCCTTTACTTTGATGACATTTACACTATATGGTAACAAATATATCTGGAACTTGTTTTCCTTTGTAATGCCTTTACTTTGATGACATTTACACTATATGGTCACAAATATATCCGAATCATTCTCAGATATTTAAAATGTGACACTAATATACTGGTCCTGAATGCATAACATCTGCTAATGACCTTGTTATATATCCTTGATTTATATTAAGCTTGAGATCTTTTGGTTTCTGTGCAGGTGAATATGCCATGCATTATAGTCATTGATGATTGGTGAACTGGGAACTAGGTATTAGTACTCTTTCTTTTCCTTGTGTATATGGATTTTATCTGGCATGAGACTACAACTTGTGGAACAACTTCCTCAGGTTGCATGAATCGTGAGCCTCAAGGCTGAAGGGCCTTACCCGTTGGCAATTGGGCCTTTATCATTGGGACAGGGCTGATGAATGAACTGTACAGATAAAGTAAGTGTACCTGAGTTTCAAATCATGAAACTGATTGGAAAGTGCATTACATTTCAAGACTGTTGGAATTGATACTTTGTCAAGAAACATCATGCTAAACATCTAGCAAAGCTTACTTCAGTGATGTTTTGCCAGGATGAAGCAAATGTTGCTGCTATTCTTATGCATATAAGTCTGTCATGGATTGTTTTGTGCTCCTGTCATGACATCTTTTATTTTCTGTAGTTTTGAACTTGTTGATTAAGTCAAGTGTGAAAACTTGCTGTTTTGAAGCTGGAAATGAAGAAGTTGGTTTGAAATTGCTACAGTTGAGGGATGCCTTGGGCAGAAGCTATTCCACCAATAAAATAGTAGTTGAACTTGTTGCATCAACAATGATTTGGAGAATTTTGTGGAATTCAAGGTGTTCTAATTTTCAACAGGTTGAATTATCTTATTTATTATTCATGTCTGAAACCAGAAGAACGTAACTGGAATCAACTCAAGCACAAATTTGAAACTAAACAAGAGCAATGAGACAATTGTTGATTTGGTGCTTCAAGTGGTCAGCTTAGCTTTTGGATTTATCCAATCCATTTTTAGTATCTTGCTAGCTGTTTTGATTCAAATGTGACTTGTTTCGGTTTTGGTTAAAGTTAGTTCTTATAATGTTTGGTTGGCAGCTATGTACTTATTAGTGGGAGTAAATAGTACGTAGCTATCTAATCTTGCGGTAAATGTATGATAAGCTCTGTGATTGGCTTTGCTGTATGTTTTTTTTTTTAAGTATTTGTTGCATGATATTGGTAGAATGAATTTTGTGTTTTCATTTTTTTATTCTATGTGAAAATTAGTGAACTAATTATTTATTTTAATGAATGAATACGACAAATTTGTATAAAACAAATATAAAACAAATGTAAGAATAATAAAAAAAGTATGGAAAGAGAAACAATTCTAATTTATAATTGTTCAGTCAAACAATCTTTAGTTTATGTTTAATTTTTAATTTTTACTTCAGAATTTACTATTATCTTCTTCAATAAGCGAAGAAAAGCCTTTTATACACGTTTCTTCATTATGGTAAATGGTAACTTTTAATCTTCCTTTTCTCCTAAGGTGAAGGGGACTAATTTTGCAATTTTCTTTGATACAAGTGAAGATAAATCTTAAATAATTCAATTGCTCTTCTACTCGATACTCAATTGTTTAAATATAAGTTAAAACATCTGTTTTTTTTGGTCACATGATACATTTAGATCATATTATGTTTATACACAAAAATATCGTAAAAGTTTCCCAGGGTTTCTTCTCATTCCAAAATTCATTCAATGACACAGGTCGACTAAGTATTAACTAGTACTTCTGTAGAAATTATTAGTAGGTAAAATCTCTCTTTTAAGGATATTGGTCTAATTGATGTATATAATGCAGAAATCACTTTAAAACCATAACATAAGCTGACCAAATCTCTTAAAGTAAGTTTTTCAAAACTTTTTAAGTTTAAAAGATTAAAAAGAAATATTCCTTTGACAATAACTTGATCTTCAACAATTTTAGAACTTTGTCAAAAAGTTCTCAAAGTGATTTTGGAATTTAAGGCTTGGTTAAAGGAGTAGCTCCTTATACATAACCTTGCTTTTTGAACTATATATGTTTGAAGTAGTGAAATAGGGCTTCTAACTAACGAACTGACTTTCGAATGATTGTACTCTGTTTAGCCTGACTTCTCTCAACTTTTAATCTTTTTTTTTTTGGTAAATCAGAGATTAAAATTAATCAAAAAGAGTTTATGTAAAAAACCACAGGGTTGCCTTGAAGGCCTTCCCCTCCCAAAACCTAAAAGGTAACTGACCTATGAACAAGGAAACTCGACAAAAATAATTCCCTACAAAGCTTTTAACCATTTTGAGGTCGGTTGTTGTAGCCAAAAAGGCTCTTAAGAGGATCTGATCAAACTATATTGAAGTAGAGTCAAAAAGTTTCTACAATAAATCATGCTTGTAAGCCTACTTGATATGTATCTTGTAGTTCCCTTTTTGGGGTCTTATTCAATATATTTTTCCCTTTTCAGAAAAATAATAAAACTACTAAATGAAATAGAGTTAGGGATAAAATCAAAGGAAGAGTATAGACTCAGAGGAAGAGAAGTCAAGTTGCCTATGGTAAATGCATCTTTATATAACATCTTTAACTTTATCAGGGAATATGATTTAATGGACCCTCCTCAACCAATGACATTAGGGATGCTATCAACATAAAATTACTACAAGTTCTTGGTATGATATTGCTTACACCTAAAAAATAAAAATTTATTCCAAAAAATATATGTATAAGTGCAAGGAAAGGTGATAAGCTTCCAAATTGTCATTTTTCCTATATTAATATTTAGTCATTTACACTTATTTTATAAATAAATATACTTATTATTCTTGTATTTTTATTTAGCATGTAAATGGAGGCGTTAAAGACAAAATGAAGACATTTGACAATTATGAACAGTTTTGATAATGCTACTTAAATTGGGTGTAACTTGCTAGTCCATAATTAAGATGATTTAAGATGTTATGAAAATATTAAGAAGAGCTCCAAAACTCTTATATTTTGAGTTTTGATGAATTTTGATTAAACATAACCTAGCACATAAATAAGTGCTAGGGTATGTTCGTCTCTAGACAAAAACATATGACAAGGAGGAAGACAATATGGCACAAGTTTATATGTTAGGGCATGTTGAACATTAGAATATTAGTATAGAAGACACAACCTCTTATGGTTAGGTTAAAGTTAATGTGGCATTACAAAGAGATACAATGTGACATATAATCTAGGACACGAGCATGTTAAAGCCTATGTCCTCCTTGCAAAAGAGATATTGGAAAAGCAATGTAATACATGACCTAGGACTTGATCGTGTTCGTAAATATGTTCACTATGAAAGCTGAATATCCCCCTCTTTATAGGTTTTTAAAATTATAAGTTAATTTTTGAGTTAGTTCCTTTATTAGGTTTTGCTAGGTTTGGGTGGAGATGGCCATCTTTCGTCCCGTCCCTCTTTTTCTCTCTTTTCTCATCTATGGCCATATGTGACTAAGCTTCTTCTCTTGGTTGAAGGAAATTGAACCTTTAGGATGTATTAAGTGGTGAGACATGATTTGTTCTTATGGTTAAATTTATATGTGAATATAAGATATTCTTCTATGTTTATCTTCTATGATTATATCACTTAATTACTAGGAGGTTTATTGGTTTATTATTTGTGCTTGTGTTGTTTTGTTCCATTGATCTATTTAATTCTAAAAGAAATTACTAAGCTAAATCTCTATGTGTGTGACTTAGTTGTTCAGGTTAACTAAACTGAAGTTCTTTTTGATAACTATGACTAAAGAGAGATAAGAAATAGCTTCAACAATTAACATTATAGTATAAATTGATTATTAATTATATCGATGATCAGTATACAATTTTGAAGTGGATGTGGGCTTCGAGTAAGGTTTGTCTTCTAATTCCTTCTTATATATTTGTTGTACCAAAATAAGTTTTAAAAACCTAGGCTATCTCACTCGCAAGTATAAGAGGTAATTGTAGTTGAATACCTAGGGTTGTCTCTCAAGGAGGTAAAATTGGTTCACTAAATTAACTTTGAATAAAAAAAAAACAAATGTAGTCCTAAACATTCTAACCCAATTTGTTGACAAAAGGATTTAAAGAAAATAAAAAATAAATGAACAAGTAAACTAATTTAATTGTAAGCAAAGAACGATTTTATTAATTGATGCGATGAACTCTTAAGAAATTAACTTCACTAATTTAATCTCCTATACATGACTAATGCAATTGTCTTGCTAAAATTAACAATTAGGTTTTAAAATCAATTCAAATAATAAACTAAATCTAACTTTCATATTCGATAAGTCTATTATCCAAATCCATTATGTAAACCCAACTAATAATTACTCACTTAATATATTTCTAATTTATAACTTAAGCGTCTATAGTTTTTTGTTCTAATATTAAACTTCTTCTCTCGATTCTTTGTTTAATATCAAAATAATGTAAAACTTGGTCAAACTATTATATCCAATAAGCTCATAAGCCGTAGGAAATAAAAAGACAATAAAACAGTAACTCAATCATGAATAATCAACTAAATCGGTTCCATCTCAAGAATAAGCAATAAGCCCATCATGGTATAAAAATGGTTCATCATGTTCATAAACTTCAAACCCATGCTTAATAATAAATGGAGAAATATAAAAGCGATAAACAGAGTAAATAAATAGAAGATGGAATAAGTTCAATAGCAACAGAAGATGAAATAAGAATGAAGAACTCTGGATAAGGAAGAGTTGGACATCTGCTCTCACTTTCTACCTCTGCTCTATTCTCACCCAAAACAATGGTTGCTTATTGACTGCTCTATTGTCTTCTGATCTTACAAATCGACTAGGCTTCAACTTTAGCTCTGGCTTTCTGCCTCTATTCTATTCTCACCACCTCTTTGCTATTTTTCTCTCTTTCTCACTCCAACTACTCTCTGTGCTCTTTTTTCTTCTTTGTTCTGCCTCTCTCTTTTCTATTCTTGCTCCACCGACTCCTCTTTTCTTTCTATAAACTTCCTATTTATAGAGAGAGTCTAGGTTTTTAATCCCTGTCCTCTCGCATGCGTGACACTTGTGATATTAGAATATGCACGGTGGTGAAAAATTTGTCATGGTGGTGAGTGACATTGTCACTCCTATGACACTACTTGTCACGAACGTCACCCTTTGTCACGCCCATGACAATGTGTGTTATGGGCGTGACTAAGGGTCATATAGTCTTTTGCCCATTTTCTTTGTTTTTCCTGAGACCTTCACAAAATTAACCACATATCTCATTTCATTCAAATTTGGATTAAAACAAAGGAATTTGTAACCAAAATCAAAATATAAAAGCTAGCAAAGCAAAATCTATAAAAAATTAGACACAACATGCACATTTTGGATTCAACATTCTATTTTTCACTTTGATATTATCGATTAGAGGTCTGTTTCCATTTTTGACAAAAAGTAAGAAGATTTCAAAATTTGGTTGGTGTGACTTTTGTTATTTACTTATCTCCTATGAATATTTTCTTTCTTCCTTCTTAATATTGTTATTTGTTTTCTAGTGTTGTTTATTTCCTCATGTGGCATCTATAACATATCATATTAGATCAGTTTGGTTATTTTCTTCTTCTGACTAATTAGTATCTTAAATTTTTTTCCTCTGTTAGAAGTACATATGACTAACTAATTATTTTTAACGATTCAGTTTCATGCTTTAGCTTTTTGCAGTTATCTAGTTGTCATTAGTGGTTTGATTTTGGATTGTTTAATTTAGATTGTCATGTAATTAGGGGTTTTGGTGGTTTCTACACCACTTTATTGCAACCACCTTTTTGTGATTCAGTATTAAAGCTTCTTTTTCTTCTCTTCCTTAATTATTATTAGAGTTGTTTGGGGGCCTACTAGGCGTGTCTTCTTTAGCTTGTTTTGGGTTTTAGGGCAAGAGTGGTGGCTTTGAGCTCTGATGAGAGTATATGGGTTAGTCCTTCGATGAATTTCGAGTGTAGAAGAAGAAAAGATGTTGACAAATTATGAAAAGGTTCTTGGAACATTGTGAACCTTACGGCAAAGTCTTTAGAATTAGTGGAGACTTTAGACAAGTATAAGATTCATATAGTAAGAATTTAGGGGACAAGGTGGATGGGGGCTAAAGTAAAAGAGATTAATAGGTTTAAACTTTTGGTATTCAGGGGGATTAAGACAACATAATTGGGTAGGTATCTTGGTTGCTAAGAAACTCATACAACATGTTGTGAGGGTGAAAAGGACTAATGATAGGATTATATCTTTAAATATTGTGGTGAAGAGTTCCATTATAAATGTTGTGTGTGCTTATGCACCTCAAGTAGGGTTAGATGAACAACTTAAGCGTTGTTTGGAAGAGCTAGATGAGGTGATTCAACAAATGCCTCCTAATAAGGGAGTTATTCTAGGAGGAGACTTTAATAGTCATATAGGAGCAACCTTAAATGGTTACTCAATAACTCATATAGGTTTCGAGTATGGTGAAAGGAATGTTAGCGAGACCACTTTGTTAGATTTTATGGTAGCGTTTGAGTTGGTGATGGACAAATCTTCTTTTAAGAAAAACGAGGAGCACTTGGTGATTTTTAATAATAGAGCCACGAAGACTCAAACTAACTACTTCCTCATGAGGCAAAGTGATAAGTCTAGATGTAAGAATTATAAAGTGATACCTAGTGCTTATTTGTCAACTCAAAATAGATTGCTAGTTTTGGGTCTTTTATTAAGGGTTAGAGGAAGAAGAGAAGTCATAAGAGGTGTATCAAAACTAGAAGGTGGAATTTGAAAGGGGATATGGTAAAACAATTTAGGGATAGAGTAATTTATGGAAAAGAATGGAATTTGGTAAGAGATGCTAACCAGATGTGCAAAAGAGTTGCAACTTTTATAAGGAATACAACTTTATAGACCTTGGGTGCTTCTAAAAGGATGAGGGGTAGTAAGAGGGACTCTTGGTGGTGAAATGAAGATGTTCAAGAAAGAGTTAAGTTCAAGAAAACTGCCTACAAAGCTTTAGTGGATAACACCAGGGAGGTGGAGAGAGTTAGTAATAGAGAAATTTATAAACTAGTAAAGAAAGAGGCCCCAAATTATACCATAGTTGAAATGTTACATGTTCAAGAAAGTAAATGTGATAGGTGTTGAAATTGTGATATGATTGTGAATTGTATATGTCTTGAATTTTGGTTTAATGGACCATAATTAGTAACTTGAAATTAATTGTTACCATTGGAGAATTGATGAATGAAATGTACAATTGGACTAGGAAAATTGTCAAGTAGCAAGATAAGTTGATACATGGAAATTTGAATGACTAAAGCCTATTCATTTAGTGGCATTTGGCATAAGTAAATAAGGGACAAATGGCAGTATAACTGAATGACATTTGGCAACATTGATTAAGTGGAAAATGGCTTAATAGAAGTGTGACATTTGGTAGCTTAAATGGAGGATAAGTGGCTCATTTCAATGTATGACATGTGGGTTATTCGATTGAACCAGACGTGGTTTGTGTCTTTGTGTGATAAGTGTCCCTAGAGTAAGGACACTCATCTTACACATGGCATGGCCTTATACATTAGCTGATTTCTGTTGTAACTTATCCTTCTCTTTGCTCATTCACCACCGAAACACCATACTCTTCCAATCTTAATTTTTTGGCTTATGTTGTGCTCAATTACAATATCAAGATGCTGCATCAAGGAAGTTAGGCCTTGTCATCTTCTGTGCTATTGGTTTCTTGGTGTTAAGAACATCCTAGTTTCACTTGGATTTTGGAATTATACTTGTTGCTTAGAAGGCTAGTTTGGCTTGTTCTTTGAAGTTAATTGTCACACCCGCATACCCCCTGAAATGATATATGAATGTCACACAAAGTAGTACAAACAAACCAAAACATTTCACGGAAGCATAGCATTCAAAAATAAACATTTCCAAAACATACGAAACATTTCACACATGCATTTTCAGAATCTCAGATAAACATACAATACATATCATAATTTTAGAAACTAGCCTGAATAAGGTTATTGCAAACCTTCAAACAAAAATCCAAAGTTATATACAAGCCCAAAACAAACTCAACAAAATATATTTTTTAGCAATACAAAACTAGACTCCTTTGGCCAATGTGGTTGACTTATCCCATGCCTTAAGTCCTTCTCTCTGAACCTACACGGGGCAAATCCACCGTGCTAAGCATATAGCTTAGTGAGTAATAACTAAACTATGCATAATTTGACATTTAATCATACTGAATCACATTATAGCACAAACATATATTTAAATTTTAGAACAGTTGCATAGTTAACAGAACTGAGTATCAAAGAAGGCACAATCCTTTCAGTTCAAAACTGCATTTTGTTTATTTCAAAATCCAACATATATCAAAATACATAATCAAATGGCTGCTAATCTGCCAACAGAAGTGGGTAACGGGACTTATCCAGAAGATACCATAATTTGTATCATTTCACATAAAAGACTTACGTCTCAATAACAAAATGCACCGAAGTGTCAATAACAGAAGACACCGAAGTGTCAGACACCGAAGTGTTAACAACAAAAGACACCGAAGTGTCAGACACCGAAGTGTCACAGAAGCAGCTACAGACCCTTCTAGGTATGCCTATTTACCCACAACTAGGACTCAACAGTTTTAAAACAAAATAAAGTCATTTCAGACATTTTACGTGCAAAGCAAGTAGTCAATCATATTCACATATAACTAGCACTTCCAATGATATAATCATGCATCAAATGCCTCAGAAAATCATTGTCTAGAATTCAAAACACAATCAGTATAAATCAATTTCAGCAAGCAGAACAGAGTAAGGTATGACCATTTAAGATTACTTACAAAAGCTCCCTGTTTGCTTATTGCCTCGAAGTCCCAGCAATATCTGGAATAGTTCACTTTAAGGGTTCCTCTAAAAAAAATTCAATACAAACATATATTACTATTGTGCACAATTATGAATTCAATTATGCACATTCATGTATACTGAACATGTATGATGCATGTTCATGTCAAAAATTGTGGTTTCTTATCCTTAATCTTATCACATTATCGATCATGTGAAATCATACTAAGTCCCTCAATCCAGATTTATTTCACAATCTACCTTCGGGTCCACTTTGCTCAATTATTCTCATCATGAAGGTGAGATAATTAGGTAATACTTCCTTTTTAATAGTTTTCCCTCTTTGTCTTAGGTTTCCAATGATACCAAATTCATCTAATTTGGTTTAGTATTCAATGAGTTATGCTAAAAATACCACAGACTGTGTACATTTGACATTTTGACTAATCCATGATAATGCCTCCAAGTTGTACACCTCATAACTCTCAGTTACAATATCCAAAAATTACAAAATTTATACCAATTTAAAGCTAAGATAATAAGCTTCTACTTTGGTGAAGAGACCTCAGTCTAATTCGGCCTACATCAATACTTTTTATTCAAAAACTATAGGATATGATTTTTGTCCCTGGTAGTGCTACAGCCTAAGCCAAGACTCAATTTCATGCCAAATTTTCAAAATCTTAGACACAAAATTAAAATTTGACTTCTTCAATAAAGTTATTGAAATATGTCTCTAGTTTAATCTAAATTAAGAAACAACTTATTTGGAGATCCACAGTTCAAGTTATAATCTAAATACCAAAACAAGTTCAGTGAAAACACTTCATTTATCATAATTCTACCAGCTTTTCCACAAAACAGACTTTTGGGTCAATGTTACATGGTCATTTTGACAACAAAAATGAAGAATTTAGGCCAAAAATTCTTTTAAAAATTTGTTCCTTTGTGTCTTAAGTTTCTACTGACACCAAATTTATGCAATTTGGTTTAGTATTTTGAAAAGTATCCCCCAATGACTACAGACTATTCACAAACAGTGACAGATTCTAGATACTCAACTTCAAGCCAACTTTTGGCACACTTAAAGACAGAAATAAAATTTAACTCCTTCATTAAATTTGTATATATAAGTTTCTAATTTAACAAGAATTTAAATTCATCCAATTTAGATACCTGCAGAGCAAGATATGGCTAAAATACCGAAACTTATCCAGTAGAACTACTCATCCAAACCAGTTTCCAACATGTATCAAACCTCAATTCTTTCCCATTTCAGTACACAGTTGATCCATATCAAACATCAAACAACACATGATCAAGTTTATAATTCCCTTACCTTACTAAACTTCAAATTCAACTCTAAGAATCCAGCTAAACCAAGCTTCCAAACATCTAGCACATACCTAAGTTTAAGGTGTAACTTTCAGCACCAACTAGATAGTATTACATAAAGTTACATGACCTACTTCTT
>JANIHZ010000210.1:48991930-49006972 GCA_027478365.1 Erythroxylum rufum | reverse complement strand
ATGAATGTGTCCTTATGAATACAAATGTGTTTCAAAGGATTTATGTGATGTGAATTGAATATGATTGTTTATGAATTGGGAATTTGTGTAGTTATATGTAATGTGTAAATACATAATGTATTTATTGGTACATTATTGCAAATGTTTATGTTTATAAGGTATGTTAAGTTTGATCAAATGTGAATGAATATGTTCAATTTGAGAAAATGGAATAAAGACATATGTTATGCACTATATCATTTACATGTGATTCTGAAATCTAAAATGTTTTGTTTTTAAAACTGCCAAGTCCTAGCGGTGGGTAAATAGGTATGCCTAGAAAAGTTTGCAGTTGCTCCTGTAACTTGACACTAAGGTGTCCCCTGATTATTGACACTACGGTGTTCCCTGATTATCAACACTACGGTGTCTCATAATTTAGAGATATAAGTCTCTTCTGTTTTTAATACCAATCATGGTATCTTCTGTTCTGGTCCCGTTACCTACTTTTGTAAAAAAGATTAATAGGCTAACTTGTTTTGTGTTCTGATATATGTTCAATTCTAATATAAGCTAAGTTTAGTTCTGATACAACTAAATTTTGTTATGATATAATCAAGTGATTTTTTGACACAATCAAGTTCTGTTCTGATACTTTAAAGTTCTGTTTTGATATTATGGTATTATGTTCGGATACTTGTAAATTTTTTTCTGAAGCAAGTATATCCTGTTCTAATATGTTATATTTTGTTCTTATGCATATAATGTTGGATTGTTCTTTAATATGAACAGTTAAAGATTGTATAAGATGTGATCTGATTTTGTATATGTGAATGTTAGATGACTGTTAGAAACAGTTGCCAATTTATATCTTGTTTAGTTATTTCCCCACTAAGTTTTATGCTTAGAACGGTGGTTTTGCCTCCGTGAAAGTTCTGATAAGAAGGTTTAAAGACTGGGACAAAGACAACCGCAGTGGTTAAGGAGATTATGTTTTGTTTTGGAAATGTTTAGTTTGTTTTTGAGTTATATTTAATGTAATGAGACATATTAGAATTTGTATTTTGTTTGATGGTTTGTAATAACCTTAATACAGGTTGGATTTAGATTTAGGGCTTGTATGTGATAAGTACCATGTGTATATTATGTTTTGAATATGACTCATGAAATGAAATGTATGTTACTTGAGTTTCTGGAAATGCTTTAGCATGTTTTGGATTGTTCCAATACTGTTTTGTGTGACATCTGTATATCCTCCCAGGGGGTATATGGGTGTTATATAAGGTCACCGTCTAATTGTCCTCCCAAGTGCATTTGTGCATCATTATGTCCTTGAGAAACTTCACATACTTAGGCATATACTCCAATGCCTTCACCAAAGATAAATTAATCTGAAGCTTCTTCAACTTCTCCAAGAATTTGGAGAATTGAGTGTCTACTTGATGTTGTCTCACCCTCTGCAAATATGGAATCTTAGACTTATAGGATGGTGGTGGCACATATGGCTTCTCTTCTTCTTTCTTTTATACCTTCTCTTCTTCTATCTCTTTGTCTATACATTTCTCCTTTTATTGGCTATCATTTTGCATACTTGGCTCCTCCAATTACTTGCCACTCCTAAGTGTGATCCCTTTAAGTTGTTCCTTTAGATTGGCCTCGGTGTTGCTTGGTAAGCTTTTTGCATTCCTAGAAGACAAAGCATTAGCAAGTTGACCTATCTGTACTTCTAAGTTGTGGATGGATGAAGCGTCGTTTTTCGTAATTTGGTCAAACTTTGCCTTTATTCTCTTCTTGTCTTCTTTGACCTTCCTCTTGGCTTGAGAATTTTGAACTCAATATGTCCATTAACTTGTCCATTTTTCTATCCAAAGACTCAAGTCAGTCTTGCTGAAATCTGGGAGGTCTTTGTGCTCTCACTTGGCCACCTGCATTGTTAGTATTCCACAAAAAATTTGGGTGGTTTTTTCACCTAGGATTGTAAGTGTTAGAGTATGGATCGTTACCTCTTTGCTACCAGCCCAAGTAATTTACTTGTTCTGTACCACTAGCTCCCAGCAAGAAGCAATAGCTATGCCATGGTTGTCTTACCCACATAACTCACATTGTAATTTCATGGCCTTGATTGTGGATGAAGAAGCTCCTCGTATGTTACTCAACTGCTAGGTAAGGGCGGTAATTTGTGCTTGCAAGGTTGTCACTGAGTTAATTAAAATCATCCCTTTTTGTTCTTTGGACCCTTTTCTACTCCTTTCATTTGACCATATGCAGTTGTTGCTACCATCTCTTCCAAAAGGTCATGAGCTGCATCAATAGTTTTCCTCATCAAAGACCCTCCTACAACTACATCTATGGTTCCCCTTATGCTCTGATTCACACCATTGTAGAATGTTTGCAAAAGGAACTCCCTCAGAAGGTTGTGGTGGGGACAACTCCTTTGTAATTCCTTAAATCTCTCCCAGGCTTCAGACAACAACTCCCCATCATTTTGTTGAAATTTTGTGATCTCCTTGATGATTCTTGTTGTCTTAGTCAAGGGAAAGTACTTCGTCAGGAAAGCTTGGGCTAGCTGCTCCTAGGTAGTGATTTGTCCTGAACTGAGTGAGTTATACCATGCCTTTGCCTGATCCTTCAAGGTAAAAGGAAAAAATCTTAACCTCACAGCCTCATCAGACATCCCATTACACCTAAAGGTGTCGTAGATCTCCAAGAAGTTAGCAAGATGGGCATTAGGATCTTTGTTTGACAACCCATAAAACTGCACATTGCTCTAAAGTATGTTGAGGAGTGCAAGCTTGATCTCAAAGTTATTGGCTTAAACCGCAAGCCTTACAACTCATTGAGGACTGAAACCTGGCCTCATAAAGTCCATTAATATCCTCTCAGCTCCTCCTTGCTCTCCTTATTTTTCCTATTCCTTTGTATTTTGTCTTGACATCTACCTCTTCTTAACTCTCTTTTGTGCCTTGTAATATCTGAAAACTCTTCTTCGCTAAACTTGCTAAACCTTCTCATGCTCCTTGTGTTCATACACCTGCAAATATGCAAGGAAGAGTATCAAACACTCATAAATCAAAGTCTCCCAAACTAAACAAGATGCTAAACAAAACAATCCCTGGCAACAATGCCAAAAACTTATTGATTGCAAAAACAAACTACTTGTTTTACGCTAAAAACTACAAGTATACGAGTCGTTACTTATAGTAAAAAACGAATATCATCCCACAACGATTGTGCTTAGGCACCACTTAATTCAAGTTGTGCTTTGTTTAAGACTCAAATTCAAATAATAAAAAACTAAAAAATAAACTAAATCAAACAAACTAGCATTGAACCAATAATGTAACAAAAGTGCAGAAACTTTCATATCAAGATTAAAGATCACTTTTTCCCTATCTTGTCTCCCTCCAACCTTGTTGATTGAATTATACCTCACCTAAGATGTCCTAATGTTTCAATCACCCTTTCTCAAGGTGTAATCAAATGTCCCTAACCAAATTAAATGGAACTGACTATGCAATCTCTCAATCTACAAAATCAGTCCACCAATTTAACTAGTTATGAAGCTATCCTTTGGGTAATCAAGTAATTAGTCAAGATCTCTCTCTAACTAATCAATTAATTTGATAAATGCAGGTCTATAGGGTGCCAACTCTCATTGTACAGCCTTACAGAATTTACCCAACTCAAGTTCTCAATATATTGTAAGGTTTAAGCACAACATTTATCAAAAGCATTTATTCATTCAATCAATAAAGTAGGAGTTCAATAAGTAGTTTAAAAGTAATCTCTACAATAAATTTAGCCACGTATAATTGAAACAAGTTCAACCATATCCATATTCTCCAGAATACAAAACATACTGAAAATAAAACAAATACAATGGTAGCTTTCTTCCCTTTTTATCTGAAAATATGGAAAATAGAAGCTTGATGGAAGCTCTTGATTATCAGTCCCGATTCCCACCTTTTGCCTTAGAAGCTTGTGACTTTCCGTGAATGGTTGAGAGAAAAATCTGTATAGTGGCTACTGCCTTTCTAATTTGTGTAAGGAAGGCCTAAGGTTTTTTCTATTTAGGGTAACCTAAGGTCTTTTCGGGGTCCGAAAAGATTGAGAAGTCCCTTGAAAACTTGAGTTTGGAAGTGTTCCCGCGTGCATCCCAACACTGGCCACGATCGTGGCCTATATGACACTATCGCGGCCTTTGAGTAAGCTCTTTGCCAATCCTGGTGCTTCTATCACAATTATGGCCTGTATGCCATGATCGTGGGCCAATATTATGGCTCAAGTTTCCTCCAAAACTCCTTCATTCTTCGATATTGACCATGAAATAGTGGCAAGCTCATCAAGGCACCTTAAATACACAACATTGAAGCTTAAAAGCATACTCTAACCCATAAAGCATGTAAATCACAAATATTTAATGAACTAACACAATTCTAACCTAAACACATATTAAATAATCAAATTAACAACTAAACATGCACCAAACTACCCACTAAAACATGATGCAATCTACAACTATCAGTCATCACTCATTTGTCTATTCCATGTTGTACATATACATATTATAAAATTTAATATCCCTTAACATTATCATTTAAAAGTAGTATTACATCATTACATTTATATGGTAATCCAAAAGAGACATTACACACAACTTAAATTCTTAATTAAAAACTGTTAAGAAACTATAATTTCCTTCATTTCATATACAACCATTGTTTAATCAAAAGACACATACAAAGGTACTTTTACTTCTAACGGTTGTCCTTAGTCCCTGCAGATGATTCATGTGCCTTACTTCTATTTCATGGACCTACACGGATTAACACTTGTGGTAAGCCTGAAAGCTTAGTGGGGAAATACTTAGTTTGGATGACCACTCATATCAATCATCCACCAATCACACACACATTTATGAATATCATAAACTCATGTAAACAATGATGGCATAATTAAACAAAGTACATAATGAAAATATGCTTCAACTATACACTGTAAATTCACATTTTTAAGTGAAATATTGATTTTCAAAGCTTATAAGTACAAATTATTCATATTGTCATGTTGTATCTCTTATTTATAATTTTTTAATTTCCTTTCTGTGTTAATCCTGCATATTCCTATGGTTGTGGATAACGGAAGTTGTGGATAACCAAAGATATCAAATCGTGGATACCCGAAGGCATCAAACTATAAATACCCGAAGGTATTGGATAATGGAGACACTATAGTCTTGAAATGAAGACACCAATGGTGTCAAACTGTAGCAGGTTGCACTGTAACCCTATAGGCATGCCTTCTATCCACCACCAAGACAATAAAACAAGCATTGTAACATTTTCCTTTTAACCATTTGCCAATTTCATAATTCACATCTTGATAAATCATACGATATTTATTTGAAATCATAAAATCTGTATTTGCATTCATACATGCAAGTCATAACTTACCATGATTAGAAGGGTATCAAAATCACACTTTTATAATCATACTATACACATATAAGCAATAAATATACATATAAATCATCTTTATACATGTAAATTTCCTTTAGCATACATTATAACCAATCTTAAATTTCAACATTTAATCACCCACTCCATATATGGCAAGTCATTGTTGGGCTCCGTTTTCGGAGCCTAACTCTTGGTCGTCATAAAAACGTGGGCGAATTCCAATGAAATCTCCTTAACCATTATCGGTTCATTGCAAGGATTTCAATGAACCCATATTAGTCATCATCAGTTCATCGTCATTCTTTGGTACCATCCCAAAATTTTCCCGTTTGATCAATTGATAAACGACAATCCATTCTTATGATTATGTCCTCAATCATATTGTACCTGTCAAATTTCTCCGGGAGTGACGGCGGGTTCGCCATGACAAGTTAATGTTTCGCCGTGGCAAAACCATGCAAAAAATTTCCAAATACTCTTCGAGTGAAGTTCTCCGCTGCAAACATTTGGCTTCGCCGCAGCGAAGTCACCAAATCAAATAAAAGAAGACCTCTCGGACAATTACGCTGTGAGGAAACTCTTGGCTTCGCTGCAACGAAGTTGACAAAAATCACACCAAAAAACCCTTACATCTATCCTAACCTTACATTCATTCTTAATCGTCCCAATTTTACTTCCTCTAATGCAACATCATTTCATAACAATTCATCTACCAACATTATTTCATTAAACTCTCTAATCTCTAGTCATTTAATTCATTCCTTACAACTAATTCTCATTCTTCACAATTTCCTATCTTTTTTTCCACTCAACATCATTAATACATAATTCATAATTCATTAACATCAAAAGATAAGAGTTCTTATAAAGTTGTAATGACATTTCAAACCATAATACATCAATGTCTCAAAATCCCAAAATACATAAGTTACTTGAACTAATAATACTTGAAATGCAACTAAAGTCCCATGGTTACAAAATCTAGCTTAAAATACAAAAATATGCAACTTGGAGTGATGCCTTGCCTCTCTTTCACTCCATCTCTTGCTCATCACCTGGAGGTGGGAATAGAATGGGGGTGAGCTTAAAGCTCGTGGGTAACAAATTTATAATCGAGAAAGAAGCAAAAATCATTTTCAAAACTCATTGCCATTGTACATTTTCATAACCATAAAAATTTCTCAATAAGAATCATCAAACACTTATTTCTCAAAATTCTTAATTTAACAAACAATTCATGAGCAATTATAAATCATGTATGCATCAAACTTGTTAACATATCATAAGCACATAAGCACATTAGAATGGTTTGAGTGGATCCAAAAATAGAACGTACTACACATTTCCACATAATGGTCCTGTGTAGACGTGAATAGAACATACTATTATAATCCTATTTAATGATCTTGCGTAGCCGTGAACTTAAGGGAGTCCATAAAGGAGCTCCATGCGACTAGTGGGCAGGCAGAAGAAGCCTTTTGTCAAAGTGCACTTGACTTAACTTAGGGGACACTTAACTTAGGGGACCACCACAAACCCACATAATTATGCATTTCACGTCTTGTAAACATATTGCCTAAAATGACACATTTTCGAAACTTGATTTCATAACCATGATATCGTTTCAAAATCAATTTTCTTTCAAAATCATTTCGATCATTCATTTCATAAACCAATAACATAATTCATATACAAACATGTAGCAAATTCTTAAAGCATTTAAAAAGCAATAAATGCACAAGAATAAAGTTGTTGAAAATCATTTATTTTCATTTCTTGAAAGGTATATTAATGGCTTATTACTTAATTATAAAAATGTAACCCACCTTGAATTTCCTTGCTTATAACTTGCTCAAATGTGCCTCTCCTCTTGCTCCTCTTTCCTTGCTTGATTTCCTTAACAATAACCAAAATTCCATTCAATTTGGGGAAAGTTATACCTCAAATATTTTTGGACTGTTCTTATACTGAAACAATATTCTATGCTCAACTTCCATCCAAAAATTCAAACTCTTAGAGACTGAATTAAAACTTGATTTCTTCAGACAATTTGTAGCCTTGTGTCTATAGTTTACTCCAAATTAAAAACCACTCCACTTGACTAACTACAGAGAAAGTTATGCCTAAAATATGGAAGCATGTTTTGTGTAGGAAAGTTCGATTTCGTCGCGGCAAACTTTCACAAAAACATACGAATTTCCAGCCCTCTCATCCCATTTTCCAAATTCCAACCTCCCACCTTTCACATATAACCCATCTTGAACCTAAACCATCTTTTCTACTTAATTTCAACTCAATAACATTCACAAACCAATTCATAATATCTATTTGATCATTAACTAGAAAATTACAACATTTACATATACCATTCATCAACAACTTCCTACACATATTCAACTTCATTTTCACTTCTAACTATCACTAAATATGGTTCATCCAACAAATTAAGAAGGGTTGATGCTTATACTTACATGTTTAACTTCAATGTCTTCAAACTCTTTAAGATCTCCTAAAAAAAAAAACTCTAGCTTCCTTCTTTTCTTCTTCTTCTTTTCTCTCCCACAAAACTCTCTCTCTCTTCTCACTCATGTTTCCTTCTTCTTAAAAAAATGCAAGACAACATTTTTCTTTCCAATTATGCCCTTAATGAATGTGATTTGTCCTTTTTGCCCCTTCCTTTAATGCTTATGGCTTTTAAACTTAAGTGTCTTGCCAATTTTGCCCTTGAACACTCTTGCTACCTTAATTCAACTAACCTTTGAAATAAATCCTACTAATGGACATAATTATTAACTCCCAAAAAAATTTTATTCTATCAAAACCTCATACTTAATAGAAATCATGCTTAATTCAATAAGAAGGAAGTTCGGGGGCCAACAGTCATATATTTCATTTATTTCTAAGTTTTTGCAAAGTTTCATAAACATCTGAAAAGGTTCAAATATGATTCAGTAAAAAAATATGAAAGTGAAAAACTTAAAATAGTGCATTGGGCTAAGCCCATGGTGGGTTTGAAAATAGGCGAACAAATCAGTCCAGAAACAAGTTACACGACGATCTCCATTTGTTTCGTAATTTTAACATAAAAAAAATTCAATTTAGGCTTTGAGGTCTTCTAAACATTTATCTTCTATATCTCTAGTTTCCATAGCACCAAAAATCATACCATTTGGACTTCTAAACCATGGAATATGCACCAAACATCACAAGTTACTCCAATATAGGGGCAACATTAGGTCATCATTTTCAATCTCAAGTTCCAATGTATCATAATTCCAGAATTAAATTTGAGTCTCTTCTAGATACTTTTAGTTATATGTCTTAAGTTTCATCTCCAATTGGAATCACCCAATTTGGAGGTCTATAGCCCAGGTTATATCCAAAACAATAGGGCTGGTTCAAGTGAACCGAGAACCTAAGACAGAATTTCACTAAACGTTACTCTCTCTTGTCACATTTAACCAATTCCATGCAAAGTAACAGTAGGAAATCATTATAGAAACCATTCCATGTCCAAATAAATCTTTATATGCATTTAAGTATTCACATATGCAGAAAATAACTAAGTGTAGTCCCAAACCTTGAAATTTTTCAATTAGCTCTTCTTCTAGTGCTCTTCCTTCTCTTTCCATTTAGCTTTGCTTGATTCACTAACTAGAAACACCACAAATACATATCTCAATCCTAATTCCAACCTTTTAATTCCAACTCTTAATGGGCAAAGCAAAAAAAGATAAAAATGAGAAGACAAACCACTAACTTTTACCTTGATTTCGCCTAGGATTGGCTTGATTCCTTATACAAAATGATGTGATTAAGGAGATGGAATGGAGAGGAGATAAGAAGAGAAAATTCTAGAGTTAAAACCCTACATACACGTCCCTCTCCCCTCTCTTCTACTTTCCTTTTCATGAAGTTTCTAGTCTTAGACATATGTTTAAATCCCATTGGACCATATGTTGATTTTTGGCAAAATTGCATATTTGGTCCTTCTTCTTCCTTTAGTTCCCACATTGGCATATAAAATCATCAATTGATTTCATTCTAGTTCATCTTTCACATATAATTAGTCATGTCCATGCCTAAATGAAGAAATTACCAATTTACCCATGTCTTTTAAATTAATTATCATTATATACCTTACTATGCTTAGATACACTTAATTCTTTATGTTCACTTCTTAATAAACCCTAGACATATTATAATGCAGATACTTTAATGCTTCTAAGGTATATATTGGGCCTTATATGAGGTCTCCATGGATATGAAAACTTAACCTATCCTGCTAGCTCTCCATTGCCATGAAACTTCATTATAGGGATGATTTCAGGCAACTCCTTCTTAGTATCAACTTCTATGCATACCTTTGCATATCCTACCCTTTTGATGTTAGTAGTGTTATCATCCAATTCTATAAGAGTAACCAAATAGCTAGCTAAATAGCTAAATAACTCAACTCCAAGACTATTTCTCCACTTTTTGAGAAAGGCACCACATTCTGAGTAGATGGGAGAAGAGGGAAGTCTTCTTGCTCTGGATGAAGCTCAGGATTAGCTACAGGAAAAGGGGGTGTGGTTGAGGGTCTAGATGACATTTTGCTAATAACGATAAACTGTCAAGATATGGATCAGGAAGGAAAGTTGAACCAAGGATGACTTTAAAAGGAAAGAACCCGATTCAAACTGAAAGAATGAACCAAGTAGCAGCAGGTAGGCATAGAAGAGAAGAAGGAAAAGGAAGGACAAGGGAAGGGAGGCAATGCACACTATAAGGAAGACACAATCAAAGTGGGAGGGATGGACAATCATTCAATCTCATATTCCTGAGTGCAAGCATCCTAATGTTAACTTTGCAACTTTTAATAATATTAGGTCTTATATATCTTCTCCCTCAGGTATTCTTCTTCTTTTTGTACTCGTGCCACTACAAAAAAACGCCAAAAGAGAGTTTTTTTAATAATAGCATTAGATTAAAAGGGATTAACGTGTACATAAGGGGAACTTATAAATAACAGGAAACAAAGCGACATCTCTATAACCAATAAACATGCAGTTGATCAGCAAAAGAATGACATGTTTATATTTCTTCTGGGATTTGGAGTGAATTAGACCAAGACTTCAGGGTAAACGTTTTGATTGAAGATCCACCACCGTTTTTGATACTTTAACAAGTTTAACTCTCTCGCCATTACTAGGGAAGGTTGAATCTATATTCACCGCACACACAAACAAATGTAATAGTTAGTCGAAAAAAATTACAAAAATGGATTAATCACTCACAAGGGATCAATGACAAAAGAAACATGGTATTTGAAAATATCCTTATTTTTGGTGGCAACAAAATTTTGACTATACATTGTAGTCATTTGACGTATTCATTTTTGTGTTCTATTAATATATGCCAATAAACTTCTAATTAATTTTCTTTATTTTTATATCGATAAAAATTATAGTTGTTTTCTATTAAATAAGTATTAGATAAATCATTAAATACATAAAATGACTGATAAATAATGTAATTTAAATAAATTATTTAATGAATAATTATTTAAAATTAAATAATAAAGCTAATTTCAATAATATTTATAAAATTTAATCTATCTCAACTCTTATAACTAATTTTTTTTTATTTTGATTAGTTGTGAATTGAATCACCCCATAAAACCAATCTTCTTAATTTCACACCATACTAGTTAGAAAATAGTACAAAATTGTTAAATTTCGTACTGGCCGGTGGTACTGTTCAGTGTTTAAAATATAATTCAAATATCGGTTAGTACCGTAAATTTAAAAAAATTAGAGGACTAAAATGTTAAAAAATACCTAGCAAATTGTTTCCCATACTCATTCAACCATTCCCCCTATGTTGCAGTTTGCTGGCTCCTCTCTTCCACCAGTCGTTAGTCTTAGAACCATCATCATCAGTTGTCGCTAGTTACCAATCGTACCAGCTATTGCCATTCTCTAGTCATATTGTCGCACCTGCCAGTAGCCACTCTCTAGTTGCACCAACTAATCATGCCATCGTTGTGAATCACTGCCAGTCCCTACCAATCATCACCCTCTTGTGTCGTGTTGTGTTCTAAAATTGCAGTACTGTGACTTGTCACTTATCACTTATCACTTGTAAGCTTAAGCCAAGGTTGCATTTTGGTAGTGTATCTATGTGTGTCGATTGTGGAACCTTGTATGTGTATGTATGATTGCTTGTGTTGTAGGCTTGTGGATGTAGTGTATCATCTATCATGGATGGCTTGTGAAATATGAAATATGCAATTGTGATTTTGGAATATTGAAATGGAAGTTTAGATTTATGTCATTCATAAAAATTATCATGTTATTCACTTGGAAATTAGAATTGGTTATGTTTCTAACTTTTTGTGATGATTGAGAACTAGAATTTTAAATTGGATTATGAGTTTAAGGTTATTTTTGTCTAAAATTTAAGATTGAGATATACTGAAATTTGAATAAAAGGTTAGTCTTTATTATAAATGGTATATATTATAAATTTAATTTTGTAATCCTCAAAATGGATTAGTTAATTTATGGTTGAATTATATGATTTGTAATTATACAAATTAAATTATAGTTGCGATTTTATATTTGTAATTGGATTATTTAATCAACTAATCAATAATTATACAAAATAAGTTACAGTTAAAAGTTTACGATTAAATCACATAATTATACAAAATAGGTTATAATTGTGAGTTTTTGTTTAAATTATGTATTTACACAAAATAAGTTATATTTGTAATTTAATGGATGAATTATGTAAGTACAGAAATTAAATTATAGATGTGAGTTTATAGTTGAATTATGTAATAACATAAAATGAGTTATATAGTTGTGACTTTTATGTTTATGATTGAATTATATAACCATACAAAATAGGTTATAGTTGTGATTTTACTTTTGAATTATATGATTACACAAAATAGCTTATAGTTGTGATCTTATATTTGAATTATGTAACCAAACAAAAAGAGTTATAGTTTTGTAGCAATCGATGTATATATTTAATGTTTGGATTTAGAAAGAAACAACAGTTATTGCGAAACTATTATTGATCTATTTCTTCATATTTTTAAACAAATTTATTTTGATATGAAGTTATTAAGCTAATCTTGATATATTTCTTCATTTATTTTTAAAGATAAGTGGAAGAAAGTTCAAGTACTCCTGATAATTCAACCACTTCAAGATGCTTTAATGAACCAGCGTGGGCTTATGTTAGATTGGTTCTTAGAATGAAGAACCATACCATTTGTTTGTTTTGTAAGATGCATATGAAAGGTGAAGGAATCACTAAATTAAAGAAGCATTTAGCTGGGGTCAAAGGTGATGTGGACCCTTATAAAAAAGTGAGTCATGATTTAAAATTACAAATAAAGACTTTATTTGAAGATTATCAGCATGAGAAAGATAGAAGGCAAAGATTGAACTATGAAATTGGTGGTGGAATTTTTCTTATAGTGGTCAAGATTATAGTGGAAATTTTGAAGGTGGTAGTATTCCTACTCAATAAGAAGGGAATGTTAAGCCCCTGATGTTAGGAAAAGGAGAAGATAGGTGTCTAATTTTTTTGTAGCATGAATAACTCCTAGAGCTCAACCTTCAATATATAGTACCTTACAATTTAGAGAATGACTCATAATGTAGATATGCAATGACTAGATACTGGTATGATTTAACTATATCATTCAATGATGCCCAGTCTTATTATTATCAGCCTGTGGTAGATGTTATTGCCTCTTATGTTCTAGGATACAAAGCTCCTTCAATTTAGGACTATAAAGGTAAAACTCTGAACAACTATATTTATGAAATAAAAAGTTATTTGGATGAAAGAAGAATGACTTTTTGGTTTCAATCATGTGTGGTGGTTGGACAAATAGAAGATAAGGAACTATTATTAATTTTTAGGTTTATTTTGCAAAGGAGATAATGTTTTTAAAATCTATTGATGCATCTGACCTTATTAGGAATGATGATACTCTATTTCAAATATTTGATGAAGTTGTAAATAAATTTGGGCCATAAAATATTGTTCAGTTCATTACTGACAATAATTTCACTTATAAAGTAGCTGGAAGAAGATTGCAAAATCGATATAATTCTTTTTATTGGACTCCTTGTTCCATTGACCTGATGTTGAAAAATATAAGAGATGTTAGATATTTTCTTATTATTGATGAGAATGTATAGAAAGCAAAAAAGGTGACCAAGTTCATTGACAATTGTGCATGGGTTATAAATTTAATGAGAAAGAATTTCACAAATGATAGGAATTTGTATCGTCGTGCTATTACTAAATTTGTAACTAATTTCTTATCACTTTAATGTTTTATTCTGATAAAGAAAGAGTTGTGACAAATATTTTCAGGTGATAAGTAGGTTGCATCTCATCATGTTAGGTCTAATGCTGGATTGAAGGTTTCTAAAATATCACTTAAAGATAACAAATTTTGACCATAATGTCAATTTGTCGTCTGAGTTTGTAAGCCTTTAGTAAGGATACTTTGTCTGATTGATAGTGATAATAAGGCAACAATTGGTCATTTTTATGATATCATAGGGAGGGCGAAGGAAGTAATCAAGACCAATATGAAAAATAGGTCTTCTTTGTACACACCTTATCTTGCAGTTATTAAAGAGAGATGAGAAGGATAACTTTACTCTTATTGTCTATAGCTGGGGCATTTTTTAGTCCTAGTATCTATTTCATACCAAGTTTATAAAGAAAGTTAAAGTTAATAGGGGAATGCTATCAGTTATTACAATAATTGTTGCTCATAAGATGATGCAATATTTCTTAAGCTCACAAATAGAGATTTATAAAGATGCTTATGGTGATTCTGGGATGTAAATTGTTATTCGTCAAAGAGACAAACTTAATCCAGCTATATATTTTTTATTTTTGTTACTTGTTGAAAATTAATCATCACTTTATTTTGTTTATAATGCTACTTTTGTTGTCTTACAGTTACTTGGTGGAAACGATTCAGAAGTGATGTTCCAAAATTGTAAAGGTTTACAATTTACATTCTAAGTCAATGTGTGAGTGTAAAAAGGTGTGAATCGGATTTTATAGATGAGAGTGACTTGGAATATAATCTTTGATGATAAAGTACTGACATGTTATTTCGTGCAATGAATTTGAATGATGAAAATAATAAGGCTCCTCTTAATGATGAGGATTTTGTACCAAATGAGAATTGTAAACAATGCAATTTGAGCGGGTATTTGATTGAATAAAGTTCTAGGTTTTTATTTTTTCTCTTCTTTTAATTTCACTTATGCTTGATTTGTATTTTAAATTCTACATGTGCAATATAAATATAATTCTAAATATTTTTATTTCAGGTTTCACTTCTAGTTAGTTATTTCTTCAGCATGAACTGTAACTGTAAATTGTAATAGCTAGAGAGTCATAAATATTTATTATTCTTTTTATTTGATGTTTTAATATAGTTATTATTTATTATATAATGAAATTGTAACATTTTAAATACTCTATATTATTCTTAATTTTGTATTTGTATTATGAAATATGTGAAAAACAATATTAATAAAAACAAATAGGTTACTGTTAATTTTAA
>JANIHZ010000210.1:48942029-48952526 GCA_027478365.1 Erythroxylum rufum | reverse complement strand
TGTGCACAAATGTTACTGTGTACCAATTCTAGTATGCATGAACAGTCCTATATAATCCCAATCACTCTCATCCTATGCCAATTTACTATTCTACCCTTCTAGTAGAGGGTGGGATGTTACAATTATAGAATTATTAACTACTAATGAAAACAAAACCAATATGATTATAAAATAAATAATTCAAGTTATTAGTCCAAATAGCCAAATTTTCAAATAACATTAAAAAGTTCTTGAATTGCCTCCCAACAATTGTTTCTTTAAAAGTCTTTCAATTAGAATCTTCTCTTAAACTTAATTGATTTTTTGAACAATGCAATTATTCCTTCTTCATAATGATTATATAGAGTGTCGTTCAAAGGGTATTCATCTCTTGTTTTGACTTTCTTCCTTACTATTGCCTTTTTTCTTACTTTTCTTGCACCTTGACTCATTTCATTATCTCCTTTTGCAAAATATCATAACAATTAAATTGTCTCGAGTCATTATTAAGCATAAACAAAGTTTCATCATTTTAAAAGAAGTTATTAATCTCCACCAACCTTAGTTCACTTTTCCTAATATTTATTATGGAACTTGTTGTAGCAAGGAAAATTATACGTAGTAGTAGGAAATTTTCTTGTCCTTTTCTATATCCGTAAAATAAAAATTTTCTATATATATAAATATATCAATTTTAATTATGACATTCTCCTTAATGTCTCTAAGACGTTTTATCCAGTTATCAACAAGATACATTCCTCTCTTTGGGATTGGTTCACACATTCCTAACCCTTTTATCACTGAATAAGATATTGTATTAATACTTGCTCATAGAAATGCTAATTCTTTATCAATATAGACACCACTAGTAATGCAAGAAATATTTGTCTTTAGGTCATCTAACTTTAGTAGTAAGGTGTCTTATTAGAGGATTTCAATATTGCCTTCATTTGATCTTGTCTCTAAAACATCCTCCTCTAGATCCTCCTCTTATGCATCTTCCTCTTTTATATTTTCCTCACACTCCTCCTAAGTATTGGTCTCTTCCTTGATGTATTCTATATTAATCTTGTAGGGTAAATAATTCCTAATTGATATTCCCTCACTAGTACCCTTAACTTACTATCTTCTTCCTTTTTGGTATTAGTAAAATCCTTATCCCTTAGAGGAACTTCCTTTATCTATTAACAAGGTTTAGGCATTATATTGCTAGGCATTGAACTTCATAGTATTAGTCATTACCTTTGTCAATTAACCAATCTGAAATTTTAGATTCCTCATTGAAATTTCATGATTTTGTAGTCAAGTGGCAGACATTTGATGAGGTCATTTATAACTTTTCCTAGACTTAGTTGCTTCTTTTCTACACAAATCTTAGTGGAGGTTTTCTTTGAGTTGGTTGATTTCTTTAGGAGAAACTAGGATTATTTCTCTACCCCTTAATTATATGTTTTACTATAAGGATTGTTTTGCTTTTAGAATATCCCTTAAAATCAACTTATTATACTTTTCTGTCATAGCATTTATGGCTTGGGACTCTATACTTTGATATCCTCTCCTATATATTTCACTATTCTATAAATGAGCTAATTTTGATGACAAGCTTAGGATATCAAGTCTTTTTTACCATTACCTCCATTTGAACTGCTAGAGCTGTTATACTATCTATATTATAAATTCTAGCTATTATGTTCATCCTTATTGCTTGAATACCACCAATAGTTGTTCATTGAAATCTCTTCTATTAATTATAAGGTACTTCCAAATTTCCATTACTTAGAGCTCCACCTGCTACAATTTCTATTATTTTCCTTATAGAATTGGCCATTACTTATATCTATGTGAGAAGGCTATAGTATGAGACTTTCTTAATAGATCTTTATATCTCTCTTAAGTTTTGAATAGAGTGTTGTTGTAAATTTATAAAATGAAAAGATGTCATTCCTTAATTGTTCTCTTAGATGGTAGAAAGTATATAGTAACATGTTCCTCCTTAAGACTATATTGAGTAGTAATTGATGTGGCAAGTAATACTTTCACTATTGCTTCGGTTAATCCCTTAATATAATTGAACAACAGTAACATTCAGTATGAATCTCGCTGATACACGGGATTTGGGGAGGTCCAGTTATACGCAAGCTTACCCCTAACTAGTAGAGAGGTTGTTTCCAAGTTTGACGATATGTTTAGTTGTCCTATTAATCTTTAAAGTATCATAAAAATTGGCAATGTGTGAGTTAATATCCTCATCTGGTAATCCATTGAATCATACATTCTATTGAAACATCTAGATTACAGTAAGCTTGATCTTGAAATAATCAGCATTAATCCCAATTTCTTGTTTAATACGTTTTTTTCATTTCTAACAAAGTGTTCTTTCAAGTTGTGGGTCTTTTTTTAAAGAAAACAAAAAATTTGGCATCTTGTCATACACAAGTATACTTGTTAAATCAAAGTAAAGCAGAACACAAAAAATAAAATAAGAAAATTTAAAAAGAAAAAATATACAAGACCAAAACTAGTCAATGGATTTTCTAAAATCCATTCCTTGCACAATAAATGACACCACAAACAATAACATGCATTTTGTTTTATTTATAAATTTTTCCACTATTAATATATTACTTATAACTAAGACAAGTATACTTATCATTAACAAGTAATACAATAGTAAACATGAGTCGATCTCTTGTGGGAGCAGTATGGATTGAAAAACCAAAAACTACTAACTAATGAAAACACCATCAGCTCCAAAGTAGTCTTTTTAACTTGGCTAACTATCAAGAACAAACTTAAAACTATGAATCAATGGCATGGTAGGGTCGATGATTTATGCTTATTAGGTAACATGCCAATTGAGGATCGCAATCATCTATATTTCCTCTGCAGTTACTCTAACACCCCGTATTATGCACTTGTTACCTTCTCAACATGGTAGTTACTCTTGTACTGAATTGGGTCTTTAGCAAAACAAAGAAAGGAACTCCAAATGCTACTCTTTTCACTACAACCATCTCCATGACCATATATAGGATTTGGAAAGAAAGAAATAGTTGTAGATTCACTAGCACAAAAGAAAGGAAATATCAGCTTGCAGACAGAATAATCAACCAAATCTGAGCTTGCATTTTTGTCGAGGATGCACAACATTTCCTTTCTATAAACATGAAGAGCATATGGCAACTTTAATTTTCTAATAATTCTTATTATTTTGTCCTCTTTTTTTCTTAAATTCCCTTGTAGATCATTTGTAATATAAAGTAGATGCATCTATAATTTTGAACTCATTATAATGTCGTAATGGTTTCATCTATAGTAATACACTATTCATTTATCAAAAAAAATAAATCAATAAAAAGGGGTATCGTGTTTAGGCAAGTACTTTCTCTAATATTATTTTTCTTTTCATGAGAGGGGATTTATTAATCTAGACTGACAACATCTCTTAAACATTAAAATTCCATTATCTTGAATTACAATTATTTACTTTTATTGGGTGAACTCATATCTCCACTAAGCTAATACTCCTTTTAATGCATTAAAATATGTGATATCCTATGAAAGATTTCACCCTATTACTAGAAAGATAACGTAAATCTCTCTTGATCACCCCATTTAACACCTATTACCTATGTCATTGGCCATTTACAAGAAAACTTTCTTGAGGCATTCAAAAGTTAATTTAAACTAGACTTAACAAAATTATGCATTAAAATCAATCAAAGAAATTCACATAAATATATCACATATCAAAAATTAAGTTAAATCAATCCTTACAAAAATGAAGTCTTAAGGTTTAAATATAGAAAAACATTTACCCATGAATCATAGTCAAAAGAATAAAAGTGAAATGAAAATAAGAAAATTATCGTAGAAATAAGTCCAGTTGAAAGTCTTCATTTTGTTGACCTTTATTGAAATGATAATTTGATCTTGGCTCTTCGATAAAAATAGTCCTGAAACTCTACTTTTCAAGGGTCTTGGAACTTTTCGATGATTAACCCTAACTTTTAGAGGAAAAAAATTGAAAAGTGTATGTAAAGTCTTCAAACGTCTCCCACAAATTATAATTCCAAGCTTTATATACGTGTTAACATCCATGGACATTATCTGGCCACGGCCTAGTTCCCTATACGATCTCTAACTCACCCATACCATGAATCTTGCTATTTCGTCTTGTGATTAGTACATAGTCTCTTTTTAGGTTTTTACGTCATATTTTAGGATATCTCTTTCTATGTTTTAGGATGTCTCTTTCTACACTTGATTTATATTAAGATACCTACCGTCAGAATTTTGGAACAATGGGAACTGGGACTGTTAAGTAAACTTCAAGCTTGCTGTTGAAGGAATATAGTTCTTTGAAGCTCAAGCCCCCTTGCAATTTGGATTTGTAACACTGATTCCAGCTTATCCAGCTAACTTTTCTTTTGCCCGCCAGAAGCCACTGGGACCATTAATTTGTCGGCATACTGTAAAATTGTGAAATCTCTATCGCACGCTTATTCACCTTTCGCTTAAAGTTTGACCATTGTAAACTCTTTTAAAGCCAAAACATGAAAATTAAAAAAGCAGCTCAAATTCTACCATTTCCCCATAAACTCAGACATTGGCTGCAGAACTTGCTATTTGCTAGGCTCGTTAAGCGCAAAATTTACGAAATATTGACTCTGCCCACGGCTCAGTCACAATAATTCGCTTGTATTCGCCAGCAGATTATTCATTCACTAGGATACTAGCCTGACTATATTGGGTTTTTAAACTGGACCTAGCCCAACGAGTGGATATAAGTATGGATGCTTGAAACAAATACACACCTAGCATTTCTTGTCATTATTAATTCTTGAAAGGAAAGCATGGACAAAATCCCTTCTGCGCCACCACTTGGCCAAGTCTGACACCACATATCAATCCCATGGCTCATAACCAACATCCCCCACAAATCACTAATCAGAACAGAAACTACATTAAGTATTAAAGATAAAGTGACGCCGCCACCACAGCCACGAACACGTATCTCCCACTTAGCCATACACTTCCCGTTCGGTAGCGTTCACACTTTCATTACACTCATTCCTCAGCCCTCAATGGGAATATAAAAGATCATTAGATTTTAGACATTTCACGGCGTAGAAATTATGGGGTGCTCCTCCTCCAAACGAATTGAGGCCACCGTAGATGTGTACCGCCCACCGCCTTCAAGTTTCGCTGTATTCGACATCAACTCCATACAAGAACCATGGCTTGCGGTGGATAATGCACCTCAGGAACAAGAGAAGAAAACGAACGTCCCAGCTCCAATACTTGAGAAGCTGAGTACATTCGAAACCGATACTCCTCATTCCTGGGACGAGATTAGAAAAGCTCTTGAAGACCTTAAACCCACCCTCACCAGTAACAATAATCTTCCCGCTACTACGTCTGGGAAAACCAAGAATACCCTTAACTCACAAACGAAAGTTAGCATCAACATAGAGAAGATGCAAGCCCCAAGCAAGAGCTTTTCTTTCCACACTGTAGAAGAACTGGACGCCAAGCTATCAATATCTAAACAGCCAGAGAAGGAGCTAAGGAAGACGGAGTCCACGCGGCTCCAGTTAAAGAAAACTGATGTCAGAGATAGTGAGACACGAGTTCCTCCAGAGTCAGGAAGTGTAATCAAGCCAGTGAAGGAGAACATCTTCATACTAAGGGATAGGTTAGAGAGGGAAAAAGAAGGCAAAACGGCCATAATCACCAAGAGAGACCCACTGAGTGAGTACCCAGAGAAATGCCCCCCAGGGGGAGCCAACTCAGTGGTGGTCTACACAACGTCGCTACGTGGAGTGCGCAGGACGCACGAGGACTGCAACCGTGTGAGAGCCATACTGGAATGGCAAGGAGTGGTATACGACGAAAGAGACGTGTCGTTGCATGGAGAGTATTTGAACGAACTGAAAGAGTTAGTTGGGGAAGGGGCTTTCGTGCCCAGGGTTTTTGTGAAGGGAAGGTATATAGGAGGAATGGAGGAGGTTAATGAGTTGAACGAGTCCGGCCGACTCAGGAAGATACTGAATTTGGCACGTGTTGAAATGGTTGTTGGGAGCTGGCAAGCGTGTGAAGGTTGTGGGGGTGCTAGGTTTATACCCTGCTTGGATTGTGGTGGGAGTTGCAAGGTTGTGGTGGATGGTGGGGTTAAGGAGAGGTGTGCAAAGTGTAATGAGAATGGGTTGGTTCGCTGTCCTGCCTGTCTTTAGTTCTCTGCGAGTCTGCGTCGTTGCTTCATATTAAAAAACTGGAGTTTGTGCTTCTATCAATCAACTCTCTACAATTTTGTCACACATAATGATAATTGTGGTCTGCTTGCCATACGAAAAGTCACCTTATCCACTGATTTGAAGATCAAAATTGCAGTTCGGTATGAAGCTTGTGGGCTGGTATTTTGTGCTTATTGTTGAATCAAAGTTTGGTGTTACTTTAATAATACGATTAGACTTGGATGTCAGAATATAATGTAAATTTGTTGTACCCATAATTGTTAGCAAAGTACCTTATGTGTGATCAAATCATAAATTTCACTACAAGATAATAGATTTTTAGCAACCAAATTATCATTGATATTAATATTATTTTTTTGAAAAGTTGAAAATAATTCAATACTCGGGATAAGACATAAAAAACAGCCACTGTTGCACATGTTACTATTGTACATTACCAAAATTGAACCCTTATGTCATACGAAACTTGGCTATCTGTTCTGTTGCTATCTCATGGTCACTTCATTTCTTAAAAGCCATCATACTTGCACCAATGATAATTAGTTTGGGTGTTGAATGTTGGTTAGCAATATCTATGGGCGGATGGTCTGGGTTGTTATAAATAGTATCAAAATCGGTTCTCGACCCGATGTGCCAGCGTAGGACGCTAGGCCCTAAGAGAGGTGGATGATGAGATCCCTCATCAACTGGAGAGGGGAATGAAGTATACCTTATAAGGGTATGGATACCTCTCCACTATAAGCGAGTCTTCCCAAGGGTGGAAAGAGCAAAACCATGAGGGGTTTGACCCGAGGGACAACCCAAAGCAGACAATATCTATGAGCAGGTGGTATAGGCTGCTACAAATGGTATCAGAGCCGATTCCCAACCCGATGTGCCAGTGTAGGACGCTGGGCCCTAAGGAGGGTGGATGATGAGATCCCACATCGGTTGAAGAGAGGAACGAGGTATACCTTATAAGGGAATGGCTACCTCTCTCCTATAGACGCGTCTTCCCAAAGTTGGGAATAGCAAAACTGTGAGGGGTTTGGCCCGATGGACAACCCAAAGCTGACAATATCTGTGGGCGGGTGGTTTGGGCTATTACAAATAGTATCAGAGCCGATTCTCAACCTGATGTGCCAGCGTAGGACGCTGGGCCCTAAAGAGGGCTAGGGCCTACGAGAGGTAGATGATGAGATTCTACATCAGCTGGAGAGGGGAACAAAGTATGCCTTATAAAGGTATGGATACCTCTCCCTCTTAGACGCGTCTTCCCAAGGGTGGGAAGAGCAAAACTGTGAGGGGTTTAGCCTGAGGGGCAACCCAAAGCGGACAATATCTATGGGCGGTGGTTTGGGCTATTACAATAGTACTACATAAATAAATAAACTTAAAATTTAAACAAAAGTTTATAATTACATAGTTATTATGGCTTATTCAAACTAGTGTAATCCTATCACCCTCTTCTCCATTTAGTTCCTTCTCGCTTTGTTTTATGAAAAAAAAAATGCAATGTACAATAGAAAATAGTGTTTATTGATATAATTATAACTTGTAAATAAAGAACCTACATATTCTTTTCGCATGACAACAATTGATTTAGAGCCTTGGTTGTGAGGAGTTTTCATTTGTCCTTTGTTAACCTTGGCCTTCTCACACTTTTCCTAAATAAAGAAAAAATAGTTATTAAATCGTGTAACAAGAATAATAGAAACACATGTGAAGGAAAAGAAAACAAACCTGAACATTAGGAGAGGCCCAATAAGCATACAAATTACTCCAATTTTCTGGAGACATCTGTTTCAGAATATGTTTCCTTGCCTCCTCATCCGAAAAAAAGATTTGTAATATTGATGCAGTTGATAACAACGATCTTTGATTCTTTGTTTCAATAGTGAAGTGGCACAATTTGAAATATCAAGGTTGTCAATATCAACGATATTCAGCTTCATCTGTGAACAACAAGTAAAAGAGTAATTAATCTTAAAATAAGTGAAACGATACTCATATAGTTAAATAAATTGAAAAGTTACTAAAACTTTATCCAAAACATTCTTTAACAAGTTTTCTTCCTTTAATTGCTTGGCATGCTTTAGGCAAGCTAATTCAATTCTAACAATTTACCCCAACTCACTAGAAAATTTTGTTGTTTTAATCTTGTCTAGAGAACGACCTTGCGAAGTATCAATATGAACTAACAACTTGTTGTTCATTACAACATTCATTCGTTGAAACCCACAACCTTTAGATATACCTTTACCTATTTTTTCGATGTTGATATTGGAATCTGACAATAAATGACTAATGATAAGAAAATATGCATTAAACATGTAAATATATATTTGAGCATAAGTCTATTTGTAAATGTTAAAGATTAACAAATTTGTAGATCCCTCTGTACTAGTTGAGGTAGATAGAGGTTGTTGCTAACTTGTTTTATTGGTGGATGAGGTCGATTGTTGTTGTTGGCTAGGATATGATTGATATGGTTGTTGTTAAGCAGGAATAATTTCGATACGTACCACCTTTTTCCCTTTGTTCTAACAGGTGCTATTATATTAGATATCTATAACTCAAACATCAGTAATCCATATTGGCATCTATAACTCAAACATCAACAATCCACATTAACATAACTCACACACCAACAATCCACATTAACATAACTTAAACATTAACAATTGGCATTAACATAATTATCAATAATCCATATTAGCATAACTTAATCATCAACGAATTGTATTAATATAACCTAACAATCTATAATACGCATTAATATAAATCAATCATTAACAATACACATTAACATAACTCAATTATCAACAATCCGCATTAACATAACTCAATCATCAACAATCTGCATTAACGTAACTCAAACCTCAACAATACGCATTAACATAAGTCAAACATCAACAATTGGCATTAACATTACTCAAACATCAACAATATGCATTAATATAAATGTTACTAACATTACATTTCAAACAATATAAAGAACGCTTTTTTACCCCCAATCATCATAATCAAGATCTTGAAAATCATCATCATTAATTACATTATGATTCGACTCTTCATCACTATTATATTCGACCCAAGTGTAATCGTTATATAATTCATCCTCAATATATTCCTCATCTCTTTCTACGACAAGATTAGCTTATATTAGGATCAACATCTCTCCTATGTAATGATGATATATCTGCATCTTCTATTTGTAGGGCCCCACTATTCAGCTCCAATTCAATCTCTTGATATACTTCATCATCATCTTTACTCATTAGACCATTTCCTTTTTGAAAAAAATCAAAGAGATTTTGGATCTTTTGAATAACTTTCCAATTGTTGCCTACTATAATGTTGTTAAGGTAGAATACTTGCTTTACGTTACTTGCAAGGAAAAAAGGGTCATTTTCATACCATGTGTTATGCTAGTAATATTGTAATTCACTTTTATGTCACCAAGATTAAACCATTTGCACTTAAATAGAACAATCTTTTTATCCTTGATTTAATGCAACTCTATTATTTCTGAGATGACATCAGAAAAGTCAATAAAATCATCCTCATGTTGTCCCTTATGAAAAAACCCACAATTTTGGCTTCTAAGTCGACTGTCTCAATATTGAATGTGAAATATATCTCCATTAACAATGCAACCTTCATATTTTTTGCTATACATATAAGGCTTACATGACAAAGCATATAATGTTGTCGTCGCCTCTAGCAATTTACAATTATGTAACCGTATAATTTGTAAGACAAAATACAATTAAAAGTTAATCTAACATATAAATTTCCATAAGTTAATAATATTCCATCAATAACTTACTCAAATCCTAAACAATGACGGGACCTTAATCTTATGTCTTTCTTCAACATTAACAATCCCTTTGCTTCGAATCTTATCTTTGTGCTCTCTATTTAAAAAAGTATATCGATATTAGGAAATAGAGATTGAACCATAAAATTTAAATATGAAATAATGAATGAGAAGTAAAATACATATATGTATATATGTATGTATGTATGTATGTATATACATATATGTATATATATATATATGTATGTATGTATGTATATACATATATGTATGTATGTATGTATGTATGTATGTTATATATAAATACATATATATATGTATGTATGTTATATATATGTAAATGTATATATTTGCATAAATGATATTTCTTTTGGTTGGGTGGTTGTGCCTAAAGGCATCCAGCCCATGTATCTATACGTGCATCAATCTGTACCAGGAGTGAATCCGCTGGTAATTCTA
>JANIHZ010000210.1:48881398-48896425 GCA_027478365.1 Erythroxylum rufum | reverse complement strand
AATACCGGGAAATAATCATGAATGCATGTACAGTTATTTCATGTGCACAAATTCACTGTTTGCAAATACCAGTATGCATAAACAATTCCAAATCAGTCCTAATCACTCTTACCCCTAGCCAATTTACTATTTTACCCTTCCCGTTGGGGGTGGGATGTTACACGATACGCCAGCAATAGACGATACACGTCATTACAGACAATGCGTCAGCAACAGAGAATACATGATACCAGACGAAGCGCAACACCAGACGAAGCGTAATATAAGACAAAACATGATAACAGAAGAAGTATTATCCTAGACGATACAAAAGGAAGATATTCTAGAACGTTAGTCAGTTAGTTAGAGTTAGTTACAGGACTCAACTAATAACGATTTCTAGAAGATTCAAGAAACAGTTTCCCAAGAAGACAGTAAGAGACTTAGCCTAAAAATACTAGTTCTAGTAGAAGACTAAATAACGCTTTTACAAGAGAAAATTTTGATTGTACAATACTTAAAGAAATTCTATACTCAAAGTGCAAAAGAAAGAGAGCGAATACTACTGTACCATGAAGCTCAAAAATATCTTTCCTAGAGAGAGAAAGAAAGGCTAGAGTCTGGCGGGGCTAAGATAGCAGATAAAGAATACTTTGTGTGAGAGACCTGAAGATGCTCTAGAAGTGTAGAAAGAATACTTGTAAAGTTGAAGAGTTTAGTGAAATCTCAGACAAACTCTGAGGATTGGACGTAGCCCAAGGTTTGAGGTAAGCCAGTATAAAATCGCGGCGTCTATTCTCTAACCTTTATCTTTTAATTTTCTTGTTATTAGACAAGTAGATAATATTATGTGCGATTGCATCACTTATCAACTTTAGTAAAGAGTTTTGTGATCATTTGAATTTTGTAAAGAAATTCAAGAAATCTCAAAAGATTAAGATTTTCGAAAAGATTACACAATTCAACCCCCCTTCTTATGCATTCGATATATTTTACGTGATTTCTATATTAAAAAGTGATTTACTTCACTTGGTAGTACCATATTTTAGTATAATAGGTATGTAAATTACAAAAATTAAGATTACAAGCTGTAATTTTTCTCCATAAGAGAGAATTGCACTAAGATAAGATCCTCCTTTCAATCGTGTTTATTAATGGGGGTGTATTAAGCTAAGCTTAATCTCTTTGAAGAGATTATAACTCCCAGATACTTGAAAAGAGGAAGCTTAGTTTCCAGTCCTATGGAAATTTCTATTAAACCTGCACTAGTATGAGAAGAGATGGGCATATAGTATGAGCTTTTTAGAGGGTTATAAGATAGACATGAGATTTCTTTAAACTTTTCTAGTGATCTACACCATTGAGCATAATGAGATCATCAATAAATATAAGTTAGGACATAACCTAATTTGAAGCTAATGGTATTATTTACATTGGTGATCCTTGTAAGAATTTCCATTATGACAACAAATGATTATAGAGACAAAAGGTCTCCTTATCTAAGACCTTAGCCAGTTTTGAGCGTTGGGATAGTTCCCTGTTAACAATAACCAAATAGCAAGCTAAAGTGATGCATGCTCTTATTTAATTTATGAACTTGTTAGGAAATCTAAGCAGTTGATGGGAGCTTATAATGAACTTCCAATTGTCATTGTCAAATGCTTTGACAAATTCAATCTATAAGGCATAGATGGTGCTATATCCTTCGAAAACCTTATGTGCTAGCATTATGTTGTATGGTATAGTCTACCCATGCATATATGAACATTGAATAAGGTTGATAACGTCAAGAAGAGTAATTTTTAGTTTATTATCCAAAAGCTTTTGAAATAACTTTATATAACATATTACAATAGAAAATCGGTCTGTAATCATTCATACTTGAAGAATTTGGAGTCGTAGGAACAAAGAACAAATAGGTATTATTCAACTAATTCAATAATCTTGCACTCTTAAAGAATTCCATAGTTGTACTGATTACCATTGAACCTCTCTTTTTTTAGGTGCTTTGAAAAAATATAACATTAAATTTATTTATCCCTGAAGCTTTATTTGGATGAAGTGAGAATAATACTACCTTAACTTCATCTATTGTAACATCCTTGATCAACTCTAAGATATGATGAGGAGCGAGGGATCCTACTAGCGAATCTTTAAGCTCCTAAAGTAAGTTTGAAAGATGACTAGTCTTCCTTAGGATATTGTTTAAATGTTCCTTTGTCATTTCCTTGAGTTTGCATTGACCATTGAAACTATTCGCTTTATAATCCTTCAAAGAAAGGGTCCAATTTTTATTTCTCCTGTATTTGATTACACTATGGAAAAACTTAGATTTTTTTATCTCCTTCTTATAATCAAAGAATTCTTTCCTTTTATCTTGATTAGGAGTTGTAATGTCTAAGATATTGTAATAATTTTTAAGCTTAGCCTTTTCTACTACCGTTAGTGAAGCACCTATAGGATAAAGTACTAAGGCTTCTTAAGCCTTATTCATTGCATCAAGGACTTCTTTCTTATTTTGGATTAATGGGTCAAGATTGTTCCTCAAAAGCTATATACATTTGGACTTAATCCTTTTAAGTTTTTGAACATACTAATAAGCCTAAGAGCCTCTAACTTGGAGATATATTCCATAAGAAAATGTATGATCAAACATGGGGTGATAAAATAAGGAGTTAAAAAAAATTAAAGGAGGCGTTACTAATTCTTGATCTTATATCCAAATCAACCATCGAATAAGAATGGTTGGAGATTAAGGGATTCCCAAAGTGAGTGTAACTATTAGGGAATTTTCTTAACTAATTCCTATTTGGTTCAGCCGGATTTTGCCGAGGCTGGATGTTGTCGTTTGGATCCATGATTCTGAATAACTTCTGCTATAGAACACCTGCAAAACAATAAAGGCACGCCGGGGGTTGTTTCCCGGGAGGCCCCTCCGACGCTCAAGTTAGTCTTTTTGTGAGGGTTTTAGTAGTTTTCTGAAGAGAAAAGTAAGGTTTTGGAGTCGTACCTCTATCATGGTATATTGAGAACTATATGTTTGTCTTTGTCTTTGTGATAGATCCATCTGTTTCAAATCTTTTTGGATGGAGAAAAATCGTTAGCTGTTTGCGTTTATACGTATATTGAGAACTATATGTTTAACTGAATTATTAGTTAAGCAAACTGCATTTTGGTAGATTATTCAAGATGAGAACATAGTATTAAAAATGTTATTAATTAAAAATGAGACTTTTCCATTAAGTAGATTTTTCTTCTAAATTAAAAGAAAAATTATTTTAATATCATTAGAAGACTAGTTTGAAAGGTGATCTCCCATTTTCATCTATCACGCCTTTTACTAACGACAAGGACAAGCTGATTGATAATCTTGAAAGATATAGCTTCGCATAAGTTATGGTTCAACTGCAGTTGCTTTAAATTGTATATGTGGTTGCTTGATATAAAGCAATCGCGCTAGCAACTGTAACTTTTTTATCATAAACAAAAACAAAAAAATTAAATGAAAAATCAGGAAATCATCATTCAAATTTGTTAATGCAGTTCGACACAACTTGCTTACGTCTGTGCGGCCCCTACCTAACTTAATCACTTTCACTGAGGACAATAGTTTTATACAAGGCTTCACTGAGCCGACTCACTTATCCCTTAACACTATCCATCGTCCTCACACCCCGTGAAAGTAAATCACACCCAATGGCACAATTACCTTATAGTAACCTCATCAGAAAATTTTCTCAACAATGTTCAATAATAAAAATAAGAATCAAACAACTCAAGTGATTTAAACTTTAAGGACATAAACAAGAAAACACTTGAGATAAGAAAACAACTCTCCTAATAATGTGACTTTGTCAATGACGATTAGGAAATTGTCCATCAAGAAATCTACCGTACACCTTCAATATTGTCACTGGAATATCTCATGCATAGCATCCACAAAACACTTCAAATCAACAAACGTTTCATCACCGAAATGTCATAAACACAAGAGCTGCAACTACACAAAACTGCTAAAGTTTTTCGACACAAAAACAACGGTAAAGACAGCCCAGAAAATCACACAACACCTAAGGAAAACGCAACTGCCAGATGTGGATGATATCCTTGTGAAATCAGCTGCAAATGATAATCCAAGATACCCCAAAAATTTCAGCTGCCAAGTCACAATATGCCTGTTGTTTTTCCACCGAAAAATGACAAAAATGCAACCCCAAAAATCACGTAAAACATAATGAAAATGCAGCTGCAAAATAGTTAGTGAAATCTCCAAAGATACAACTACCTTAAATAGCTATTATCACAAAAATAGATTGCCAAGAAGAGTCTAAAAATCACTAAAAAGTCTTTATCTTATCTTAATCAAGATATGATGATTTTATTCCAATTAAATCCTATCTTGACTAGGATTTTATCCGAAATAAACTTTATCTTCAAAGAATCTCATATAAGGTAGAATACAAAATTCCAAGTATGTCCAATTACGTCCAATTTCAAATAATGCCCAAAATTAATTAAAAAGATATCACAATATATATCTTAACAATCTCCCCCTTTTTGACATTATTTGTCACATATCAAAACTCCTTCTTAAGAAGATAATTGATCATATATCATCAAGTGCACATAACATATAAGAATCCCCCTTAATCAAACATCAAGTTTCAAATAACTTGCAAATGACATCAAGCTCACATAACATTAGTTCATCAAATTCACATAAGCTATTTTCAAATAACCAAAGCAACAATAATCCCAAATGAACAAAACATCCAATAATCATCCAAGTTCACCAATGAAATAACCATTCTCTTCCTTAAGACAAAAAGATGCCAAAAATAACAGTTAGGAATCAGCTGAGAAATGAAGAAACCTCTACTTTAGTTGACAGAGTGCATCTAACCCCACTTGAAAAATTCCCTCAATCCAATCAATTTCAGTAAACAAAGCAATATGCAGATTGATAGATGATGTAATCAAAGGTTTAGATGGCCCACACGAGCTTGCTTGTTCACATTCAAGATCTAAGGTGACCCAAGTGAGAGAGAAACCAAAGTAGTGAAGGATGCTATATTATCGTCAAAGAGGGAGAGAGCAAAGCTAAAATGAAAAACAGAAATTCAAAGTAAAGTAAAGAGGGAAAGGGAGTGTAGTAGGCGGTAACTGAAAAGTAAAGAAGCAAAATTAAGGATTTTATGCCTTTCTAATTTCTCCCTTTTTCACATTAAAATTAAGAGCACATAATCCCAAAGCCCATCAAAGAAACTCGAACCTGATTGAATCAAGAGGTTTTGTAAAAATGTCAGCCAGTTGCTTTCAGTTGCTATATGTGAAAGAACTACAACTTTGGTTTTTATAAGCTCTCGGAGGAAGTGATACTTCAAGTCAATGTGTTTGGTTCTAGAATGTTGAACTATGTTTTTAAAGATGTCTATAGCACTCTTATTATCACACATCACAGTCAACACACTTTGATCAATTCCATAATCTTACAACATTTGTTTCATCTATAACAGTTGTGAGCAACATCTACCTGGGGCAATATATTCTGCTTCTGCGATTGACAAAGAGATAAAGTTTTTCTTCTTACTATACCATGAAATCAGATTATTACCCAGAAAGAAACACCCCCCCCCTGAAGTGACTTTTTAGTTGGCCCAATCTGCATCACTATATCCGGCTAAATATGAAGTAAAATCACATTAATACATAGCCCAAACTCGGATGTACCACTGGTATACTGGATAATTCTCTTTACCATAGTCAAGTGTGACTCTTACAAGTTGGATTGATAGCATATATTCTAACACTATAACAAATATCCGGTCTACTTATGGTCAAATAAATTAAGCTTCCGATAATGCTTCTATATAGGTATACATCGACACTTTTCCCATTATCATTTTTGTTCAACTTCGTAGATACACTCATAGGAGTTCTAACATACTTTGTATTCTCAAGAACACATATTTAGTTTGTGATATGAAGATACCACCCTCCACTTGTTTAATTTGTAAACCCAAAAATAAATTCAATTCACTTACCATGCTCATCTCAAATTCATGCATCATCAACTTCACAAATTTGTCCATCATCTCTTTCATAGACTTGCTTAAGTAGGAATTGAGTAAGACTTTCATACCAAGCCCTTAGTGCTTGCTTGAGACCGTAAAGAGCCTTCTTTAGCTTGAAAACATGATCAATATGTAATGAATCAATAAAACCTTTTGGTTGTTCAACATATACCTCTTTTTGTATAAACCTATTCAAGAATGCACTTTTCACATCCATTTGGTATAGTTTGAAGCCCTTCACACACACTATACCTAAAAGTAGTCTAATTGAATCAAGTCTTGCCACTAGTACAAAAGTTTCATCGAAATCAATTCCTTCAATCTGAGAATAACCTTGAGCCACTAATCTTGCCTTATTTCTAGTCACATTGCCTTTGTCATCGGTTTTATTACAAAATACCCACTTTGTTCCAATCACATTCACATCTGATGGTCTTGGCACCAATTCCCAAACATCATTACAAGCAAATTGTGTCAATTCTTCTTACATAACTTCTGTTCAAAACTCATCTTGTAAGGCTTCTTTCACGTTTTTGGGTTCAAATGAAGAATGTAACGTAAAATTCTAGTAAGTTGTAGATAATTTACCTTTTTTTTTCTCTCTCTTGTCTTCCTTCTATCACTAACTTCTCCAATTACGTTCTCAATAGGATGAATTCTTTTAATTTGTGATAGTGGATCCCTATTAAAATCATCTTCCTATATGTTTCCATTATTCAAAAGAATGATTTCATCATCAGTTATATGGATGGCTCCTTCTTCTGAAGTAGCTGACTTATCCTCTATTTGGATTGTTCCTTCACTAGCAGCAACTAATTGCTGGGCTGGGCAGTTTTTGGTTCTTGCATCTTTGCATTGTTGAGCTGGTTTGTGAGGCTAGTTTTGAAGATTTTCTTTAACTACTTTGTCAATTATCTAATGTATATCATCCACCACAATATTGTGGATTCCATCATTGTTTTGGTTCTTTGATTAAACACCTAATAGGCCTTGTTATGTGTTAAATATCCAATAAAGATCCCTTCATCACTTTTACTCTCAAACTTCTCGAGTTTTTCTCGATCTCTTATAATATAACACTTGTTATTAAATGCATGGAAGTAGCTGATATCTGGTTTCTTTCTCTTCCAAAATTCATATGACATCTTGTTCAAGTTACTTATGAGATATACTTGTTTGCCTATATAGCATGTCGTGTCTATATGACATCTTTTTCTGGCCATTTCATGAAACATTCTACTCTTCCTCTTGGCAACTCCATTTTGTTGAGGAGTTTTAGTTGCTGAAAATTCTTGTATGATACATATTTCTCACAAAAGTCATTGAAACTTGCATTTTCAAATTCTCTTCTATGATCTGATCGTATTCTTAACACTGTCAAAATTTTCAAATTTGTAGCCTGGATACATAGACTTCTAAAAGCCTTAAACACATCTGATTTCTCCTTTAAAAATGCTACCCAAGTGTATCTAGAGTAATCATCATCACAAGTCAAAAAATACATCATTCCACCAATACTAGCATGTTGTATTGGACCATCCAAATCCATATGAATTAATTCCAATATACGTGAGGATGTAACATTTCTAACCTTTTGTATGACACTCTTGTCTGTTTACCCATTTGGCAAGCACTACACATCGCCTCGTCATTATTATTCATTGTGGGCAACCCTCTCACCGCTTCAGATTTTTTCAACTTGTGAATTAGATCATAGTTGACATGGTCAAGTTTTTAATGACAAAGATTTATATTCCCGTCATATGAGGCTGATTTGCAAGAAGTAATGACCTGTAATATGTAACAATTATCTACCGATCATCTGCCACTCACCAAACATTCTCCTTTTTTGGTTAATACCTTGTATTCATCATTGGTGAATTTAATCAATAATCTACATTCACAAAGTTGGCTTATACTTACCAAATTGGCTTTTAACCCATCAACATGAAGCACATTCTTGAGGTGTGGCGGTCCATCCACGCATAAGGTTCCTCTTCCAGTAACTGAAACCTTCTTTCCATCACCAAAGGTAACATGGCCATCTACACAACTTTGATAATCCATCAAGTAACTTCTTTCACCTATCATGTGATGAGAGCACCCACTATCAAAATACCAACTATTATATGAAGCAGGTCACATAGATTTAAAAGCTACAAGTGCTTGTAATTGACCCATTCTAACCCAAGTATGTTTAGGTAACATAGGTGGCTGCTGAAAATTCATCATAGAATGTCTGTAGTTTAGGTGTTAGCCCTCTAAAATATCATCTGTAACAACTTATAACAATTTGGCCTTATGTGTTCGTTAACTCCACAAAAGTGACAAATATAAATTTCTATTTCCTCCTTGAAATTTCTCCTTGGGCAGATCTAGTTGCACCATTTTTCTCATCATTCGACCTAAAACATTCACCTTTATAGCCAATGCCTTAAAGGTCTCCTTTAATCTTACCAATTTTCAGCAACTTTTTTTAACTTTTCAGTACCTCCATTTAACATTCTTATCTCTTTTTTCATACTGACCAGATTCAACTTTTTTTCATTTAACTCATCTATTGTAGATAATAACTTCTTCTCTAGATCTTGAATAATATTCTTCATATAAGAGTTTTCCTTCTTTAGCTTTTCATTCTTCTTACATGTTTTCACGCACTTTGCATACATTAACTCATAGGCTTTGTAAATATCCTCACTTTTGTCCTCTAAATTACTGTCATCAATGTCATTATCTAAAATTAAACTTTGAACTGATTCATTTTCATTTTCCCCAAAATTATGGATTGATTTATCTACAGTTTCATCATCAGTTCCTTCTTTCTTGGTTATAGCTAAGTAAGCAACTGAACTTTTCCTATATAAAGCAACCAATGTAGCATTACTCACATATTCCTCTTTATTACTATACTCACTTTCGGATTCATTCTCACTTCAAGTGCTCATATATGACTTCCCTTTTCTCTTCTCCAAAGTGTTAGCACATTCTGCTTGCATAGGTCCGAAGCCTTGACATTCATGACATTGAATTTTTTTTCACTTTTCTTTCACCCTTTTGAGTTGTAGTTTGTTGTTTGAAGTTATTATTTGATGAACTCCCATTGTTTTGCCTAAACTCGAGTCTATCCTTCTTCACTTTCTTTAACCACCTGCTGAAATTTCTTGTCAATAACATCATATCATCATTCTAATCAGATTCATCTCCTATGTCATTCACAACTTTATAAATCTCAGCTTGCAATGTCAATCCTTTGTTATTCTCTCGTTTATCCTTATGAAATTTATCTCAAAGTTTGTAAGAATCCTAATTACCTTATCCAAAGACAATTCATTGATATCATAGGATTCTTCCATAGTTGCAATTTTTGATATGAATCTTAGAGGCAATGATCTCAATGTTTTCTTAAGAAGTTTAATATTTGAATACTTCTTCCTAAGTTGATATACTTGGTTTGCTATGTCACGCAGTCTCTCATGGAAGTTTTCAATAGTTTCACTCTCATCCATCTTCAGCTCTTTAAATCTCACAGTCAACATTTGAAGTTTTGAGGCTTTCACAAGTTTCAATCTCTCATGTATAGTTTGCCTTAATAATGTTTTAAGGCTATCCTTAATCCATAATTATGCCAACAAAATATTTATACACACTTTAACAGATAGTCAATCATACTCAAATTAGTATGCATGTTATTTTTTGATATACAAACATATTCACCAAGTATGTCGATAAGTCTTTTTAATTTTATTAATTATAAGTAATGATCCACTATTAGGTGATCTCCTAGCATTATAATTAATAATTTCAATTATTCAATTCATCTTTTATGTCATTTATTAGCATTATATAACATGAATAACTGAAAGAATGCATAATTAAATATCTAAATATCTTTTCAAGCAAGGTCACTTTGGTGACTAAGAAGCTTTATATATAGTAAACATTTAACTAATTAAGTATAAATGAATTTGAAAATTTAACTATAATGTTAAAAGGTCATTCTGTAAAGTCCAAAAACTTTTAAGAACTAAACTGTAATTTTATTACCATATTGTAATGTCCAAAAAATTATAAGGATCAAAATATAATTGATTATCTTCAACCTTTTGATTTTCAATTTTACCGACAAAAAAGGCTCCCTAGTCGAACCTAAATTCCTCCACTAACATTATAATTTTGTGTAACTTAATTGTGCCTATTATCGGCAATCACATAAGCGATCCTTGTCCACTGTGAAGAATGCAATCCAACACATGCCATGCTTTCTCTCACCGTTGAAAAATTTTATCAATTCTTATTTATCATTGCGAACTCTCGCCAATCTTTGCTAGGCCTATTACAAATTTAACTACAAGCATTCTTCATTAAGAAATGTTATTAAAAGATGTTTTGGCGTTTTAAAAGCAAGATTCCCTATACTTAAAAACATGCCGAGTTATGATATGAAGAAACAAAAATACATCGTTATTGCTTGTTGTGTTATACACAACTATATTAGAATGTGTGGACAAAGCGATGAATTATTTGAAAGCTGTGTTGAAAATGAAGAACAAATCAGTCGAAGTGAAAATGACGATGCAAGTTCTCAAGTGGAGTATAATATCACTCCAGCACAACTTCGAGGTATGTCTTGGAAGCGAGATGAAATTGCTAGACAAATGTGGAGTGATTATATTATTTCTAATTGATTTATGTTTCTTTTTGTAAATGATAATACTATTATATTTCAAGAATTATAGTATGATGAACAATTTAAAAATTAATTTATTAACAAATTTTAATGAAGTGGTGTGTCACGTTAAAAATATTAATTAGAGAGTTAACATATGATAAATTGATTTTATATTAAATTAAAATTTTAAATTTTTTATTACTATTTGAATTAAAATTATAAAATCAAATAAAGTTTAATATTTTAAATATAATTGATCTAAGTTAAAATATATACTGCAAAATTCTGTCCTCGTAAAAAAATTGTGATTGTCCCGTGGCAGTTACGAGTGAATGTACTCACTATTCAATCTTGTCGTAAGGTTCACAAGAACTTGAAGAATTTGGATCGTACGAATGATCATGTAACCAGATGAACATCAAAATATGAATACCGCTAATTGCCTATATATCTACTTTATTTCAGCAAAGCTATAAGCTTTTTTCTCATGAAGCAAGAGCTCGTTGTCCCGTTTCACTCTCCACGGCAATGGGGGAACTGGTAGAGCAACCCTGAGATGCAGTTTCTGGATCAACTGTTATGATAAAGTCTTCTCCGGAAGTGGAACCTAACTCTTGGCGTTGTGGTGACAAAATTTGTTGATGCTGGTGGATTTCTACACGAAATTGATAGTCTTGATCTGGTGGCTGGGGGTGTCCACTTGTTTGCTGGACGTTATCGACTTTGGGTTCTGTGGGAATGACCAAAGTCCTACAAAGAGGGCATGTTGAGTTGGAACGCAACCAATGATGTATGCACTCAATGTGGAACACATGCTTGCACGATGGAATTTGGAGCAGCTCTTCTTTCATCTCAAAATCTCCCAAGCAAACACAACACCTGAACAAAAGTCTTGTGGAGGTAATTAACTATACTTTTTATAGCTGAAGAAACAAAGTAGAGTGCTAGGTTTAGTGACATAACTCTTACTAATGGACTAAAATCTCATTACAGCAACGTACAGGAAGTAGCTGAACCAATCCAATTATAAGAAACCGAGAGAAGATAGGGTGTATGATTTTTAGACAGATAAATCCAACATGGAATTAAAGTTAAGGATCCAGCTAATTCTTTTAAATAAACTACAAGTCTAGTAGCTTGTAATGTTAAATGACAGTACTCGAAATAAAAAGAAAAGGCGATGCCTTGAAGAGTAGACCATTTGTTTGGTATACAGGACATGGTCGGAGGGACCGATCTTTACATGGGAATCTCCCAACTTTTTAAGGTAATGGACAACTGAACAATATTGACCAATTTTATTTCTCATAAGGAACATATACCGATCACCTGTAGAGTCTCATTGGAAGGACTAGAATTGAACACATAAGAGGAGAGAACCTTAAAAAGTTACGCTATGTTAGCAAAGCGTCATATTTCAGTATGGTATAACATGCTGTGTCTAACGAATCTTTCTGTTATATATCAGACCAGAGTTTACTTTACTGTGGGATTTTTTATAACTGTTGACAAATTTAAGGAAGTGATAAAAGATTTAGGAAAAAAAGAACAGGGTAGTTGAAGGCGAATCATTATTGATCTGCACTGACCTTTTTGTTGGTAAGATTTTTCACCTGGAGGACATGGCTCAAAATGTAAAAGTAACTCAACTGACACTATGATCTACAATACCCTTTGTTAGGCAAGACGAATTAAGGACCACCTGACTGATGAGTAATCAGCAACGTCATGAATTTATCTTAAAGTAAGGTAACGTCAAACACTCACTGTGATTCTCTTCTCCGTAATTCTTCATCGAAAAATATTGTTGGTAGTTTTTCTGTCACCTCTTTCTTCAAACCGATCTGAAAATTGCCACGAAAAGAGTAATATTAGAACATCATTTGTTCTGCTATTTCTGTGAGTGTCTATGTGAGAAAGCAGTGTGGCATATATTATTACGTACGGTGGAGATAAATGCAGAGGATTGATAGGAACTTGGAGGGCCGGAGTGTGGAGAGGGTGAGAAGGTGGAAGCTCTCCTCTTGAGATAAAACAAGTAGAAGAGAAGAAAAAGAATGATAGAGAAGAGTATAGGAATTGAGAATATGAAAGCCTGGTAAAGTTTAAGCTGGAGTTGCAGAGAATAAGGATTTGAGTTTTGACTTGAAGGAAGAACCATGAGCTACTGCTAATTCTAAAACCTGGAGCTACATGTGCAGATGATACGAAGTGCTAGTGTAGAACCAGAGACAATATATATGAGATTGTGGTGATGTGAAGGGAGACAAAACAACGAGGTATTTAAGGGTTGCTATAAATTTGTGAAAGAAAGATGTGTTAACTATGCAGCTTGATGAAAAGTACAAGGCTAGGGTCTAGCTATGCATTTATATTTGAGAACAAATTCATTTGAAACAAAAGAAGAAAGGGGACCTTCACGAGGCTTCAGATCCTCTGTCCAGTTTTATGGTGTCTTATTGTGTCCAGTGAATCTCAGCCATTTATTTATGCGGGTCTCGCGTGAGCTCTACATAAATAAATGTAAAGTCCGCATAAATAAATGGCTGAAATTCACTGGACACAATAAAACACCATAAAACTGAACAGAAGATCTGAACTCCCTTCAAGACAACAACTCATTCTTCGATAAAAGAGAGGACAAATTTGAAGATGCACTATCTTGGAAAAGTGACGTTTGTGCTTCCTACTTTTTATCATTACATAAACGCCAAAATTTTAGGCATATGCACAATCAGTAATGGCATGCTATTCAGTAGTAATTGGTTACAGATAAAGCATTTATCAATTTGCACTAAAAAATAAAAGAAGAGTTTATCTGTAAACTTAATAAACACCTACTGATGTACATATTTGACCATTAAATCGTTCAAGTAACTTTGATTAGTCTAATTCGACATGAAGCTCTAACTTTATATTTAACTAAAAGATACTTTTAATATTCTTCCTAACATCATAATTAAGAAGCTACCCTCTTTTTCACTACTCTTTAGTTGATTTCTCACACTCACTGAAGAGCCTATTGCTGCTAATTAGTGACCATAGATCGTAATCTTTACCAGCCAAAATTGGACACTTTACCCTTCCTAGTTTTCGTGCATCGAATTTGCAACGTGGCTGACTATGACCCTCCACCACCAAGCTTTCAATATTTTATGATCTGGTGGCCTTCATCAATCAAATAAGATGGAGTTGTATAGGCAGGTGGGTTAGCTCCTCCCTTTCCCCTTAATCGGTAACAAATAATGATGTATCATTAATTACTAAAGAATAACTTTTTATGGGAGGAGATGTTACTGCCACGAATGATTGTTTCATCTTGCAACATGAGGAGGTAATCCAAAATTTTTCTGTGCCTGTAAGCACTGTTTAGAGAATCTTAACTGCAAACCACTCGAGCTGGTATAGGGTCAGTGTCGAGTTTTCTAAAACGTGTCCGCCACTCGATTAATCAGGTAAAGCAAACATCTAAGGGTGCATGATTTGAGACCCTGCACTCACTTTTGTTCCGGTTTCTGTATTATTATGATGTTCTTTTCATTTAAAATATCCGTACTTCTGGGATCAAGTTGTCGTATTATAAAGCATGAAAGTTGATGTGGGCTGGCATATTACCGACTTTTTCAGCCGATGAGAAGATCTCACTGTTGTTGGTGGATAATGAAAGACACAGAGCTAGCTCTATGTCACTCGCACAAAGTGGGCTAAACAGATAAGATCTCAGATTAAGCAACCATATTAGATTCTTTTTATATTATGCAACAACTATACTACTCTTTTTTATGTACGACCCGCACATTTCTTGATGACCATGAGTGCTTCTACTTCTATCTTTACATATAATGTTAATTTATGCTCTAATACTTAGCTGATAAGTAACAAATATGTTTTATTTTATTTATTTATTTTAATTATATGGTAGAAAATAAAATTCAATCAATGTGTATTTTGCAAATAAAATCTTAATGAGTTACTCTACGGGATTTACATAATTATCATTCTTAAATCATTCTTTTTCCTTTAAAAGTTAAAATAAATTAATTCCATAAAAAGAGAACAAGGTTTACATTGGGTACTAAACATGAGGGTTCAAGGAGAAAATGCAAGTTAATCGAGGAATAGACTAACATTACACCAAAACTCAAGTAAACCTTGTTTGATCAATGGTAGTTGACAAATTAAATCCTACTTATGTTTTGATAATAATAACATGTATAGAATTAGTTAAGAAATTATTTCAGGTCAAGACAGCATTAATCCTTGATGAGCAAGATATAAATCATTGTGAAATCCACAAGGAAATAA
>JANIHZ010000210.1:48845093-48857434 GCA_027478365.1 Erythroxylum rufum | reverse complement strand
TTCATCAAATGCTCATAGATTCATTCATACTTTTCATTCATTACAAGGAATCATACCATATTTCCTCATTAAATTTCCAAATATTCACCATAATTCAACATTTAATTTCATTTAATAAATTAAATTATTTTCAAGAAAAGTTCAGGGTCCAACAGGTAATCTATAATTTTATTACGTGTTATATTATTTATTTCTTTATTTTAGACATATAAGTGTCTTGTTTATTTAGAATATAATTTTACTTGTTGATTTGTAGGTATGGATGATAATGTTATGAAAATTATGCAACTTCTGCAAATTAAGCAATTTTTGGATAATGAGAATGAGTTTTGGGATTCGGTGGCTTGTGTAGCGGGTTACATGGGTGTGTATTTTTTTAACCACATATATAAAGAACCATTCATGACTTCCTATCAAACAGGAGAACTATGGATGAATAAATTATTGAATGGTCATGAAAAACAATGTTTTAATACATTTAGGATGAATCAAAATACAGTTCGTTAATTATATATGGTTTTCTAGAACAATTATAATTTGAGACCTTCAAATAGGATGTCTATTTTAGAGAAAGTTAGTTTATTCATGTATGTACTAAGTAAAGGTTCCCCTAATAGAGATACCTAAGAGCGCTTTCAACATTCAAGTGAAATAGTGAGTAGAGTTTTTAAAGAATTTTTGAGTCCCATAGATGGATTTTCAAGGGATATACTCGTACCTTTATGATCATTGTTGTTTTAAAGAAGTTTTGAAAAATGTTGTTTTATCATCTTATGATCATTGTTTTATATTAGGATTACATTGGAGCTATTGATGGTACATATATAGCGTTAGTTGTTGTAGAGGAGGATCAAATGAGATATAGAGGATGGAAAGGAATAACGACTACAAATGTATTGGCAGAATGTGACTTTGACTTACTATTTATGTATGTTTTAGCGGGTTATGAGGTATCAGCACACGATTTATTTTCCTTGTACAATCGGTAAGTCGAGACATAAATTTCCAAAACCACCGATAGGTAAATTTAAGATTTGTAGATTTGCTATTCATGATTTAGACTTTTTATGATATCATCTATACTAATTATATTTCCTCTATGGATTCTCAGGTAAATATTACTTACTTGACAAAGGCTATCCAGAAAGAGAATAATATTTGACACCTTACCCAAAGACAAGGTATCATCAATCAGAGTTTCATGGTGCAAATCTAAGAGGATCTCGAGAAGTTTTTAATTGAGCTCATTAATCATAAGAAGTTATATTGAGAGGGCTTTCGATGTTCTTAAGGCTCGATGGAAGATATTGGAGAAAATGCCTAAGTATTCATTAATGGATCAAAATAGAATAATTTGTGTAGCTTTTGCGTTGCATAACTATATTAGAAGAAATACAATTGGAGACCCAACTTTTAACATCATCGATCAAGATCCTAAATTTATACCTCTAAGTGTATTTCAAGATGTTGAAGTTAACTCTATGCAAGAAGGCGTTGAAGAACAGAGAACTCAGGAGATGACTACTATTCGTGATAATATTGCTTCTAGTTTAATAGCAGTTAGATGTTATTCTTAAATTGTTCTAAACCTTTGCTTTAAATGACGGTGTTCATTTCTTTTACTTTATTTGAATTATGTTGTTAAACTTCATTTGCATTGTTATATTTTATGTTTGGATGTATGATGATGACGACGACGATGATGACAATGACGAAGATGATGATAATTATTATTATTATTGTTGTTATTGTTGTTGTTGTTGTTATTGTTATTGTTGTTATTATATGTTTTATGTTTTTATTAAAGTTATAAAGTTAATTTTTATAAAATTAAAAATCTAAATTTTAATTTTTATAAAATTAAAAATCTAAATTCTAAATTCTTATAAGAATATTCAATGAAATACTAAGATATATAATATTCATGCCCTTAATATTTTTTTTAAAAAATCATGCCCTCATAAGTCATTTTACATATCAACAGCTAATACTAAACAACTAATTTTACCAAACATCTTTAATAAACAACTAATGAGATCTGCTGGTCAAATCAACTAATATAACTAGCTATTGACTAATCGTTGATAGAATCAACTAACAACTAATACAATCCGCTGTTTGCCAAACAGGGCCATAATTTACCAAAGGATACAAGGAACCTGAGCTATCAAATGGAGGCAGATGTACTGAAATGGGGCCAAAGCAACAAACAGAGTAAGTGTGACAAATATAATCTTTGAGATATGATGGTGGCCTTCTGTCACGTTGTGGGAGCGCTTTAACATCATCTATTAGTTTCGTGGAAGACATGGTAGAGTCATTATTTTCAGAAGGCTCAATAGACATAGAATTTGGGAGATTGGTAGAGGATCTATCATCAACCCAGTGTAATGAATGAACTGGTAGTAAAGATGTATTTGTATCCTGCGAAGTTGTTGGGATGAAGAAAATAGAATCTCCCCTTGTCGATGAAGATTTGTCCATGTATCAAGTATCAATATCGATGTGAGCACCACCAACATCTTGTGAAATAGTGTAACAAACAAGTATAGCAAGAACTAGAAATGGAAACTCAGATTCAGAAAATAACACATCATGAGACATAAACAATTGTTTTGTCTCCAACTCATACACTTTCCATCCTTTCTTTCTATGAGGATAACCAAAGAAAACACACCGACGATTCCTCGGGGCAAACTTGTCTTTCGCACGAGGTCGGTGATGTGCATAACATAAACATCCAAACACTCGAATGTGAGAATAAGGAGGAGGGGATGAAAATAATTTCTCGCATAGAGTCTTACCACCAAACGCCAAGCATGGGATACGATTGATCAAGTGAGTAGCAACAAATACAAATTTACCCAAAACTTTAATGGGCAAGTTAGCTTGAAACCTCAATGCTCTAATAACATCTAAAATATGTCGATGTTTATATTCCATCTGACCATTTTGTTGAGGTGTATCAACTAAACTAGTCCGATGTAAAATTCTATGGTCAACATAATAATGAAGCATTGGCCAAGAACAAAATTCAGCACCATTATCATTGCGAATAATCTTGACAGATGTATCAAATTGAGTCTTGGTCATAACACAAAAATCACGAATTATAGTAGCAACTTCACTCTTATCAGACATCAAATAAACCCACACACCACGGCTACAATCATCAATAATGATAAAAAATAATGTCCATCAATTAAAGTTGTTGTGCGATATGGGCCCCAAATGTTATAATGAATCAACTCAAAACAGTCATTAATATGAGAATTACTCACTAGAAATGGCCTACGAGTCTGTTTAGCCCGAAAACAAATATCACAACTTTTATGCTTGGACTTAGTACCACTAGAAATTCCAGGAATGAGAGATAATATACAATCCGATGGGTAACCTAGTCGCTTATGCCAAATATCACAAGAATTAGCCCCACTTAGGCACTTGCTATATAAGTTGTGGTAATTTTCATTGGTTTATAGTAGTATAGCCCATTTCGAAATTCACCTACTCCAATAGGACTCCTCGATGTACAATCTTCTAACACACACAATTTATCAGCAAAAGTCACAAAGCAATTTGCATTAGAAATTAGACAACTAATTGATATAAGATTGTAAGACAAACTTGGAACATACAAGACATGACAAAGAACAAGTCCATTCAAGAGTGCATGACCTTCTTTAATAGCAGCGGTTTAAACTCCATCAAGCAATCTAACTGGAGATGGATCAATATCATGGACATTAATAAGTAGGAACAAATTTGCAGTCACATGCCAGGAAGTCCAACTATCAATTAAACAAATCTCACTACTAGGTTGTTTATCATGTGACTTTTCCCCACTCGATGAACATGATTTAACCAATGACAATAAATGTTGAATTTGATTAGAAGTGAGACCAAGAATCCTAATTGGACCAGTATTACAAGAGCTCATATCATATGAGGTAGATGAATTAGTGTTACTAATTGCATTATGCTTGCTCATTGTGTGAAAAAAGGCAACAAAATTCAAAGAACAATGAAATCCACCAGCAATTATATATCTGCAAGCATTACTACACCAATACACCATAACTAGATATAGTAGATAAGATAAAATCGAATTACCCATTAATTGAACACTGCAAACCGTAAAGCAACAATTGACAGGGGGCTTTGCAATGAATGGCAAATTGAATTTTCCTCCTTTTTTTCTTCTTCTTCTTCTTCTTTTTCCTTTGTGAGTAATGTCTTCATATACACTAAAAACTGAGCTAAAGATTGTCGCGACAAAGATTAATGAATTCGGAGTTTTGGCTCTAATATCATGAAAAATTTTGAGGAGATAATGTTTTGACTTTCAATAAGAGCAAAGAACCTTATATAAAGGCTTGTACAAAACCCTATTTCCTAAAATATTTACACAATAATTACCATAAATATTACAAAATATATTATTGTCTAATACTCTCCTCCTCCCCTGTGTTGTTTTGCTTTCACTTTTCCCTTATGTGCTCTTTTCCTTAATAGTTTTTGATGTTGGGCTATTACTTGGTTGTTCTCAGAGTTATCCTCTCTCGAACTTTTCATTCAGTTCCTTGCTAATTTTACTCTTCGGTAAACATTGTCGTTCTCTCCGATAAACATTGTCGTTCTCCTTCTGTTGGCTTAGGCAATCCTTTACCATTGATACATCCATATTTGTGTTCTTGCTCTTTTATTTTTTAATATCACCTTTTTAATTCCCTTCTTCCTATTTTTCTTATTTCAGTTTAATGTGTGACTCTTTAATATTGTCTCCTAAAAACTTTCCTCCTTTAACTATAAATCTTTACCTAGCATTGCTCTTTATTCACCTCTAAAAACTTAAGCCCCTATAAATTCTAAGACTATTCCTTCCTCTTGTACTCCAAACCCTTTCAATTCCTTAGGTATAGATACAAGCTCCATTCCTCAAGTCAATATTGTGAATTCCTTAGATAATGGTGCTACCAAGAAGTCTTGGAAATAGGTTTTGGGTGATCCTTCACCATCCTTGAAGCTCTACTTTTGTCTAACTCTTTGCATAGTGAGACCATAATAACTTTAGAGATTGACATCCTCAAAGAGGTAGTTATTGAATGGAAAACTACCTTACTCATGTTTCTCATAAATAAAAGGTCTTCCTTCTCAACTTTAATCACCTAGACAAATTACCATTTAAAGCACCTTAGATTGTAGAAAGATCTACTTAATAATGACAACACTTTTCTGTTCAAGCTCTACTATTCCAATCAAGCTCAAAAGATTCTAGAGTCAAGTTCTTGGCATTATACAAATCTTAAAACTTGGGATTAAGCTCCATGACCTAAGGTAAAAATAGACTCCCTTTTAGTTGAACATTAACAACATACCTATTGAGTATTGAAGAACTAGAGGATTAAGTCATTTGGCTAGCTTTGTGGAAAAGCCTTTATTCCTTAAAATAGTCATTTATGCCTGAGTTTATAAGCCAATTAATAACATTGCCAATTAATAACATGAAGGAGCTCCTAGATTGCATCCCTTTATTAAGACTTGATGAATCTGATAATCACTTTGCAGATCATATTATATTTACTTATAATTGGAGGCATGCAAAGCTCATCATAAACAAACTTAGAGGCCAACAGGGAAATGTTTAAAAAATGGAGAATACATAGAGGTTATGCGATTAAAGGCCATCAATGAGGTAGATGGAAATGATACAACTACCAAGTCAATTAAGAAGGCCAATGAACTTTCCAAGCGGGATCATCCTAGTAATAAATTAGATATTGAAGGGGAAAAGAATTTTAATCGTAAGATTCCAAAGGTAAACTCTATAAACTTAAATAGTAACGATGTGGCTCTCATAATAGAGAATGAAGAAATACAAGCATAATAAATGGCATTAGGGAATATAGGTCATCTTGTATACTATCTTTTCAGAGGAATGAAGCCATACATGTTGAATAAGAACTATTAGCTCCATTAAAGGAAACACCTAGTAAACTAATAAGTTCTCTAGAGAAACTCATTCAAAGAAAAGCTTTTAAATAGTCAAAAGAAGGAACTCTAAGAGGAAGAAAAGAACTTCAACTCTCCCTTAAATGACTATTTTATAAAATACTAGAGAACTTAATAACTTTAATAAGTAGCAGATTGTGGTTAATTACATCCAAGGTACAAAGCCCTTTCTAAAAGTTCTTTCAAAAACCAAAATTAAGGAGAGTAACTATAAGAAATTATGTTTCCTTAAGAAATAATGGTCCATCATCATAAATCACAATCACCTTGATAATAGAAGATTACTAATGGCTTTTGGTACAAATAAAGTAGAGGCCACATTAACAATTATGGAGCAACAAATGATACACTAGCTCATTAATACGAAACATATGAATGTAAGTTTATGAAACAAACATAAAGAGATATATAGGCATATAAACGATCCATGGATGATTATAAGAGACTTTATTAGTATGATCCATGGATGAATGATCCACTCTATAGAAGCTGAAGGAAATGTAAGTTTGAGGAATCACAATGATCAACTTAAGGATTGTGCCAATCACATTCAGGTTACATGTCTAAGAATAAAAGGCAATTTTTACACTTGTACAAAAACAGAAAGGGAATTAGATAATAAGGAAGAAATTGGACAGAGCTTTGCTTAAGGACTTAAGGATGGATGATTTTCTAAATAGAAAAGTAGTATTCAATAATCATCTTTTATTAAACCACGCTAATCAAGGTGTAAAATACACTCAGTTAGTAGATAAAAAAATCTCCATTTCAAATTAACAACTTTTTAATTGATATGGAAGGCTTTGAGGAAGCTCCTTCTAAAGGGATAAATGTTAGGATAAGAGGCAACAAGTTATACACCTGCATAAAGAAGTTGCAATTGGTCAAAAATAAAGTTAAAAGCATAAGTAGAAACAAAGCTCAAACATTCAAGAAGCATTAAAAGGGGTTAAAGAGAAACTTGAGAAAATTCATTATGCATTTTATAAATCTCCTTATAATGAACAAATACAAGAAAAGGATAAACTAGCACTTCTTCATCATAATTAAGTGAATGAAATCAATCTTTCATTAATAAAGCAAAGATCCAGAACATTGTAGCTGAGAGATGGAGACAATAACACACAATTCTTTCATAGAAACCTCTTTTCATGCAAGAACACCAACAAAACTATATCTTTAAGAGTGAAAAATAGATGTTTAATAACTTACAAAGAAGATTTCCATCAAGAGGCTTATAATTTCTTATCAATATATTTAAATCCAACACTGATACTTCATCCTATATTAATTTGCTAAAATCCATTATTAAGGATCAAATTTATAGTCATTCAACTGATACAATAACTAAACCTTTTTAAGAAAAAGATTATTAATCAACTCTTCCTTATCTAACCTTAATAAGGCATTAAGACCTGATGGTATAATGCCTTTTTCTTCTATAAAACCTAGCCACTTACTAAAATAGTGGTGACTATTGCAATGCTTTAATTCTTCAAGAATGGGAGTATGTTAAAGAAGTTGAACAAGACATATATATGCCTCAAACCTAAGGTACAACCTCTTAAATCCTTAATGGATTTTGTGCCTATCTCTTGCTGCAATATATTATATAAGATAACTACGAAATTATTAGCTGAGAGGCTGAAATTAATGATTGCATAAGTAGCTAATAGCTCTCAAAGTGCTTTCAATAGGTGTAGATTGATAGGGAAAATGTGTTATTAGTTTAAGAATTATGCATTAAATAAAATAGAAGGCACTTAAGTAGGAATTGTGCTATCAAGGTTAACTTTTATAAAGCATTTGATTCATAAGATTGGAAGTTCTTTCAAAACCCCTTACATGCCTTTGTTTTTCCAACAATATTCATTTAATGGATTATATAATCTATAACCACTGTCTCATATGATGTATTGGTAAATAGAGAGCCTATAAAGATGGTTAGAGGAGAAAGGGGATTAAGGCAAGAGGACCATGTATCCCGTTACCTTTTTACCTTGGGAATGAAGGTCCTTTTAAGGCTCATAAAAAAATGACTAGTGAAAACAAAAGTTTCAAATTCCACCCAAAATACAAGTTTATGAGAATATGATATATGCACAATTGATCATAATTTTACCTCATATTAATGTGTTTTTGCTTGATATTTTATATATTTATTGTATATTTGTTACTTAATGTGCTTCAAGTGTGTTTATAGGTTATAACTGCCTTGATGGATTTAAAGGAGAAGAATTTGGACGAAAATTTAGCGTAAAACAGAAAATCAGCAAGTTGGAAAGAGTGCACGATCATGCACTTTCGCGATTTTCAGGAGTTTTTGGACATACACAGTCATGTATCAAACATGTAAGTCCCAGAAACCCTATTTTTTAATATAAAAAGATTTTTTTGGTGGCTAATGAAAGGAGGAGACTTTGGAAGGCGATTTCCAAATCGGAGAAAGTCTAAAAGGGACTATTTTTGTTCAAGGAAGTGGAAAACATGAAGAATCATCAAAAGATCCATCAGAATACAAGATCAATCCTCTATATTATAAGAACAATAGATAGAAGACAATTAGGGAGATTTAGAATTATGATTCCATTGTTTTCGATTCATTTTTCTTTCATTATATGTTTGATTTCTTATTTGATAATATGTAACAAAATGTTTAGTTAGTATTTAAGTTAGATGAATCTTATGTTAATACTTTGATATGATTTTCTTCTTTTATTAATATAATTGGTTGTTTGATATATTGTGGTTTAATTATGCAATTTATTGATGTTCTAATAACTCGAGAATATTATATCGTAATCTAATTTCATACACAGAGATTGAGAAATCCTAGTATGAATAGATCTACTGTAATTATAAGGAGTTGATTGCAACTATAGAGATAGGATGACATAAATCTTCCAGATTAGGGTCAAACCTAATATAGGGACTTATATTTTGGTAATGCAATCCTATAAGATTTAAACTGAGTAATTCGGTTAGAGACCTTAGGATTAGTTGTTAATAGACTCAAGGTCAGCTACTAACATACCATAGGAGTCTCCAAGGTCCAATACATCAACAAAACTATTACATGATAAAAAGATCAATCTGTTAAGGGTTTAAAGGGATTCGAACCTAGATACTAATTTTTGATAACGATAGTTTTCTAAACGAATTCCATCGTCTTTGCATTCATTATTGTTTCTTATATCTTTAATTTTTTAGTTTTTATTTTCTATTTATTAAAAATCTAAAGTCAATATGCAGGGTAGATAATAAGGTAAGGGTAATTACTAGTATTCATAGTCTTCATGAGATCGACCTGTACTTACTGGTAATAGCTACAACTACGTCATCCACTTGCAGTTTATTACAATATGGACTATCACGAAATAGGTCAATCAAGTTTTTTGGTGCCATTATCGGGGACTTTGATATTAGGAAAGTCTGAATGCTATTACTCTAGTCTTTTTATATTTTATTTTGTTTTATATTTGTTTTGTTTTTGTTTTTATTTTGTTTTTGCTTTTGTTTTATTTTTATTTTTATTTTTATTTTGTATTTATTTTCTTTTCTTTATTTATTCTATTCTATCTTATTATATTTGTGGCTTATTAATTTAATTATCTTTTGAATTTCTCTTCTTGATGTTGCGTTTGTGGTTTATTGTAGGAATTACAATTCATTATCATAGCCACAATGAAGGATGGAGTAGACGAGACTTTTGTTGGAGTCAGAATATGTCTTCGCAAACCATGACGTCACCATATAGGAGAGTGAGGTGTTCTCACATGTTTTTGGAAGCTCAACCGGTATTTAGGCCATGTAGCGACATTGGTGGGAGTTACCAGTACAATCATGAATGTCAAGCACCTATTTATAAAAGGGAGCAACCTAGCATGTATAATCAAACTCACGGTGTAGTGTATGAGAACAACTATAATTAAGAGTAGAGCAACTCTTATATTTATGGATGGAATGATTATGCTCCAGCTAGATATTTATTGCACCAAGCATCTCCATATAACAAGCCAAATTTGGAAGATAAATTAATGGAAGTCATTGTTGAAATGAAAGTTGGCCGACATGCATTTGAGAGTAAAGAAAAGACAAAGTTTAGCTTCATGAATGGAGGGACAATTCAAAAAGAGCTTCCAAAAGAAAAAGATAGTATTGTAGATAAACTAATGGAATGTCTTACCGAGAGTGTAGTTAGTCAACATAAATTCGATAAGAGATTTTCTTCACATACATATGATGAATATAATTTAAGCTTCCAACCATCTCAGAGTCAAGAAAAGACAATATTCGATTTCATGAATGAAGATACAGTTCAAGAAGGCGAGGAGGTAAGCGTTATTTTGAAAAATATGATGACCGAATTTATTCAAGGTTCAAGCATGAGGCATTAGGAAAGATAGGCTTGTGTTTATGATCGACTCGTATTTATAGCCTTCGTCTTCAACCGCTTCTTAATAACTGCTTCTTTCTTCTTGTTTCTTGATCTTTGAAGAAACAGTTATTCAGTTGAGTTCTGTAACTAACTTAAACTGATTAATCATCCGACATGGTATCGGGTCTTCGTCTTAGTTTTTCTTTCGTCTCACTTTCTCTTTCACTTCGTCTCATTTTCATTGATCTTAGTTTATGCTCTGCTTCTTCTTAGTTTCATTTTTCTTATTTTCGCTTCGCTTCGTCTTAGTTTCATTCGTCTTATTTTTGCTCCGCTTCGTCTTAGTTTTGTTTTGCTTCGTCTTAATTTGACATCAGCTTCGTCTCAGTTTCTATTTCTGTCTTACTTTCTTCTTTCGCTTCGTCTCAGTGTGACATTAGCTTCGTCTTAGTTTCTACTTCCATCTTACTTTCATCTTTTGCTTCTTCTTAGTTTGACGTCAGCTTTGTCTTATTTTTTGCTTCCAATTCGTCTCATTTTTTTTCGTCTTACCAAAACGGTTCATCACTTTCTAATATTATTTTTATTTGATTTTCATCAAAATTATTAATCGTGAAGTCATTTTGACTTAACAATCTCCCCCTTTTTGATGATAACAAATAATCATATTTTTAGAAAGTATTATTTATAAGACGATATACAATTGAAAAAATTGTAAACTTTATCTTCTAAAGAAACACTTCTCTTCTTCTTCTCTTCACTTCTTCTCTTCTTCTTCTTCTCTTCACTTCTTCTCCGCTTCACTTCTTCTCCCCCTATCTTTCTCATATTCTTCTTTCTCCCCCTATTTGTTATTGATCAAAAGTTATGACCGAAGGTGCTTCATAATTTCAGAGAACATTTCCCTCATTTCAGTGCGAAGTGACTTGAGTTCTTATCGTATATTAGCTACTTCTTCATGTAAGTCACTTACTGAAGCACACACATCATTGACTTTGTCATGAATTTCTTCGATTAAGGTTGCATCAACCTTCTGCTATCGTGCTTCTTCAAAACCAATAGTAGTTCCAAGTGATTCTGAAGGTATGACATCCGGTTCAATGATTGTAAACGCAAGAGGTTTGAAGGATAAGTTTGGTTCAGGGAGATCAAGGTCATCAGGTCTGGGTAGTCTTGGAACTTATTTTCCAAATAGGTGTAGCACATCTCCAATTGAAGACATAGAGCTCAAGGGTCTTATGTGCATAATGAGGTGCAAAAAAGTCTCTATATTGTAACTAATATCTCTAACTCTGATGGTGTTGTACTGCCCTTCTGTAATTCTCCCAACTACCTGAGACGTTTCCTCAGTGGTGACGCGACCACAATTACTTCCTAATGCCTTTGAAATATAGTGGGTAACAAAAATTCCTCTCTGATGCTGCATAACACACCTCATCTATGTTTCTCACTTCAGCTTCAATCTGATCCTCTGTCAGATCACTTGTTATCCCTTCCGGATACATTTTCTTCTTCCCCTTTTCCATATTGCGAACAATGTAAGGTCTTGGCTGTATGTCAAGTACAATCTTTATCACAATCCTCTTTGTGAGTGGGTAAATAGTATACTTCTGCTTAGTAATCTGTGTTGGGTATGGTTCTGATCTTTCATCCCTTAGAACACTATACATGTTAGCCCCCCCGAATTTTTTTTATGAATAAGCATGATTTAAATTAATTTCAAGGTTTTGATAGATAAACTAATTATCAGGAGTGACAAATTATGTCAATATGAGTAAGACTTTATGACATGAGTTAGTTGAAGTATTAAAGTAGTAAGAGAGTGTGAGGGAAATTTTGGCAAGCCACATAAGTCTAGAAACCATACAGTATTGAAGGAAGGGCAAGGTGGACTTTTGTAAGTCATTAAGGGTAAAATGGGAAGAAAGAAGTGTTGTTTTCTTCCCAAAGA
>JANIHZ010000210.1:48832065-48842266 GCA_027478365.1 Erythroxylum rufum | reverse complement strand
CTAATTTTGACAAATATAATTTATTAGTGATATTAAATAAGTTTAATATTTTTTAAAGATAAAATAGTAATTTTAATAATAGTAATTTGAATAAAATTTTTTAATTAAAATATAAAGAAATAAATAAAGAATATAATTTTTGAAAAATATAATGCATTTGTTAGAATGTGTGAGTCACTTGAAAAAAATCATGGAAAGTTAGAAATATACTTACTAAAAATTAAAATCTCAACTTTTTTATAAGTGTTTCAATTTGCATGAATCATATATTAACAAATGTCAAAACTCTTTAAGGATGTGCAAAAGTGAAGCAAGACCCACATGAAACTAACAACTGACAAACTGGTATTTTCAAAAGTGAAGGTGGCCCATTTGCTTGACAGATTCTTTATGGCCAGATTTTAAGAAAACCGTTTGGTTTTATCTTTAAAACTTGCTAGTATTGTCTTTTATAGGTTATAAACATAAACCAGACCGAAAATTAGGCCAGTTTGTACATATTTCGGTCGAAGTAGTTAATTCAATATGGTTTTAAAAACATTGCTTAATGTGTTTCAAGTGTGTTTATAGGTTATAATTGCCTTCATGGAATTAAAGGAGAAGAATTCGGACGAAAATGTGACGTAAAATAGAAAATCACCAATCAGGAAGGAGTACACAACCGTGCACTTTTACGTGCTTATAAACTTTCGTAAATTTCAGGCATTTTTGGACATACACGGTCTTGTAGCAGATCGAGTAAGTCCCAAAACTATTTTTTAATATCAAAAGGCATTTTTGGTGACTAATGAAGTAGGAGACTTTGGGAGGAGATTTTCAGACATGGAGAACATCCAAAAGGGACGATTTTGGTTCAAGGACGTGGAAACACATGAAGAAATTATCAAAAGATCTATCTCAATACAAGATTAAGCCTCTACATTGCAAGAATATTCGATAGAAGACAATTAGGGAGATTTAGAATTATGATTCCATTGTTTTTGATTCATTTTTCTTTCATTGTATGTTTGATTTCGTGTTCGATAATGTGTAACTAAAAGTCCAATTAGAAGAACCTTATGTTAATACTTTGATATGATTTGATTCTTTTATTAATGCAATTAGATGTTTGATATATTGTGATCTAATTACGCGTTTTATTTATGTTTTAATAACTCGAGAATATTATATCATAATCTGATTTCATACATAGAGATTGAGAAATCTAGTGCGAATAGATCTACCGTAATTATAAGGAGTTAATTGCAACCTTAGAGATAGGATGACATAAATCTTCCGGATTAGGGTCAAACCTAGTAGAAGGACTCATAATTCGGTAATGCAATCTTATAAGATTTAACTTGAGTAATTCATTTAGACAACTTAAGATTAGTTGTTAGTAGATTCAAGGTCAACTACTAGCATACCATAGGAGTCTCTAGGGTCCAATACATCACAAAACAATTGCATGATAAATGATCAAATCTATTAAGGGTTTAAGGGGATTCGAACATAGATACTACTTTCTGATAAAGATAGTTTTCTAAATGAATTCCACTATCTTTGAATTCATTATTGTTTCTTATTTCTTTAATTGTTTAGTTTTTATTTTCTTTTTATTAAAAATCTAAAATCAATTTGTAGGATAGATAATAGTTGAAGGGTAATTAGTAGTATTCATAGACTTTGTGGGATTGACCCGTACTTACCGGTATTAGCTACATCTACGTCGTATACTTATGATTTATTACAATATTAACTATCACGAAATAGGTTAATCAAGTTTTTTAGCGCTATTGTCGAGAAGTTATTAGTGCAATTATAAATGTCGAGCACCTATTTATATAAGGGGGCAACCTAGCTTGTATAATCAATCTCATGGTACAATGTATGAGAACAACTACAATTTAGAGTGGAGCAACTCTTATACTTACGGATGAAACAGTTACGCTTTAGCTAGATATTTACGACACCAAGCACCTCTATGTAACGAGCCAAATCTAGAAGATAAATTAATGGAAGCCATTGCTGAAATGATAGCTGACCAATGTGCATTTGAGAGTAAAGAAAAGAAACATCCAAATCCAGGAAAAGATATTATTGAACAAACGCTCAAACTCGTCTTTTCCTTATATAAACAGTTAAAACTTTTTTAAATTATCTTCCTCATTAGCAGTTAGTTTTTGGTTTGCATTCTTACTAGTTAAGTAGCTTTTTGTTTTGTTTAATTTGCTAATTAGGAATAAGCCAATTTATTCAACTTTTTCTTTAGCATTTTTATAACTTTTTTTTCCTCACATGTCATAGATTTTACTTTCTTTGTTAATAGGTTCTCAATTATTTTACTTTATCTAGTAAGACTTATCGTTTCAACATACTTGTATATTCTCTTCTTATTCCAATTAATTCATTGACTTATTATACAAAACTAATAGAAATTGTTGAGTCATCTATGATAAATAATAAAAAAAAACTAATAGAAATTATTGATTCATCTATGATAAATAATTGTTATAGTCAAGAGGATCATTCCCTTATCCATCATGGTGTTGTTTATATCGATACAATAACATATTTAAAGTGGGAACAAACATTTGTTCTATCCACTTCGCTAAGACATTGATCTTCCTATAGTTCTTGAATCTCTTTAAGTGTTTTCTCTTATTTTAACTTATATAGGATCCTCCTCTAGTCACTCTAAATTTCCTCCAAAAGTGTTTGAATATTAGGTTGACAAATGTTCGTGTTTATTAATGCCTCTTCCTCATGGTGTTGTGCTAGTTAATAGATGGTCCTATCAAAAATATCTTCCACCTTTCGAGTTTGAACATTGAGCTTAACGTCGTTAGGAACATTTAAAACATATTCTCCCATAAATACTTTAACAATCCTCATATATAGCATATATTTGATGTCAAGGTTAGGCATTGTATATATAATGTTCATCTAAGGAAGCATTTAAAAAATCCATAATTTCTTCACTAAGTGTGTTTTGTATGTTCCTCTACATATTGTGCCCATTTTTATTATCACCATTTTCTATAAGTGGCTTGCAAATAGAAAGCCAAATTGCAATGGTGAATCTTAACAAAGCACCATAAATAGAATAAATCATGTAAATTCACCACCCCATACTCTCCCTCCTTTTAGAAATGGTGTTCACAATTGTGCTATGTAAATACCTTAACATTGGTGATTGAATGTAGGAGCCCTTAGTTTTTGTAGGATTATAATCACAACTTTCATGGGAGATTTTACACTAAAACTCCATAAATCTATATACATCGTTAGGGAAGTCAAATTTTAAACTTAGATATCCAAATGTTTGAATATGATCCAAAAAATAAAACCCAAGTTTTACACTAAATTTAAAAGTTGGCATCTCAAAATCCACACTAGCTATAAAAAATATAATACCATTCGACTCTTCCATCCCTACATCTTTTTTAAAATGGAAAGTTGTCAAAAATTTGAGCATAAATTCAACGTAAGTGTCTTCACATGTTTGAAAATATATTTTTTTATTATTCGCATTAATAACCACCAACAATAATAACAAAATCCTTGTAAAGTTCTTTAAGACATTGAATCTATAGAGGTCTAAAAGTATGCAACATTACCCCTAATTGGTAGAGATGTTATTTCCGATAGAACTATAGAAAAAAAAAGTCAACTAAAAAATAAAAATAAATAAATAAATACACAAACAAATAGTATATACACAATTCATTATTTTCAATTAAGTTGGTAGTTTATTACCTTTCTTTTCGCATTCTTTAGCCTTCATCATTCTTTCTGAGGAAGGAAAAGAGCTCCAATACATCTTTATCCTTCTTTCGTGGATTATGACAATCAAAAAATTAATTTCATCCTTAAACAAATTATCATACAACCTCAAGCAAATTATCAACAAAATTCATTATTTTCTCCAAATTAAACTTAATATAATATAAATTCCAAAAGCCCCATAATTATATGGGATGATTGGAATCTACAATGCGGACTCATTAGAATCTGTTTTAGGGCCTCATCTACTCGTGGGCCGGTGAAATTGTGAATCTATTTTGGTCTGATTTATATGTGGATGTGGGTCAATGGAATTGATGTCCGAATTGAATAGCCTGTTTATCAACGAACGATTCTTTTCTTCGACAGAAAGCCAGTTAAATAAAGATACACCTAACGATTTTCAAAATAGATCAGCATTAGACATAATCGAACCCATAACAAAAACGTCAATGATGGATCCGAAGTTAACCGAGGTATCGCAGCAATTCGAGCGATGCAAGGCCGCTTGTACGAGGGGGGATATAGATTCTTGTTGCAATCTACTTTCCCAACTCAAGGTTCAACCTTTTTCTTCTCCAATCCCTAATCTTCCCTTTTTTGTTATTATTTTAGAAGAAGAGTTGAACCAGATATTATTGGGACTGATTTTTTTTTCTTTGTTCTGTGTTTTCTTTGTAGGTTTTGTTGACGGGATTTAGAAGCTTGCCGCCACTCTTCGAGGATACTCCTAATGCTATTCGCGAATTGACAATTGCAAGTAATTGTTCTTTGGGAAAATCTTTCTTTTTGTTTTTCTTAGTTAAAACCAAAAGGGTTTTTTATTTGATGTTGTAAATTGTTGTAAGAAACTAAATTAGAGATGACAGTAGATTTGGTGAGCTTTGAATTTTAGTTTTGAATTGGAAATACTCACTTTGGGTAGTCTGTTCCACTGAACTAGTGGACTCGTTACTCTTTTTTGTTCTTTATCTTTGTTTTTCAGAATATATTTTCACATGTTATTTTCAACTGTTGAAAATTTTAGGGGATATATATGAGCATGCAGTTCTTTTAAGTGTGAAGATTGGTGATCAAGATGCTTTTGAACGAGACTTCTTTCAGTTGAAGCCATACTACACGGATGCAGGGTAACTTGTCAATAGGCTTTTAGTAACTCTTTTGCTGATTACTTAATTTAAGTTTAAACACATAATTGAACTGGCACTCGTTGTTAGTCAACAGCTTCTATGTAGAATGTTTTCTTATTACTCCATGACCAGTTCATATTTTTCAAAATGTCATGGTAAAAGTAACTTCGACTATGTTATTGTCACATTTGACTGCAAAATAGATTCTATTTAGTTTATTATGCTGGCCATTATTACCTTTTTGAAGTATTAGAAGAAAGAATTACAAATTGTTATTAGATATTAATTTCATGTTCAGATCACTTATTCTTATTTCATTTTTTTTCCTTTCTTTGGAGCAGGAGCCGCCTTCCTCCATCTGCTCAGGAGCATATGATCTTGGGTCTCAATCTCTTGAGGCTTCTTGTGCAGAACAGAATTGGAGAATTCCATACTGAGTTGGAACTACTCTCACCTACCACTTTGGAGAATCCATGTATCAAGCATGCTGTGGAATTGGAGCAATCCTTCATGGAAGGGGCTTATAACCGTGTCCTGAGTGCAAAACAAAATGTACCATACAAGGGCTATGACTATTTCATTGATTTCTTGGCAAAAACAGTAAGGTAACTTGCTTCGTTCAAATCTGAGTCATCTTTTTAGTTATCTTATATATCAGTTGTAATACACAACTAATATATACAGAACTTGATATAAAAGTTACATAAAATGAAATATGTTTTAGTAATGACTGAGAACTTAATCTAAAAGCTTCAGAGACCGAAACAGTTTTAAAAATGATAGGGAACTCAATCTAAAAGCTGACTGTCACTGCTCTGTAGAAAGATGGAAGTTGGTTAGAAGCTACATGCAGCTGCCAGTTATTTAGGTTATGGACTTACTTTATACTGTACAAGTTTCTCCCCTGTTGCTTGGCACTTTGAATTGTCTTTATTTTTATTTTTTAATGGTAAATGATAATATATTAATAAAAAATGAAGTTAGAAGTTTACAACAGATAGAACTAAGCTAGACAATTCAACAAAAAGATTGCATCTATGTGAATCCATCACTGGGGCAAGGATGCAGATGCTTAAGCAATTAGCCTAGTGGAAAAGAAATATCAACTGGGAAAGGACATTCCTCAAAAACAAAGAGTGGGTCTTTAGCTGTGGTGAACAGGAGGACAGGCTGATTAGAGGTTCCATCTGGCAGCAATGCTATTTTTGAGAGAGAAGTTAACCTCTTTAGCAATAAATGCTGCTCTAGTCCAATTTATGATCTATTACAGTAGCACTAATTTCATCTTGAAAATCCTACTATTCCTTTCGTGTTGAAGTCCATAAATCAAAAATAAATTTAGAATAATAGTTGATTTGTGATCATCACTGCTGCCCAATCTATAGTTCCTTGCCAAGCCTCTTCGTTCCAATTCATATGACAAAGTAGCATTAGAGAGTGCCAACTGTATGTGGTATAAATGCAATCCAAAAACATGTGATCGTCCCTATCTAGGTGATTGTTGCAGAAGATATGATTACTAGAGGGTAAGTTCTAGAAATGTAGTTTGTCTTTGGTGTTATGTCTCTGTTTTGTAAAGCGTGAAATTGGCCTTGGGAATTTTGTGCTTGATCCAAATTAGCTTATACAATGTTTGACTTGGGGCATATGGTCTGAGAATCTCCAATGAGTTATGATAAAAAAAATGTTCAAGGGGCTTGCTAATCACAATATCCTGTTATTCTTCCTCCAATGACCCCCACTTACATATAATTATAAGTGTGGGGCAGTTGTATTTATTCATTTGTACTTTTCTCTTGGCGGTACCCTTGAGCCTATTGAAGTGCTGCCTTCTTACCCTGTATATATATATATATTTTTCATATTAGGGCTAATGTTAAGATCTTTCTTTTTGTATGCTTTCTTGATATTTTTTTCTCAAGAAAAAAAAAATCAAATATAGTAGCCAACCTTCCAATTGTTTTGGATTCTAGCTAAAAGAACTCTAGAATTGTTGATTGGCCAGCTCCATGTGTTTTCTTTACTAAACTTTGCTACTTTCGGATTTCTTATAGGCCCCTTGTGTAAATTCTCAATGAAAGAAATTTGTCTAGATGATTGAACTTGTGCCAATTATTAAACTGGAAGTGGGATGTTTTGGCACCAATTCTAAGAGTAATGTGATTCCTCCACTTCTCCCAAAGGGTTGAGAGTTGTAAAAAGTCGCCATAACTTTTTGGCCAAGATTTTCCTGTTCATAATTTTTATAGGAATGATATTGAGCCCTCTGTCACACCTAGGCAAGCATATATGTCCTTCCATTTCACTTTTTCTTTTGAAGCATTGTCACTGAAAGTAATCTATAAGAAGTATTTCGGTGCTTTTCTATAGTTTTGATTATTCTAGTTGGTAAACATTAAATGAGGAGCCAAATAGATATTAAGTATGGAATGTATGTATCATTTGCAAGCAACCAATTTGAGATAAAGTTTTGATAATCCAAGAATCAACTTGGCATGTCCATCTTTGAGCTAATTTATTCTAGCCTTTTGCTAAATCAAGGAAAGAAATTCTAATGCTTGGAGGTAAGGGCATAATTTCTGTTTTTACCTGGCCTTGAATGCTTCATCTAGAGGATTGAGATACACATCTTTTGACTCCTGTCAAGCTCTTCTTTAGCCTTGTTGACTGCCTGCAAGGAATTTCCAATAGAAAATCTGTTGAGGTGTTTGAGATGTCTCTAGAATTCGTTTTTTCCTGTTATGTTTTGCGTAATCTTTTAGCTTCTAAAGTGGTTTTCTTTTTGGTGATTTGAGATGGCTTTTTTGAACTTTTTTCTATGTTTTTTGGATTGGAATACAAATGATCTAACATATTTTGAGTCTTTTTACCTAATCGTACTGCGTATTTAGGTTGCTGAAGGAAATAGCTTTCCTAAACAAAGTTCCCTTTTTGGATATGATCCTGGAAGCGAGTTTCAATTTCTTCTTAATAATTTATTTTACTGTATCACTTGCAGGGATGAAATTGCTGGATGCAGTGAGAAGGCTTATGACTATCTTTCTCTGACTGATGCCCAGCAAATGTTGCTCTTTCCTTCTGATTATGAGCTTTTGCAATATATCAAAGAGGTAAAAATTTATGATCTGGGATACTGATTTTTACAGTGATCATGTAGCGTATGAATAAACTTGTGAATAAGGTCACTTTGATTGTTGATTTTCATTTTGCATTATGTCAACTACCTAGCAATATAGAAGTTTATAGTCTGGATTGCTGGAACCTCAGGAAAGGATTTGGTGGGACATACTATAAGGGAAACTGGCTTTTGTTAAATTGTTAGGACATACATCAGTAAGCTTACGAAAGTATGAACAAGCTTTTGATGTGCCACTTCTGTGTCTGTCACATACATTTTGTTTAATATTGAGTTAATATAGAAAATCTTTTGATTTGTCCAGGAACATCCAGAATGGGAGATAAAGAACGGAATAGTAATTTTCCAGAAGGCCAAAGAATCTGCTCCTTGCAAGGAAATACCATCTCTGCAACTCATCAACCAGACACTTAGCTATGCAAGAGAGTTGGAGCGGATTGTGTAGATTATTAGATCAAGGGTATCAACTCAATATTCAACTTAAAACTGTTCTTTTGAGATAAAAATTGCAATATCTATCTTCAGTACTTCTGAACTGGTCCGGTTTGTATTGTTTTTTGTAGTGCCTTCAAATACATTCTTTTTCTCAGTAACATGGTGAAATTTGCAGCAGGAGCTGAATTAATTCTAGTTAGTATCTTGATTTGTTATAAGTACCAAGCAATCAGACTGCAGCCTAGTGTCTTATTATTATTATTTAGAATAAGCAAAGTTTATATGCGCCAGTTCAAATCACCAAGTTTTAGCTCTGTGTAGTAAATCTATTGTTCTAAATCCTTTTCCTACATCTTATCTATTTTCAAGGATTTATAGTTTAGCAGTTACAGTGAATTGATAAAGACAATCAGCTCCAGCAAACAAAGGTGGTAGAGATTTAGCCCATGATTTTGGACTTGGTGCAGGCTGTACAAGTCTTGCTAACATCAGGAACCTGTGAAAGGTAAGCACGAATCTGTTGAATTCTTGGGATTAAAGAGGCAGAACTAGTAAATCCAAGCTGCACAAAGTTAATTGGAAGAACAGTTGCTCCATACTCTTGAATTGAATGAAATTGCTAATTTTCATGGTAAATTCCATGCGGATGATTGGTCAGATTGGAAGGTTAGCTTAGAACATTATTTCAAATTGAAACTCCTGGAAGAATGTTAAAAAGTTACTGTTGGTGAAGCTTAAATTGAAGGGTACTACACTTCGATGGTGGAACAAAGTTGAAGAGAAACATGGACGACAATGTAAAACACTTGGGAGCAAATGAAAGTGAAGTTGCGAAGGAACTTTCCTATAGAGCACAAAAATAGTGTTGGTTCTTTAGGAGCTAAATTGGTTCGCAGTATACAAATTTGATGATTCATTTCTCTACAAGTTTGGCTAAATGTGAAAAAGAACTATTGCAAGCCTATGATGAAGATGTTCGAGTGATGGACATTAGAATTCAGCCAGCAAAAGGATTCTTTAGTGGCTTGACGAGTGATGACTACGCCGAAGGAATAATTTTTCGAACATGAATTGTCTGTAAGATTAAAGGTAAGTGATGTTATCATTAATGGATTTTTTACGAGACAAAGTAATTCGAAAGTAAGCCTTTGACGAGTTAAAGCGTCCAACGCCTGCGCATCCACGTCCCTACAAAATTGGGTGGCTTAAAGGGTATGAAATGCCTGTTAGCTATTAATATTTGGTGAAATTTACACTGGTAGCACAAATGACACTTAGGCATATTCTTATTAATAAGTCATAGTTATTCGAACATGACATGATGGAGAATGTATGTGAACATTCATCTCATAAATAAGACTATAGTCAAGTGTTGGTTTTCTATTCCTCATTTAGAGAACATATTTGATCTATTAGAGGGAGTTACGATGGAGGTACTTAACTTACAATCTTTTATTGTGATTTATTTTGATGCAGTCTTGATATATAATTCTAGCAAAGAAGAACACTTAAAACATCTTCGTAAAACTATGAGAGTGCTTTAAAAGGAATATACATACATGAAAATGAAAAAAAAACGCGGTTCTATGCAAGTAAAAATGTTCTTGGCTTCAATATATCCATAGAAATTTTAAACCAAATCTCGAGAATAGTCATGCTACTAGCAGATTATCTCTGCGCAAATGCGCAGTGAAAATGCCCAGTGTATTTAATTAAAATTGAAACCAGCAATAAG
>JANIHZ010000210.1:48769970-48785479 GCA_027478365.1 Erythroxylum rufum | reverse complement strand
ATTGTAGTTAATTAATTATTAATTATATTTTAATTAATTATATTTAAATTAATTAATTAATTACAATATTTTAATTAATTAATAATTATATTTTAATTAGTTATATTTTAATTAATTACAACAAGCACACCCTTACATAATAATGATACTCATGCCTCTAGATTCGGAGAGGAATGAGATATTACCCAAAAATGGGTAATCAAAATAATGACTATAATTATAGTCCCTTACCAAACTCAATCTTTCATTCCATACCCATTCCTTTTTGGTATGCTTTTTGGTATGTTTCCCTAATTATACTAGATTTGTTAAATCATTCTCCTTACATCAAAATTGCTGTCTTTGCATGGAGGCTTCTTAATAGGATAATTTAATTTAGTCATATAGATTGACTTAACAATTGGAAGTTTAATGCACGTATACGTTCGTTTTCTGACGTTTAATGTGCCGATCGAAACTCGACAGTGTATCCTTTTGGCGAAGTAAAGCGCCATTGCACTGTGTGAAAGGTTGTGAAAGCTTAAGTTGCCCTGCGGGCCAGGAATTGCAGGGACATGGCGCTTCAAACGTATGCCCCAGGTAATAGGGCTTCAATGAAAGGTCAGCGGTGGAAACTTATCCCAATACTAATTAAGAAGAGCATGTTGAATTGATGCTGAAGATGCCTGCTTTATTCTGTAGGTAGTCGCTCTTAGTGACTTAACCAGTAATAGCTGCCTTTACATGTACATGATAATGTGGTTGCAACTCAATTAAGTGAAATAAAGAAAATGGCAGAATCCTATCAATTCAAGAGTACGACTTCTTAATTTTCAATTAAATAAAACTTGTATCATTATGCACGCTATGCTCTTAACTAACATGACATTTCTATATGTGGGGTGAATCCTATCAATTCAAGAGCATGACTTCTTCATTTTCAATTAATAAAACTTGTATTATTATGCATGCTATTCTCTTAACTAACATGACTTGACACACTTTTATTTCTAGTCTACTTTGGAGAAGCAAATTGCGGTCTAATGTAGAACGTCATCTATGTTAATAGTACAAACAGCACCTAATGATCCCTACCACTACCAGTTCTTTCTCTCAATACAACAGGTTATCGGCGCGTGTGTGTGCATATATAAATTCTACTTTTAACAAAATCCTATATAATGTAATTACAAGACGAAGCTATCTCTTGTTCGAGGGTAATACTAAACTTGTTGTTTATTAAATCTTCCGCCGGACCATCGCTACTATTATGAATAAGATGAAAACGAGCAGGCAAATTGAAAGGCACTAACGAAACGTGCTGTTGTTTCTGTACAAAAATCAGGGTTATAGGTCAGACAAAATCCTGTATTTCTTTGCACAGGATTGATCTATGAAGAACGTACTCGTTGGAGATTGTTGAATTTGGGCAAGATCATTGTCAAGTCACTCTCGTGTAGGCCACATATTTGTGATTGATTGCACTATAATAATTGAAAGAGAGTAGGAAAAGGACTTTTTTTGTTAATAGTAAAATCATCCGTTTTTATATTTTCTTCTTAGATGGTAGATAATAAAAGTGAATTACTATAACGTTTGTCCGGTGATTGTGGAGTTACTTGTGGAAAAGATTTCATTAGAAGACAGGCATTGCATCATCCGATCACGATGTTGGGTTGCCTTGCTTCAAGGTGTATCAGAGAAGGGGAGTTAGTATTGAAGAAGGTAAGACTAGTCTTTAAGGTAAGGTTTAGGTCAAAGTTGGTGATAATTGAATGTCATCTATATTGAGGTATAGGTAGTCTTAGAGTTTCATACATGTATGGTATTCACAGAGATGAATACTTGCACGTTAAATTAAAAATCACAGGGCACTGTTGTTATCTCGTTTTCAGCTTTGTTTTAAGTCCAAATAATTGAAGGTCGAGATTTTCTTGACAATTTCATGCCAAATTATTGCTTTCTTTTTCCTCTTACACACGGTATCAGGTATATATCTCCGGCCACAGCGTCTCTAGCTAGTTGAAACCATCTCAATAAGCTTCATACTTCTGGTGTGTACCCATCTCCAATCGTGACTCTAAGCCCGGTTAAGAACAACGCCCGCAGGTTCGTTCTCTTAAGATTGATTCTTTGGTTCTGATCATAGCAGCAGCAATGCGATAAAGCACGCTAAGTGTAAGATTAGATCAACAGCTATATATAAACAGGTCCATGTGGTTTGTTTTTCTTTGTAATTAATTAATTTGGCAGACAAGTATAGGTGTCATGGACAGTAACACCTGGTCCTCTTCGTTTCCTGGCCCTCAAGGAGCTTCCAATCCAGACGAGTTTATCATGCAGCAAAGCTTGATCTTTTCAGATACGCTCAAGGTGAGGTTGCTATTATGATTCTAGTGAAAAACAAGATACGATGTACCTTTGTGCTTCTTCATGATTGGGAAAAAGCTTGCCATATATGTTTCTGCTTCTTTATGCTTTCAACTGTCGGAAAATCTCAATAGGTAGACTGCAATGTTGCTGTTTTCACTATGATAGACATATCAGTCTCAGATGAGGGATCCATGAAGTGCAGCATGCTTCAGACCACAATACTTGGAGAAATCAGTCGCCCTTCATTTGGATTTTTAAGAAAATTAGCTTTTCATCATTACAGGACTTGAAGAATGTTAGGAAACAATTGTACTCGGCAGCAGATTACTTTGAAATTTCTTACAACAAAGTCGACGAGCAGAAGCAAATGTGAGCCGCATTTTTGTTGTCAGCTAATGAATACCTTTTAAAGATTTTTGACAGAAGGCTTACTAAAACACTGCATTTTTCAGCAATTGTAGGGTACCTGAAACCTTGAAGAATTACCTTATTCAAGCTTTGATCAGCACTGTGGATCATTTGGGTTCAGTAGCATACAAAGTCAACACTTTTTTTGACGAGAAAGTTGAAGAAATTTCAAATATAGAGCTTCATTTGTCTTGTTTGGAACAGGTTTCACCGCGTATTACCCTGGCATTCATATATGGGTCCTCTCACTCAATATCATAAAGCAGGGTAGTTAGATGCAACGCTCAGCTAGCCTTTAGACGTAAATCACCACGATATAGCATTTGTCTTGTTGTAAGTTACAGGGCCGTAATTGTTAATTGCTATGAGCACTAAACAACATTTAACCCCTTTGGGATCTCTCTCTTCCCCTGCAATGCCTTCAATTCAATATAAATCACCAGAGACTCGTGAATTTCACTTCTTTTTTTTTTGGTGATAACTTGCCTTCATCTGTCACATTTTTACCCCATTGGAGATTATCTGAACATCTAACATGGAGATGTTCAGATGGTATGACCTCAGTGCTGGCAAAAAATGTACATGCACTTGAATGTGGACTTACGTAGATCTTGAGTTAACGTCCTGCACCTCCAACATTAGGTTACTGATGTCTTCTTTCACTCTAATTATGCATATCCATTGTTGGGCACGGCCTTTTTCAGAGAGTAAAAACATGCCAAGAGTATACCAACCAAGGCGGTCTTCTTCAACAATCGTTGATGATATATACTCCTAAGTACCATAAGAGTTACATTTTCTCAGGCAAGCATGCTGACAGTAATTTCATTTTACCTTTACATGTCTCTGGAAGCTAATCTCTGTTAGGAAGTTACAGAGAGATAGAGAAAAAGATTAGAGATTTTAAGGATACTTCAATGAACTAATTTCAGCAGAGGGCAACATGGATGCAGTTGACGGTGGCAGATCCAAACACCACAGTAGAACTGTTGGATACAATTTGGAACAATTTAAACAAGGTATTGTGTTCTGAATCTGTCCAGAATGTGTGGAAACTTAACTGTGATGAACTCCACATTAAAACAAATTCAGAGAAGTACTAAATTTTCATTGATCCATACTGATAATTGTTCACTCGTTACTTGTGTGATTGTTCTGCCAAGTCCCACAAGCAACAATCAAAAGAGCACCTTCTCCTGCTCGCAGGTAAATTTTATGACGTATTCACCTAGCAAATTATCATCATGACTAATATAAGTTGAAGCTTTATAACTATTTCCCAAATGCAGAGAATGGAATTTCACATTGCCATCTCCAAAATTCAGTTTAAGACAAGGAACTTTCGCATTTGCAAAGATTTCAGACAACAACAAACCAGGTCTTACAGAAGAATTTTGTCAAGAGTTGTTCTATAGTTGTCACAATCATGTACTGATTTTGTTTCTCTAGGAACAGAAAAAAGAGCGGCCTCTTCACAGCGCTTTCCCCTTTTACGTACAAGATCTATTCTCAAGAGACCAACCTCTCCAAACCACTCCACTGGGAGACAACAGGTAAGCTCAACAATACGCCCAAAATGTAAAATGACGTTCGTAATGTGAAGTAGTAGACAATGGTAGGCAACAATGTGCCACAAGTTTATTATGATGTAAACATGGTTTTACTAATGTTTTTTCAGTACCCAACTCAGACCCAGAGATCAGTTTCATGGTCTAGTACTGTGCATGCTGAAAGAGAGAGGATGAGTGACATTCAACTATATTCAAGCAAGAGCAGACGCCTCTTTCAAGCCCTGCTCAGCGTGCGAAAGTCCAGAGAGGATGACAGAACTAGAAAGAATTAAATCAAGGCAGCAAAGCAAATGACTCAATTTCATCTTCCCTTTTTCAATTATCAGCTTCCGTTTATATTTGGAACCCTATCCTATGTACTGGTTGTTTCAAATTTAGTTGTACTCGTATAGAACCAGATTCTAGTTTCTCAGTGCAAACTGGGGCTCATGTTTAACATTTGGAGTTCTGTAGGTGGCTGTTAGATAATTCCTATGTGAGCTTTCAACAACTTTCCAGGTTTCTCTCATTCAGCAAACTGCACGAGTTCAATCACCAGAAACGAAACCCTAGAGATGTTTCTACTTGTGTCAGCATGCAACTTGAAGCATTTTAACTGAGAATCCATTTGTGCACAACATTAAGTAAATTCTTATATATCCAATCAGGAAAATTCCAGTGATGATATTGTGAATCCATGATATAACCGGGGATATCAACTAATGGTGAAAACGTTAAATGTGATGGAAGTTCTTACAAGTCAGCTATCCCTCAGAACCCTAGATCAAAAGTAGGACATTTATCCATTTTCATTGGGCTTGCTAGATGCTTGGAATAACTGTTCTTATCGCTTTCATCATCAGGAGAACAGACACCCCCTGCACACAAATTAGGGGAAGCAAGATGGCACTGCACAAAGAGATAGCATGTTATGACCTAGTTGAACACTAAAAATGAAAAAAAAAAAAGTTTTATATCATATAACATAAGCCTTTGGAAAAGATATAAATATTAGGCTCAGGTAAAAGAATTTTTAACCCGCATATGAGCCTAAAGGCATGCCCAAACCTAATAAGCTTTGACAGAGCATCCAAGTCACCTCCACAGAAGGGTGTGGAGAACACTATAGGTTTATAAACCACACTACTTTGATGTACATCAATAGTTTCCTAGGCGAGCTTTTGAATGAATAACAATATATATAGAAACCTCATTACAAACTCATAATCCAAATACTCGGAAACTATAGCAAGCTGAACCTAATCTAATTAAAGCTTAGTTTATTAGGATTGAACTTAGCATATTTATCACTCAGGCAAACTTTGAACACAGAGTCAGCAAGCGGAAAACCAAAATCACTGATTTGCAACCTATGACATGTTAATGCTTCACCTAATTGTGTTATCTCTGAAGACAGATGACACTTCACATAGGTTATGGCGAGTGATTAACATAAAACTTCAAGTATTTCATCCAAATGATATGGAAAAACTACTGAAGATTATGAGTTGAAGACCGTAAAAGCATTATTTATAAGTTATAACTATGATGAGGATTTGGATTGCCATGAGCCAAACCTGGTCAATATTTCTAGCTTTACTGTCCTTGGATCTTTGGCTACATATGAAAGCAGGTTTTTCTGCAAAACCCAAAAAGTTATTGCTGATTGATCCTTGACATTAAGACCTGACTAGAAGCTGAACAGTGAAAAGTTACAAGGAATGCAGAGAAGCTACCTTCAGAATCAGTTTTATTTGCTTCTGCAACATTCAAAAACTCAGCTGTTCCATTCTTCAGAAACAATTTCCCATGCAATAGGTATCCCTCCGTACAATCAGCAACAGTATCTGCACCTTGAAGCTCCTTGGTCGAGAAAGCATGCGTACTTATCTCACTGCCCATAACACTCTGTTGAGCTTTCGGCTTCTGAAGAATGGACAAAATTTGATGGGCTAGACAGGACCAAAAAACCTTTACGATTAGTTGCAGCTACAATGCGACAATCCATTAGGACCAGATTCAAAAGTAGCAAATAAGTTATGATCTTAAACAATATGCAGATTGTGCTACATGATCAACAAAAGGAATTTCAGGGATTCTCTTTTCATATTACATCATGGCACTTCATGAAAAATTTTGCCAAATCTCACTGGAATGTGCAAAATTTATATTGCACGGCTGTTGAAAATGAACTTATATATCAAAAACCACTTGATCATGGGTATAACAAGTATGCAGCAAGTTTTCATCACTGAGGCATGCAATATAGCAGACAGACTATGCCTATCTCAAACACAATAAGGAAATGGGTGGCATAACACAACTAAGGGGTGTACCAGCACGCAAATCTTTGTTTCTGGGAACAATTTTGTTGATGCTTGTACTCATGCAACTTGAGTATGCATCTTCCTGTATATCCATAGGGTTTTGAAAAGATTCTGCCGTGAAAGAAAAGAACAATCAAGAAGATCCAGCAACTAGAAAAAGGGAACAAAAACAAGAGACTACATAATACTTGATACTAGAATGAAGACAAGTATTCAGTACCATATGAATACTAAATGTAATTGCATCATGTTGCATTCAGTAGATAAAAACAATTGATAAACTAAGAAATTAACATAAAAAATGATATTACACAGTAGAACCGACAAAATGAATAAAAAATGGAGCAATGATAATCTGAAGAAACCATAAAATTTCACTCAGATTAATCTAGCAATTTTATGCATGAATATCCAGCAAAAGACAGACTGATTCGTTTTGTTGCTTCTGTCATTTAGTTTCTTATATAACTGCTAACATACAGGGAGCCTTTTTTTTCCTCATAATGTGCACGATTTAATTCCCTTTAGTGGCTAACTCTGACAGTGAGCTTTTATAAATAGGAAATAATGATAAATTAGGATGTAGATATATAATTCCCAACTTTTGCAGCCATTATTCTATTCATCTAATCGCTCTTGCTCTCAATATCCCCTAAACTCTTCAACCTCACTTCTCTATACTCTTTATTATCATCTTCTCTTCTCATCTCTGCTACATACTCCTGGTTGTCCAGATTGACAGTAACATCTCACATCGTACTGGATAAAACTAACAAATTATCAGCATAAAGACTAAATATTGAAATAAAACTTACTTATGCCACATAAAGAAAGAAGAGGAGAAATCCAAGCCTGTATATAAAAGTTTATCCATGTAACTGTTTACATATATATGTTTTTGTAATTGAAAAACATCATTATCATGGTAGCACCATCTGAAAGGAAAAGGTTCAAATGTGACATCTATTCCAGCTGACCTTTCACCAAAATTTTGTCGATTCGGGGATTATCAAGATGCCCATTTGGTGTCTTTGTTTTGTCAGAAACATTGAAGACATCTTTTTGAACTTTCTGATCCCCTAGATACTGGTTTTCCACAAGTTCTTCAATGTCAACTAAATAAGTGTCAAATGTTATTGATTCCCCAGATGTTATTATTTCATCCTTTCTGAGAAATCTACTATCCAAACTTTTCCTGGTTGCATCATACAGCATAATCTGAATGGAGAATCACACTGATAAAATAAGTTAAATATTGTACACTTAAAAGGATGAACATCAAAGAACAAATATGAAAAGGAAAATAAAGAATAAACACCCAATTTCATTAAACAAACAAATTCTCTTAGTATATTTACAAGAAAAATCTTTTAACCAATGGCTCTTGGCAGGAAGGCTGTTGGAGTGTAAGATTCACTCAATTCAACAAGAAAGATGATTTCTCGTTGAAAGGAAACGAGTTACTTAGTTCTAGAGTTAACCTGTCTCCCTAGGAGGCCACTATGAAAAAGTCTCAAGAAACCATCATGATATTTCTTGGCTTTCTGTGTTACTTGCGTTGTGTATAAGACCTGCCATTCTACATTAACAGGGGAGGACATGTTAACTAGGATAATTTTACTCATATTTATGCAGATAGACATAAGAAAATAAAAACACCAAATATGAACAATATTACATGCAATGCTAAAAGAACAATATTAAATGCATTCTAAAAGAAGATTTGGTTTGTGCTTAAAGAAAAATGTCCGAGGAAAGTCGGTGGAAGAAGACTTTGATATATGATGACTGCAAATTAGACAAGATGAAACTATATACAAACATCATTACTGGAGTGGAAGAAACAACTATGTAAAAGAGATTGAAAACTATTTTCTATTAAGAGAATCATGAGTATTTAAACTCATTTGAAGATTACAACAAACATTAATTTGAAATCAATTCTCAGAGATTATGGGAGTAAATCCAGCAACTACTCCTAGTGATAAGGGATATTTACAACAGCTAAATATTTACAATTAATATAGTTTGACTAAGTAAGAACCGAGCTATTAATTAGGTGCTTGTGAGTGCATTGTTAAAACAAACATGTTTGTTTATATTAAATTTAAAAACAAAAACAAAAAATTAAAAACATAATTAAAAACGAACATACCCTAAGTTAATAAAAAAGTAGACCAAATTAGTAAAAGATTTCTTATATAAGTGTAGCTATTAAAAAAAAATGAAGAAGTAGTTTTTGGAGACTATGGAAATATTGAGCCAGCAGGGCTAAATCTAAAACCATCTAAAAATAGATGAAACTCACCAAGAACTACTTTGTTAGAATTGATATGGTCTTTATTTATTTATTTTTAAATATGAAATATAAAAAGTTATTTTTATTTATTTTTAAATATTAGACAATATTTTAACTTGGAATTAAATTGGGTTACGCTCAGGGACTAAATCTCCTATTCCAATTATGATATTTTTATTATGTTTCATTAAATTTTATCTAAATATTTATGTAGACCCTACATAAATATATGTCATCATCGTCATATCCCGAAGTCCTGCAGTGAAGCGGTATGTGGAGAAGTCTGATAATACGTAATCTTACTTTTATATAATAAAAAGACTATTTTCAATAAACTCACATGCAGATGTGAAATATATGTATAAAATTTAACAGAATAAAATTGAAATACAGTAACTAAAAGTCTAAAACAAAAAATAACTTAAACGAAAGAATTGAAAAGCAGGAGGCGTGCGTGTAGGCTGTAGGGATGCTTTGTTTTACTTTTATATGAAATAATAATAAATAAGAGTTTGGGGGACACGTGCGCAAAGCAGACAATCTTTAACCAAACCGAAAACCCTAAGTCTCTATCTCTTCTTCATTGTTGTTGTTACCAAGTGGACAGTTGCTGCTGCTAGGGTTTAACAGTTCCATCAATCAAATGGCCACGGTAGCGGTAGAGAAGAGAAAGCCAGTATTTGTGAAAGTAGAGGACCTCAAACCTGGTACAACTGGTCACAATCTCACCGTCAAAGTTGTCAGCTCCAAGGTCGTACCTGCCCATAAGCCCCGCCGCGCCTCATCGTCCCTCTCTCAACGACCTCAACCCCCCTCTCGCATCGCCGAATGCCTCGTTGGAGACGATACTGGCTCCATTGTTTTCACTGCCCGCAACGACCAAGGTTACCGTTTTCGTTTTTACGTGTTCCTTAATAAGTTTGTCTTCTTTTGGGATATTGTTGATGCGAGAATGTGACCTTTGAGACATTTGTTTAGGATTAATGTTAGAATCTTCGGACGTAGGGGAACTTTTTATCTGTTTTAGTCCTTGATTTTTAAGAATGTGGTTTGATTTGTCGCATGGTTGTTGTTGTTGGTAGGCTTTTCGGTTTCTAACCTGAAAAGCTATGAAAAGAAACTATTTTTGAGGCAGCCGAAGTGTTAATTTGGCATGTTTAGACCAAGTAATGTTGCCACTAATGTGGGATTTCATTGTTTGAAAGGACTTAATTAAGAACTTTTCCGGTTGTCTGTACCTTTATACTACTTTCCTTCGAAAGCAAATTTGTGTCTCGATATTGATAAGATAAAGAACAATATAATAGGCAATGTAGAGAAAATCTATAACTTGGTTTAAAATCTCTTTTCAGCATGCTTTGTTTTAATGAACCATGCATTTGGAATTCACACAACAGCTATTTGTGGTTTAATGTTTTAACCACCAGGGGGCTTGGCCAGATGGTAGGGAGGTAGGAGTGCCTTCTCATCTAATAGGTTTAGAATCTTGGTAGGTACAAGGGGATGAGGAGTGTTTGTAATTATCCCAATCTGATGTACCGAAAAAGAATAGTCCATTTTCTCGTCTGTTTTGTCAAGGGGATCAGGAGTGCTTTTAATCGACATCTCTTTATGCTAGTTACTTGTTAAGTTTATTTAATCCCAGTTAATTACTTGTTACATGTAAACTCTTGGGCTTATGTTCATCTAGGCCTCAAGACTAGTTGCTTTAATCACTGAAATTATGGTTGCTTAATTAGCATTCACATCTATGAACTAAATTTACTCTCTTGCTTAGATAAGCAAATTGTATATGGGAGCTGAACTTCACTTTTACTTGCTATAGCAGCATTTAGGAAGCTGCGATAGTGGGTTGAAGTCTTTGTTATTTGATTGCCTGTGCCATTCCCAGTTTTAGCTTCTCTAGTCTGTTTGTGTGCTAACAAAGGTTTTGACGAATGTTTTATATGCAGTTGATATCATGAATCCTGGAGCCACCGTTATTATGCGTAATGCAAAAATTGACATGTTCAAGGGATCTATGCGGCTTGCAGTTGACAAGTGGGGACGCATTGAGGTTGCAGAACCTGCAAACTTCACAGTTAAAGAAAGCAACAATCTCTCCCTGGTTGAGTATGAACTGGTTACTGTTCAAGCTTGATTAAAAGTGAACATTTCTGAATCATTCAGTAGCTTAATATATGGCTACTGTTCAAGCTTGATTAAAAGTGAATATTTCTGAATCATTCAGTAGCTTAATATTATCACCTGGGTTATGAGCTGTTGAGACAATTTTCAGTATGGTAGAATGTGACTTTAGCCCAGGGATGGTACAGAATTTAGTCAGTGCTTGTTGCCTGCATAATTGTCAGCTTGGGAATGATATCTGATTGATTTAGCCCAATTCTACTAGCTATTTTTCTCGAACTCAATATCCACAAGCTGTCGATTGTTTCCTGATTTGAACTATTTCAGATTAACCATACTGCTGGATAGTATCAACTTATTTAAGGCTCAAGTTCAATTAGTTAATATTAGATGTTCTGTAAGCTGTTGAAGAAATGGATAATGTTGTTTCATACGTAAGAATGAAATGAAATGGAGACATCGAAGTCAGTAAACAATGTCATGGCAAATGTCAAACCTAAACAAGCAAAGCTGACGTTAGTACTCCTTAAATGGCTTTGGTGGCAGAATTCTGTTCACGAAAGGAAATTGCAGCAAACAGGCTTCGGCATACAAAAAGTTAAAGACCAAGTGTACTTGAAGAACTCGAAAGAGACAACAATTATTTTAATTTGAAAGAACCTTTGTTTAATCTTGAGTTACAATATTAATATTGGGTCAATTTAAGAGTGATAGGCTCGTAGACTGGCGAAAACATCTTTCATGAAATTAGGGAATTTGCTGAAACTTTTCATGCACTAATGTTTGCCAGTTGCCAATATTTCAATGCTACTAGACTCTGTTCAGGCTGAAACAATACATCATTATATGGCTGCATATTCATGCATGAGCCACCTCTTGAAACCAAAATCTTGTACAAATAGAAAAGGTGCAACTCGTAGTCAAGTACTACTCCAACGAATTCCAAAAATATTATCAACAAAAGCAAATACAAAATTGAGGAAACGCGATATCAAAAATAGTTCTTCTTGGGTCAGAATTGCCAACAAATTCTTACAGCCCTAAACACAGAAAACAGAACATCAGAATGATGACAAAAGTCTCAATATGAAATGCATAATGCAATAAATGGGAGCAACAATCAACATCTAGCCGCGAAGGATGACCATAATGCCTGATGTGAGAGCAAAAGCACGACTAAATTGAATGGTAGAATTATAAAAAAAAAAAAATTGCAGCAAAAGTAATGACAAGAACTTGGTCCAATGTTTTTCTATCACTTTTGCTTGGCCCTACACATGTATACCAAGGAAGAATAGGAAATGCTAAATGTAATTGCCGTAAACTTAGACCCAATAATACAATATGCTCAAGTTCATTATTGAATCTCTTCTATCTGGTTTAACACAACTTATTGTGTAAAGAAATAACTAACCGCTGATGCAAAAGGATACGTGCATGTGCGAAACGTGGATGGCTAATGCACTAATGAGGAGTTGTACATATGTGTCAGACATTGTTCACGTTATTCACAACCATCAATTGAAGCAATGGTATTAGAATAATAGAAGGGCAATTCTTATAGAAATTTGCAGAGACAGCTCGTTCAACATTTCTGAATTAGCAATCTTCATTTCATAGTGGTGAACAAAATTTTAAAATTCTTAAAAATCAATTGAACGTTCATTAAATACGGTAGGGGAAAATGAATAAAACACTAGATGTCAGTATCCTTTAATAATAATGAAATAGAAGAACTGAAAAGAAACTACTACAAAGTAAAAACTAATCTTTTTCAAATCTTTTGTACATTAATCCAGTCGAACTACATCGTCATAAAAGTAGTAGTGCTAGGAAGGAGAGAATGACAGGAGAGCCAGTAGTAATTTACTAAGGATCTGGAAGCTTGCAAAATCAAACTCGTCCTTTCAGCAGCAGACTCAAAACTTCTAGATATTGATTTTGGACTAATACTTGCTTCAGTCCACTGATCATTGATCACACATCATCATTGCAAGCTGATTGAATAAAAATAATCAGTATGTCCTGTAATAATCAGACTGATTCTTTTTTCCTGATTCTTTTTTCCTTTTTTCAGTAGATTGAAACAAGCTAACAGCTCATGCATAGTTTACTGTGAATAAGAGCGCGGATGAAAGTAGATGACTTTGCAATCAATGTTTAGGCAAATGCAAATCCCACATGCAGGGTAATTCATTCTGGGTAATTCAAAACACAAAGATCACACATCTTAACTCTATTTATGCTTGTACAAGAGAAATGCTCTGCCTTGTACACCGATATGAAATCAGATACTTCCTACTTGCTTAAATGATGAAGGACATTAATAAATGGAGGTTGTGTCATCATTGCTTCTCCATCTTCATCTAGTCTTGACTCTTCCTACAAGATGAAAGGAAGTAACATGCACATACTCAACCAGTCAAATGACAAAATGGAAATGAAAAAACTCTATGGTTTTCAAGTGATAATGGATAAAGATGGAAGAGATTGGTTATAGTTTCTGCAAATGAATGCAACATGATGCGCTGACATACTTCCCTTACTAAAAGGTAAGGCAATGCCATGAAAAGAGAGAACAACCAGGCACTCATAATGCAGTAAATACATATAGCTGCTAAATTTTTCACTTCAGTGAATCTCTATAGGCATCATAAATTGTATTCATTGGTACCTAGTTACAGAAATGCAACAAAAACTACCTTAATTGCAACTTAGCATGAAACACATGAAAATCAAGAGTGAAAAACATCCAAGGAGCCCGATAAAAGCCCAAGGTTAAAACATACGGAAGCTTGAAACCAGAAGCTTATGCATAACAGTAATACACAATAGCCATAAGTGTTCGCCTGAAAATCTATCAACAAGCACAAGCAAACAACCGAGGATATATTCAAAACTTGAATATTGAAAATAATTAGTTTTCTTAAAAATATCCACATCCTGATTTCTACTCAATTACTCCACCATTTAAAAGAAATAATTTTTCCATACAAAAAACGAAGGACCAACAAATTAAACATCCAATCAAAGTTTAAAATCAAACATATATCATTTAAGCAAAAAAACTCAAGTTGTGGAGAGAGATTCAAAACAGAAACTATACCTTCGGGAAGCCAGCCACAAGAGCGGCGAGAAATGGAGAGCATAGAAGTCATCAAAGCAGAAGCAGTGGCATTGTGATACGGCATCATCGATTCTACAGCGAAGCTCAATTGCGCCGGACGCCTTCAATCACCAAAAACAAAAATTAGTACAGTTTAACACTGCTATTATTGAATAAATATGCATTCAGTCAGTGACATCGACCTGATTACGCGCTGAGAAAGAGGGCTGGTCGGGGAAGCTCGCAGCGGAGGAGGCGCAGTGGAAGCTTTGGGTTTGGATGCTATGCGGGTTAACATGTGGCGGCCGGATCTTGACCGGAAAATGGACAGGGCGGCGGACGAGGACGTCATTTTAAAATGCGCTTTCGGTGATGTAAGACAGGAACTCGTTTAAACCCTACCAGAATCCGAGTCTTCGGTTGGTGTGTTAAAAACTAATGTTTTCCCTTTATAAAATTAACTAAAAATTAAATAAAATTAAAAGTTAATTATAAAAAAGTTAAAAATTTACCTAATTTTATAAATATAACTCCAATTTTAAAAAATTGTAATTAAATATTTAAATTTTCAATTTCTCAAATATATCCCAACTTAGTGTGTTCCTTAACAGACCTAACGTAAAAAGTCACGTTAGCTATAACAAGTCACGGGTCGAAAGGTAGATATAAGTCAATTTTCATGTTAAATTATAATTAAATTAAATTAATTATTATTAATTCACTATAAGAAGATGAGAGTCATGAGACAAATAAAGGAAGAGAGTTGATGGAGAGGAAAAGTAAATAATCTAAATCCAAAACTAATCTCTATATAAAAATGTATATAAACCTTATAAATCAAGGCGAGGCAATAGCTTACGTTATTTTTGTGTTTCGTTCTTTCTCTTTTATGATAAAAGTTTATGCTTCTCATTTTGAGGTTGATAATTTTTTAAAAAAGAAAGTAAGTTAGTAAGAGAGAAGAGACTGAAAAGTTTTCAAATGAAAAAAAAATTGGGACCGAGTTTAAAATGAGTGAGTGAAGAAGAACATGGATTTTAATCACTATCAAAATCAATTAAATTAGGGTTTTAGGTGGATGGCCAAAGAGGGGAGAAGGGTAGGTTAGAAATTTTTTTGTTTAATTTTATTTTATTAAAATGTGATGTGGATTTAACATGATACATGACATCCTACATTTATCATAACATAGCTGATGGGGCTTGCCATGCCAATTATATTAAGGGAGACACTAACATTAGGCTATATTTGAAAAAAATTGAAAATTCAAGTATTTAATTGCTACTTTTAAAATTTGGGCCATAGATGCAAAATTGTGTAAAGTTTAGTTTTTTTTTAGT
>JANIHZ010000210.1:48724199-48736598 GCA_027478365.1 Erythroxylum rufum | reverse complement strand
AATTATTTTATAAATTATGAAATCTAAAAATTATTATATAATTCTAAAAGAATATTCAAAACAATACAGAAGCTGAACCGTAATAAAACCAAGTCTATGCACGTTGCAACATTGAAAGAGGATTTGGACGACGTAATGCAACCTCCTTTCGTTTTATCCTGTTCCATTTTTGCTCGAAATTAAAAGAAAGAAAAAAAAAAGCGTTCCAGATGAGAAACAAACAACTCTGTTCTGCCCCCAAAATTTGCTCAACATCGCAGTCTAAGCGTACTGATGAACTCGCCTTCCATAGCTCGTCCATCCTCGAATGCGTAATACTTACTCAACCGATAATCGAAGTTGGATCCAGCTTCTAGTCGATCAACGCCGTCAAGTCAGCCCTACCAACCTCTGTATGATTTCTCTTTCTATTAATATATTTCCTGTTGCGGGATGGATTTGGATATGTAATCTTGTTCTGCTCCAATAATAAATGTTACCTTCACTAAGTACGCTCGCGTTTCCTCGCGAAACCCCACCCCTTTCTCCCTAAACATACTGTTATGCCTTTGTTCAAATTTCCCGGATTTTATTGATCTTTCTTTCGTATCTTGATAGTATGGTTAGCAATGCCATTTCGAGATTAGTTCCTGATTGCATCAAAATGGAATTTTTTTTAATTGTCTTGTACACTATTTTACTTATTGCTCCTTCACTTCAGGCAGTCTTCAACTACTAAACACTGGAACGATGTGGTTTAGCGTTTGATGTTCAATCTCAGTGTTACTGGTGCTCCTCACAGCTTTTTGTGAGTCACTTGGGGGGGATGTGTGAGTCTGTGGAACCTGGGGCAGTTGTGTAGATAATAACATGGGGGATGGCAACAGCAATACAGCAAATAGAACTGTCTCAACCAACACAAAGAGCAACGAGAAGCCAGAGTGGCTGCAACACTATAATCTTATTGGAAAAATTGGTGAGGGTACCTATGGTCTTGTATTCTTAGCAAAAACTAAGTCTCCTGCCAATCGTGGGAAGTCCATTGCCATCAAGAAATTCAAACAGTCCAAAGATGGTGATGGTGTTTCCCCCACTGCCATTCGTGAAATCATGTTGCTTCGTGAAATTTCACATGAGAATGTAGTGAAGCTTGTTAATGTGCACATCAATCATACTGACATGTCACTATATCTGGCTTTTGATTATGCTGAACATGACCTTTATGAAATAATTAGGCACCACAGGGACAAACTTGGCCATGGCATCAATCAGTACACAGTCAAGTCATTGCTTTGGCAATTGCTTAATGGACTGAATTATCTCCACAGTAATTGGATCATACATCGAGATCTAAAGCCATCAAATATCCTAGTGATGGGTGAAGGAGAAGAACATGGGGTGGTAAAAATTGCTGATTTTGGACTGGCAAGAATATATCAAGCTCCCTTGAGGCCACTATCTGACAATGGTGTTGTAGTGACCATCTGGTATCGTGCACCTGAATTGCTTCTTGGGGCAAAACATTATACAAGTGCTGTTGATATGTGGGCAGTTGGATGCATTTTTGCTGAACTTTTGACTCTGAAGCCACTTTTTCAAGGGGCAGAAGCTAAATCCACAACAAATCCCTTCCAGCTTGATCAACTCGACAAAATATTCAAGGTCTTGGGCCATCCCACAATAGAAAAGTGGCCTACACTTGCAAGTCTTCCACATTGGCAACAGGACTCCCAGCATATCCAAGGGCACAAGTATGAGACAACTGGAATACATAATGTTGTCCATCTGTCTCCAAAGAGTGCTCAATATGACCTCTTATCTAAGATGCTTGAATATGATCCTCAAAAGCGTATAACAGCAGCACAAGCCCTAGAACATGAGTACTTTCGGATGGAACCTTTACCTGGACGCAATGCCCTTGTGCCCTCTCAACCTGGAGAGAAGGCAATCAATTATCCTATGCGTCCTGTAGATACAAATACAGATTTTGAAGGAACTACTAGCCTTCAACCTCCACAACCAGTTCCATCTGGAAATGCGGTTTCTGGGGGCATGGGAGGTCCTCATGGGGTGGCAAATAGATCTGGACCTCGTTCAATGCCTATTGGCATGCAGAGAATGCAACCACAAGGTATGGGGCCATATCTTGCACCTCAGGCAGGGATTGGTGGTGGAATGAATTCTGGCAATATGACGATGCCTCGGGGTGTTGCTGCCCAACCCCATATGAGAAGAAAAGATCCACCAATGGGGGCTGGCTATCCTCCACAGCAGAAATCAAGACGTTAGTGTCAGCATATGAAGATTGGTTTCCATCAAGCTTGTGTAAGACAATTTGTCAAGATAAATGCAAATGATAAGCAACGGAAGATTAAGCTGTCATTTTCTCCGTAATAAGGGACAAAGTGCTGTATGACACTTATCTATCCGTTATTTTCTGGCTCACTGTGTTTGGGAAACTGAATTTCATTCATGCCATCAGGCAAAACTCAAGGTTACACATCTTTTTGCAATATATGTTGCTACATGGTGCTAGGCTACATATCCATGGTTCTGCTGACTGTTTTGGACAGGACGTTCATATTTTGTCATTCTAAACTAGAGGATGTCATCTGAAAAGGAGATATTTATATTAATGTTGAAACATAGCCTATTTTGAACTTTAGCAAACTCTTATCTCATTTGAGATACCAGAGTTGACTGTCTGGTTGAGTTAAACCTTCAAATTTATGCTCTGAAATTATTATTTGGATGTTGCAGTCCTAGTACTATGAACTAATGGAACAAGATAGCTGTCTAAAACAGGGTATGGTTAGAGCTGCATTGTAATCATTAGCCAAGGCCTTTAGTCTCCTGCCCTTGAACCTGATTTGTGCAGTTGTATTCCAATGCTTCTGCAGATATGAATTCTATGTTTGAGCTTGTTTAAATTTGTCATAACCTAATAATATAACTCTGTTAACTGTCGCTGATTTCAAAATAATTACCCGGACAAGAAAACAGAGAAAGTAACTGGCAAACGGCTAAGCAACTAAGTGTTGACATTGTATTTATAAATTGACAGCGAGAGCCACTTGGAGAGACAGGCTCTCTGTCGTGCTCTTCTATTCTGCTGGTAAGCCCGATTTTCCCTCTTTTGCTCATCACTCGATGTCTATTTTGTGTGTTCAAAGTTGGCAGCTTTTGATTTCCATACATTTCAAATGGTGGTATTGCTGGTGATTTGTGCTGGCACTTTATTGATGATGCATTTCCAGCCATTATCAAACAAAAAACCAAGTTGGTATTTGCTACCCTTTTTTCTGCCTTTTTCATTAATGGCTTGTTTGTTTGAGTTAACTTGCATCAAACATATTGGAATGCATAATTTGGTGTGCTTTTAACAGTTTAATTGCTGATGTTCATCTTCAAAAGTATTAGATGGATTGTGGGAAATTTCTGATATGTAAAATTTCTTTCTGAAAAAAAAAAAACTTGAACTTTGCCTTTTTCTGGCCATTGAGCTGGTATGGGAACTGCCCATTGCAGAGTTAATACAAGAATGAGGTAATTTTTAATGGGATTTGTATCATCTAGTGCAACGTAAGTGTGCGAAATGTGAAGTTTTTCTATGTAAAAAGTTGGGTTCGTATTTGGGATTGGTCTGAAGAGTTTGATATTTCAATCTGTATTGGATATTAGTTGTACTTATGGAGGCTTAGATTGTTCCTTATAGGTAGTACTTTTAGAAGAATCATTCTTTTCTTCTGTACCTAATTAGTTGGTGTTCCTGTTGTCATAACTTTTATCTTATCACGCCCTCCTGGCAGGTTTCAGTGTTTCTATCAAAAAGCAGCAAGGAAAACTGGGTTTATTTATATCGTGCTTGTCTTATTATCGTTCCCATTGATACTAAATCAACTGTACATAAACAGAGCTAATAGTGGGAAGACATGTTTTTGTACTTCCTTTCTGGTCAAGATGGGATTTGGTGACAATCCATTCCTAATTGTATATTGACTTCTTATTTTATTTTCCCTTATACCAATTGATTTTGATAAAAAGTTTCCAATGCCATATCAATTTCATGTGCAATAAGATTCAAGTTGTGGTATTGCTAGGAATATACACGCAGGATGGGTTAATTGAGCAGTTTTGGCATGTAGTTCTAGACTTTGTCACAAAGAATGCGGATGCTTTCTAAGTCTTAAGACTTAGTCTAAGCCATCCTCACTCTCTTGAGCTGTAACTTAAGAAACACTTTCTGAAGTCTACTTATCGAAGCCCTTATATGATGATGTCTTCTATTTTGGAAAAGCGCTTGCTTAATTCTCCTCTTGTTAGTTAAGCTCCTACGTTGTCCCTGTTTGTGGTTACTGTTTACTGGGAATGTGGGCTGTAATATGCCTTGAATCTCTTTTATGCGTAACCTTATGTAACCGTATGGACACCTAATGAAATTCTTAGGACAGCTGTGATTGTAAGTAAAACACATAAATCATGTGTAGTTGGCGTATAATTTTGACTCTACGACTTTCTTCTTGGTAGATTTGTTTCGTAACAGTGGTTCCATGTCTCCTGACACATGGGTGATGACTTCCTTTTCAGTTGAAGCAGATGGATGATTACTTTGATGGCTGCAGGGTTCTTGACAATGGGTGCCTGATTATATTTTTCTGGAAAAGGGTGTCACTTGTGCATTTGAAGCAGGTCCACCTTTTATTGCCTACTATGACATATCTTAACTCAGTAACTACTGAAGTTACTGAAGTAACACTTACTATCGAAGGGTTATTTATGCATTCGAGTTGACAGTATGGCTCTGTAGCCGTCATCTGTCACTTTAGTGCTTGGTCCCCTAATATTATAAAAATTTGGCAACTCTTATGGTGCGTTCGAGTTCCTTGATATATATGGTTGGTTCAATTATTGCATTGATATACAAATGAAAGAATGATTTCTTTCTCCATTGCTGCTGACACAATTCCAAGGTTGTGAGTACTTGCCAAGGTATTCTCAGAAGTTGTTCGTCTTTCTCTAAATCACATCTTGTTTTCCTTTCAACTTATAGAGCTACGGTTTCGAAGGTCCTTGATCAAACTCATTGGCCTAGTTATTAGATTTTCTCAGTTTAAGCGAGGTTTATTATACTTTTTACGGGTTTAACATGTGTAGCCCATTCCGTTACGACTTGCTATGAGAGTACAATATTCGTTGCTTTCTTCATGGGACCTTTCTTAAAAATCTTTAACCAACGCAGTGTATGTATGTACGTGCAAACATTATGACTTCGGCATAACTAATTGGACTTGCAGTACTTGGACTGTACAGCCTAGAATCTTTATGATAATAAATTTATACTTATTTTGAACCGTCTTAGATCAAGGACTTCAAAATTTCAGGCCTTGTTGATCATAGTTTTCTTTCATCTAGCAACTATTAAGGTTAGGTACTTGAACAGCCTTCTAAAGAGTACTGCACTAATTCCCATTTCCATTTGTATATTGTAGAAAATGCCAGCCTAGACGAAGTATTTTATAGTCCATATAATATTTTGTTGATTCGTTATGCACAGTTGACCCCAAAGTATTGGAATTGGGATCCCATCCATGAATCCACTCTTGTGAGGCAATGTTCAACCTCCAGCCTCTTTTGGGTGTAAATTTATTTGAAGGCCGTGGCCGAACCATTGAAGCAACTAGACAAACTTGATACCAAATTGCCATACACCACGGAGGTGTGTCTACTTCCACAGTTCAACTTGGATGTCGCTGTCTCTTATGGAGAAGGGATAACAACACCTAAAAGTAAAAATGGTTATTTGCTCTTGTGCTTTGGCAAAAGGGTTCTTCCATCAGCCACAATTTCACACATTTACATATTCACATAGCACTGAATATTCTTTCCTTTTAATTTACTATTTTTGTACCGACGACCACTATTATTTATATTTGGGTGTCCTGGCTGCCGGTATTATATAACCATTGTAGCGAGTTGTTGATGATTGTACTCTACAAAGTGGGTGAGTGTTAGTGACTAATGATGGTAAAAGATGAATTGGGAAATGATTTTTTAAGTTTGAAGGAGTGGTGGGTACAGCTAGGAATATGGTTTGCTTATTGGGTCTTTGAAATGGATTAAAGAATTAGTGGTAAGTAAAAGACATCAAAATTATCGGATGCCCAATTTAATTTAATGAAATATTTAAATCGCATACCTATTTTGAATATGAAATATGAATTAGGGAATCTTTTGTTTTGTGAAAAAAAAAAAGAAAAGCAAATGGGTAAACAAGTGCCCCTGCCCCGCAACTCGTTGTCAATTTGCTGGCATTTCCCACTTGACAAGAACAAGCATTTGTCTTAATAAATAAATGCTGTGACTGATACACAGGTGACAGGAGGGTAAGACACGCAGAGTTCCAGTAAACGTCTCCGCTGCAAAAATTGATGACGGTACCGTACTTGTGGCGATTTCCAGATGCCTCATGCAAATATTCATTCTTTTGTTTAGAACCTTCTCTACGGAATCGGCCCCATGCCATAATGTACTCTCCGTTGAACTAACTGCAAATGTTTAAGAAAAAAAAAAAGGAGAGAGTGGCAGGCAAGAGATGTCGACCTAATTTAATGATTTCCTTTTGGTAAATAATCTAATCATATTTATTTTTATGCTTCCCCCCTTGATGATGTTTTAGACTTTAGCCTTTGAAGGAATGACATCTTTGTTAGATACTTTCCTATAAAAATGGAATATAATTAATTATATTTTATTCAGATAAAGATAATAAAATGACTCAATAAATAATTTAGGTAAATAAGTCAAAATTTAGAAAAAAATAGACCTCAATCAATGTAGATCAGATTCATATTGAACTTCTGATAAGGAAGTCTGATATATAAGCTACATATAGAATTTAAGGTCTTATGTAGTTATTTAACTAATTCGTGAAAGTAAAGTTGCTTTGACCGGTACATTCAAAAGTTCATGTTTTAAGAAAACTACAGAAAGATGTTGATCACGTCTCGGTGAGTAGATCCTGTGAAGGCACTGGTCGATTTACGTTCGTTACGACCTCAAAAAACTCCTCTAAACATTATGGAACCGAAATCAGGCGTTCCTGCATTTCTTTGTTATTTCCCTTTCACGTTCGATCCGAAAATACGTAACTAAAACTCCTGTTACGTGTTGCAATCTTGATTTTAATCTTATCCAACACGTAACTTATATCTATTTGAAATTCTACTAACATATAGTACAATTGAAAATTTTAATAAAATGATCTTTCTTAAATATATGTGGTTAATGCATCTAGACAAATGATATGGAGAGATTATACATAATCTTTTTACTAACTAATGATGCTGAGTCAAATGTCATTAGGTGGAACAAATCATGTTTAAGCAGAAAAATACAATTGATATTTCCTTATGCCATGTGGTTCAGGCCAAATGAGCTAATGATTTCACTTATAGCCTTACAAATTTCTAACTAATTATCTTATGAATGTCAACTTGTCATATAAAATACGTATATAATGATGCAACATGATAGTAAAAAAAAAACAGTAAATGTGTACGTTGCACATTTACTGTGAATTAAAACTTTTCGAAATTTTTACTTGTATGTTTTTTTATACATTTTAAAATTAATTTGTTTCAAAATATATAATTGAAACAAGGGAGGGAGAAAAGGAGAGGTTTCATTTCACCTCTAGAATATATTCCAAAAAGAAAATATTATCACAACCGAGGGAATAATTTCTTTAGTTAAGAAATCGCAATGGTTAGGATGAAATTACAGTAAGTAGATAGTTATGTGCAAATAATAAATAATTTTTTTTTAAAAAAAAAACAAGCAACAAAGTAGTACTACATCTACATCCGAATGAATTGGATTTGGAGATATTTGTGACTCCCTCCAATTTCACCCCTCAATCTCACGACCTTCAGCCCCACACTGCCAACTAACCGTCCCTCCTCTTAACAAATACATATCATCATCATCCATTGTTATCTTCTCCGTTGGAACAAGCAAGTAGAGAGACGCCAAGACAGAAGGGGGGAAAAAAAAAATGCCAGAAGCAGAGGAGGACAAGGCAAAGAACGAGCAACCCACCAGAGAGATGATGATGATGATGGAGCTGGATCTGGATACTTGGCCGTTGGATCAAAATCCATTTTCTCCATTTCAGACTTACTCTCCTCTCTGGGCCTTCTCTGACCTCGACAATGACAAGCTTCCTGCTTCCGCCGCCAGTACCCTTCGCCTCTCCGACTGTCCTTTCTTTCTCGCACGTCAGTCTCTTTTTCCTTTAAATTATCAACTTCCACTTGTATTTACTTTTTATCTACATCAGAGTTAAGTATATGGAACTTCCATGTTTTAAGCTTTCTTGCGTCTTAGTTCTCTCCTGGTCTGCTATTTCAACTTTCCCAGTTCTGGAATTTCTTCGGAAAGGTTCAATATGTCAGCTATGTTTCAAATTGCAATGTTCTATGGCTGAGCTTGTGTTATGCTAAAGTACTACAAACTCGTTAGGAAAGATGAAAGTTCGATGAAGAAAGATGAAAGTTAGTTTGCTGGATGGGATTTTTGATTACCTCCTTTGGTCAAATGAACCCACCAGGGCTCTCATATGCAACTTCGATTTCTACTTTCCTTTATTCTGCAATTAGAGTTCTAGAGAAAAAGCCGAATTGATGAGAAAAACAAGTCCGAAATTTAAACTAACGTGTTCGTGGTCTCTCTGTAGTGCTGCTAGTAGAGTGCTATGCTGAATTTGTTGGTTCCTAATGCAGGTAATCCTAATTCTGTGACTGAATGCTCAACGGAGAATGATGATAATAGAAAACTTCCTACTCCATTCTTGGGAGTCATGCCCGTTGACAACCCAGATGGGTATTGTATTATTAAAGAGAGGATGACACAGGCACTACGATTCTTGAAAGAATCAACTGAGCAACATGTTCTAGCTCAGGTTTGGGCACCTGTGAAGAATGGGGGCCGGTACGTGCTGACAACTTCAGGGCAGCCCTTCGTTCTTGATCCTAACAGTAACGGACTTCATCGGTATAGGATGGCCTCTCTAATGTATCTGTTCTCGGTGGACGGGGAGAGTGATGCTGAACTTGGGCTACCTGGCCGTGTTTTCAGGCAAAAATTGCCTGAATGGACTCCTAATGTTCAATATTACTCGAGCAAAGAGTACTCAAGGCTTGATCATGCTCTGCATTATAATGTCCGTGGAACCTTGGCTTTGCCAGTCTTCGAACCTTCAGGGCAGTCTTGTATTGGTGTACTTGAACTCATAATGACTTCACAGAAGATTAATTATGCATCCGAGTTTGATAAAGTCTGTAAGGCACTTGAGGTTGGATTCCTGTTATTTTTTATGAACTCCAAGTCTTATGTGATATCTTTCTTGTTTAACCAGATTGTTCCGCTACGATACTGAAGAAATTATATCTTTTGCGATTTGTGGTGAATGCTTTTGTTACAACGTTGGTTGAAGTTTAATTTTGTTATTGTGACATTTAATCGTTTGATTAATACAAATGCAGAGAGATTCGTCAGTCACTTTGTTTCAGCTTTTTTGCAGGCAGTGAATTTGAAAAGTTCAGAAATATTGGATCACCCAAACCCACAGGTGACCTGCAACAAAACAACATGTCTTGAGTCTTGTCTTGTTTTGAGATGAAAAAGACAAATATTGCTTGTCCTTCATTTTTTCTTCTTCCTTTATTCTCACAGATGTATACTTGCCCCTGCTTTTGAACCAGATCTGTAATGAAGGTCGGCAAAATGCACTGGCTGAAATTTTAGAGATCCTGACAGTGGTATGTGAAACACACAAATTACCTTTGGCTCAGACTTGGGTTCCTTGTCTGCATCGCAGTGTTCTGGCCAATGGTGGTGGTCTGAAGAAGAGTTGTACTAGCTTTGATGGTAGCTGCGATGGTCAAGTATGCATGTCAGCTACTGATGTTGCAGTTTATGTTGTGGATGCTCACATGTGGGGTTTCCGGGAGGCCTGTCTAGAACATCACCTTCAAAAAGGTCAGGGTGTTGCTGGGAGGGCATTTTTCTCCCACAACTCATGCTTCTGTGAAGATATCACCAAATTCTGCAAGACTGAGTACCCCTTGGTACATTATGCTCGTATATTTGGATTAACCAGCTGTTTTGCAATCTGTTTGAGAAGTAGTCATACTGGAGATGATGACTACATTCTTGAATTTTTTTTGCCTTCTCGTGTCACAGATGGTCACGAACAGAAGACTATGTTGGGGTCCCTTTTTGCAACAATTAAGCAGCATTTCCAAAGTCTTAAGGTTGCTTCTGGAATGGACCTGGAAGGGGATGGAGTTTTTGTCGAGATAATTCAAGCTTCTGCAAATGGAAAACTTGATTTGAGACTTGAATGTCTTCAAGTTCCGATAATTCGAAAATCTGCTGTGGATTCAAACACAATGCAAAATGACATTATTTTGCAACAAGATTCAGTAAAGCGGCATTCAAGGCTGCATTTGGATGTTGCGAGTGAGGAATGCAACCCTCTTCATGCAGAAGAAGTCCATGTTCATGCTTCACTTTCACAAGATAAAGACAAAAAGAAGCCAGCACAAAGAAAACGTGGAAAAACTGAAAAGTCAATTAGTCTGGAGGTTCTTCAAAAATATTTTGCTGGTAGCCTTAAAGATGCTGCTAAGAGTCTTGGTGGTATGTTTATGCACTTAGAACTTGTAACTTTGCGGCTATGATTAGCTATTTTGTAAAAGACATTTTCCTATGTGTGCTAGGGTCATTTCAAGCTGGGAAAATCGTGGAAACTTTATAATGTTTTGAACTATCATGTTAAAAAGATCTCATAACATTCTTATGGTGCTTTCTGCAGTTTGCCCTACCACAATGAAACGTATCTGCAGGCAGCATGGGATTTCTCGCTGGCCATCTCGCAAGATCAACAAAGTTAACCGTTCCCTTTCCAAGCTAAAGAGGGTAATTGAATCTGTCCAAGGTGCTGACGGAGCCTTCAGTTTAACTCCCATAACTACGACTCCACTTCCTGCCGCTGTTGGTTCAATTCCTTGTCCTTCCAATAAGAAGGGGTGTAATCAACTGAATTCACCAAACCCCAAGCTACCTATACCTCATTGTGACAAGAGTGAATCATCACCCTCCAAAGCATCTGGGAATGGACAGGTTGGCGATGAAGATCACCTGATAGGCAGTAGAATGTTGAATCAAGAGAAAAGGGTTATGAATAATCAGTTTTCCCCTGAGTTGGGTCAAAGCTCATATAGATCCAAAACAGGTAGTGGCTTAAGAGAAGAGAGTGCTGGGACTCCTACTTCTCATGGTTCCTGTCAAAGTACCCCAACAAATGAGAATGCACCAGCACAGGAGACATCTGTTTCTCCAATCAGAGAAAAATGTAACGAGGCTGTGGGTTCTCCTGACATGTCATTTCCCCAAACGGGAGAACTGAATCTGTCAGTTGCATACTCAATTCCTGGTGTGCTGCTTGCAACTGACGTTGAAGAACCCTTTGGAGGAATGCTAATTGAGGATGCTGGAAGTTCAAAGGATCTGAGAGACCTTTGTCCATCAGTGGCAGATGCTCCTGCAGATGATCGTGTTCCAGAATCTAGTTGGACAAATCCTCCATGGTTGGACACGGCGCCTAGAGAACCTGTGCGTGCTGCTGTTATACCCTCAACGCCTCATGTGATCGCAAGGCAAGAAATGAAGAGTATAACCATTAAGGCAACTTACAGAGAAGATATCATAAGATTCCGCATCTCTCTGAATGCGGGGATTGTGGAGTTGAAAGAGGAAGTGGCCAAGAGGCTGAAGTTGGAGGTGGGTACCTTCGACATCAAGTATCTAGATGATGATCATGAGTGGGTTTTGATTGCATGTGATGCAGACCTGCAAGAATGTGTGGATATTTCGAGGTTATCAGGTAGCGATATAATCAGATTGTCAGTTCAGGACGTGAATGTCGTTCTTGGGAGCTCTTGTGAGAGTACCGGAGAGCTATGACTAGACTAGCTTTGTATATGTGGAAATCTTAGGACATTATATAGTTATAGCCTCCTAGGATATTGGAAATGAAAATGTAGATTTTGGTTCTAAGAGTTTTTTAGTAGTAACAAATTACTCATTCCATTATCGAAAATGTGTTTATTAATCGATAGGGGTGATTGAGGTTGCTTCTCTCGGGTCAATATGTGAGAGTGCATACCTTTCCTAAACGTAGCATTCAATATATCTACAAGTACGTGAAAATGAATGTTAAAGTCTGCCTCAACGTATCACAAAACATGCAAGCTTGGAGATTGCAACTAACGTCCCTTCCACGACCATTTTCGATTTAAGTGAAAGACTTAAGAATATAGGTCTGTGGAAAGAACACCTCTTTCCTGTTTTTTTTAT
>JANIHZ010000210.1:48660122-48674296 GCA_027478365.1 Erythroxylum rufum | reverse complement strand
GAAACAATCGGCAAAGTGGTAACAGTAGAAAATAAAGGTAAGTATAGTTTTGATTTGGTGGAGTTTGATGAAAAACTATGTGTTGAAGATTTACTAAAGAAGGAAACTTCGAGAGAAAGAAATGAAAACAAGTACAGCAACTGGTCTTTCAAAGCTATTTAAAGCTCAACTTTTAAAGCTGGGACACCTGTCCATTTCTTAGCCACTTATTCACTTCTAGATTTTTCCATAAGGTATCATTTCAAGTCAACTTTACATGTACTTTCTGACCCCGATACTAGAAACTTGTTTCCCCTATGTATTAAGTTTCTAATGCCACCCAAATCATTTCATTTGGACCTCCACTGATTCAGAAAATATCAAAACACTGAAATATATTCAATGAGATAACACCAGTTCATATCCTTAAGGACACAGTCACAGTACCCGTCACACCTTTTCCACTCAATCTTTCTCAACTTATTTTGAGATAGATTTTATTTTTGGAGGAGATGTAGAGAAAAGTCTTACAAATCCAATGGTTCATGAATCAGGTCATTTGGAGGTCTAGAGAAGAAGTTATGGACAAAATACTCCAACACATTCATGCCCTTACGTGAAATGTATATGTCTCAGTACGAATGCCATAACTTTTTCTGTAGATGTCGGATTGACTTTTTGTTTATACCATTGGAAAGAAGATTTCAAGGTCTACAGCTCTTATGTTGATTTTGAGACAGAATAGATGAACAGTAACTAAGATGATAGCAATGAACAGTAACTGAGACGATAGCAATGAACAGTAACTTCTTTCATCTGCGAGGTCAAAAATGGAACAGAAGGGGGGATGCCATTTTGAGACGGAATAGATGAACAGTAACTGAGACGGTCAAACATGAGACGATGAACAGTAACTAAGATGATAGCAATGAACAGTAGTATCGTCTTAGTATGAATAGTAACTGAGACAATAGCAATGAACAGTAGTATCGTCTTAGTATGAATAGTAACTGAGACAATAGCAATGAACAGTAACTGAGACGATAGCAATGAACAGTAACTGAGACGATAGCAAAATGAGACGGTCAACTGAGATGCAAAAAGTCAAACTCAGATGATAGGGTGAACAGTAACTTCGTCTACTTTTCTTCCGTCTACTTTCTATCGTCTACTTTTCTTTTATCTGCTTTTCTTCCGTCTGCTTTTCTTCCCAGAACATCTCCAATTGTAAAGATCATAACTTTTGACTCCGATGTCCAAATTTTTCAAACTATATACCGTTGGAAAGATAAAAGAAAGATCTACAACTTTTAAGAAGGCAACTTTGCCAAAATATATTTATATCAATCTCAAATTTGCCCCTAAAGTCCGAATACAAATCTTTCATTCATACACTAACACTATACCAAATTCTTCACTTCATAACAAATTTTGAGACTCTTAGAGACAGAATTGAAATTCGATGTCTTCATACAAAATGTAGCCATAGATCTCTAGTTTAATTCAAATCAAGAATCATCTCGTTTGGATGACTAGGGAAGACGTTGTGGCTATAATACTAAAGCATACTCAGTGAATATTTTCCAGATCTAACTCTCAAACTTATTTCTAAGTCTTTCCTTATCACAACTCACAATTCATATCAAAATCATTCTTTCTACTCCGTTTACTCTTCATTTTCAATAAAATCACATTTAATATCATTTATACCCGGAATTTGTCAATGAATGCATGAACCACTCTTTATGCGAAATTATTCCGCATTTATGTGCATATATGCTAATGTGATGCATGAGCAAGAAAATGCATTGTCTAACTTTCTCTTTAGCTCCCATGTACTGAAATTTCGGGTCCCCACCTTTAACGTGGGGGCGGGATGTTACACCGTTAGTGACAGACACTCCCCACAGACTTTGCCATGCACGTTAGGACGTACTCTGATTGGTATAATCATATGTATAAGGAGACCTAACGGCGTACCATAGGCTAAACAATAAATAATACAAAGGTGCACCACATTTCTATACCAATTCAGTTAATGTTCAAATTTCATTGTCGTACCAATTTAGTGCATATGCAATTTTAATTCAGTGCCATCTCAAAGTATATATATAAATCTCATAAAAATTAGCTTTCAAATTCAAATAGCAATACCAATACACTTATTCATAAATATACTTTTCATGATGAAATAGAAACCATTTTTCTTTCATAAAATCAGTTTAAAGATACACTCACGGTTTTGCACACTTATCGCCAAGCACACTCGCGTTCAGTGACTCTTCTTTACCTACACAAAATGCATTTTGCTCAAGCATTTATTTCCAAATTAGGAAATAAGGCATTAAAACTATATATTCAGTTTGACTGAATACAAGATTTGTATTTTATTGTGTAACACGTATGCTAATGATATGTCTGCTTACTTCTGTAAGCTAGCCTATTGGTCACCATTTCCAAATCTAACTTCAAAATTCACTTAAGTACCGTATTTTATCCATTCTAACTTACCAATTCCTTCAAAACAAAATCTCACCCAATTCAATTCACCTTATCACAATCATACATGATGAGTCACGGTTATGATCCATGTCCAGAATCTATCCTTAGGAGTATTAAAGGAAAGAATAATATGAAAAACCTTAGAAACAATGATAGGACAATCAAACATAGATGGAGGCTTATTAGTTGGCAAAACTTAATATGACATGAGTCTAAATTATTTTCTACATTGATCACTATATTGGAATTGATTAACTCATTATTCTTTTAAATTTCTTTAGATTTCTCTGGCTACAAGAATGTATGTATTGAATGAGTTGAGGTAGAAGTATTATTATTTGGATTAATAGCTTGTTCGTTTGAACTATCAGGCCCCATCATGGTAGTCCCCCTTATATAATTTTGACCAATAGCTTTCCAAGTCTTTCCTTGCCGCTTTAAGTTTGGCTTGCATTGGTATAATACTCTAAAAATTTCCTTTATCAATATATCATTGTCACTTAGCCTCATTATTGGAATGATGTTGGGGAGAGATTGCTTAAGCTCTAATAGGACATAAAGTCTCAAGAAAGCAATTCTAAATCTTAAGACAGTAGCTTCATAGGGAGGCCATTATAAATTTCCTAGATATAATGGCCTCCCTATGAAGCTAACCACATCCTATGCCCCTTAGTTGACCAATATTCTATAGGAAATTTATATAAATTGACCTAAATTAGTATTTAATTAAGCTTAATGTTATCAAGATTAATACCCATCTTCCAAGGTTGAATAAATAAAGGCATGCAACAGAAGTGCCTTATATCAGCTTCTGTAGACTTTTATTCACCTATAAATCTAGGGAACTTGAACAAGAAAAAGTTGTCCTCATTCTTAGGATGCCCTCCAAACCTTGAATTTTTTGGTTTTTAAGAGCCCGAGACTTAATAAGGGGAAATGCTAGCCTTTTCCCTATAAAGAAATTAACCACTGTAAAGGAATAGAATAAGGAACTTTCCTTGAGAATCTCTACAGAAGGAGTAACTACAGACGATCCGTCCATAGAGGGACGTGGAAAATAATGAAGATATATCTTTGAAATATCCCCAGCTACTTGTTTCTAGTTAAGTCTTGGATTAGGGCTATTGGATGGGGAAAGGGGAGAGAAGAAGGAAGTTGGGAGGGAGTAAAAGGGACCTGAGAAGAAATAAGATGGGGAGTATTAGAGGAATGATGGCTCAAGGAAGTGGATGGAGGCTTTCTGGGTTTCCAGGGGAAGGGGAGCGGAGGGGAGACATATTATAGGACTAAGATGAAGGAGGGGTACTACAAACAGAAGGATGGAGGTAACACAGTTAAGGGAAAAGGAGAGAGGGAAAGGTGGAAAGCATCTTAGGTAAAACTAGAAGATTATGTCTCATGACAATAAAAAGGATAAGAGCTAGAAAAGAAGAGAGCCAAAGCTCAGGAAGGGTAGATTTAAAAAATCATTCTTTGGATGACAAAAAACATAAAACAAGGAGAGAAGTGCATAAAGTTAAAAAAAAAGGCCCTTGGTTAGAGAAGAAACATATATAATTGCCATTTCTTAGAAAAGTAAGAAAACTCCAAGTAGAAACCTCTTGCTTGGAGAAGCTCCAAAAAAGCAAGCCACAATATGAAGAAAAAGAAGGTAGAGCTAAGGGAAGAAGAAGTCACACTAAGTCACTAATAGAAAAGATAGCTGAGATAATAAAAAGAGAGAGGGGAAGGAAGAGAAAAAGGAGTGAAAACACATAGAAGGATAAGGAAGAAGAGCCAAAGGTAATCAAAGAAGAAAAAGGGAGCCATTATGGAAATAACAAAATTGAAAATTGAAGGATAATAAGAAGCTTTAAGCATAGGGATATTTGATGTGCATGAAATATAAATATATTTTCTTAAGTATTCTACTTAGTTTTTGATATCTTTTCAAGTAACTATTCAAATTGGACCTTAAGATGATATTATAATTTAAGGCTATTATAAGAAAATACATAAAGAAATTTTCAATTCTTTAAGGAACATGATTTGGCTTATGCTTGTGTGCTAACTTATATCTTATAGAGATGAAGTTTAACAAGTGAAACAATTTAAATAATTTCGTTACAAGAGACTATATGTAAGGAAAAAAGAGGAAAAAAAGATCCATAGTTAGGAGGCATAAACATGTTAGCGTCCATGTATTAATTTAAAAGAAACAATAAGTTCTATAACTTAGAGACATAATTGTACTAAAGGTCATGTTTATCACCCAGATGAATTGGTGAGACCCATAGTTTGGGTCACTGATGTGCCCTAAACCATTTTTTTTTAGTTTGATGGAGAGGGAGATAAGATTGATGAAACTTAAAAATATAGGATCTCTGAAAAGTTAGGATTTTTGGATCTAAAGAGTGAACAAGAAGTCAAATGTTTTTATTAATTTTTAGGAGAGCTAAGATTGGGTAAGAGGTTAGTAGTTGAAAACTGGTGCGTTTGCTATTCTTCTTGTTACAGTTGTTGTTCAAGAATGAATTGAGTGCATAGATTTTTTTAATTTGAAAACGTGTTTTTTATAGTGTACTTCACTTTACTACGTGGTAGTGAAACTCACTTTTTGATTAAAAGTAATAAATAGTGTCACTTTAACATTGACATAATATTTGATGAATGAATGTTTAACTTTGTCAAAATTTTCGTCCACTTACTCTGAATGTTTTCAAGATTTAAGGGTTCAAATTAAATGCTTCAAAATGTTAAGGTTGGAATTGTATTTTGATGTATGCATTGAGAGTCACAATATGCTTTTAGCCAATTAAATTATGTTAAAAATGTTAAGGTCCAATTTGACTATTTTGCCAATATCCTACTTGAATATTAAAGCTCTCTACTTTTACTTTATGAATATTATTAAACTTTAAACACGTGAACATATTATTGTTGACTTCTTTATTAATGAGAAATGTTTTGTGAGGAATTTCTAATTACAATAGTCTTTAATTTTTATTTATATTATTCATTAAAATAATTTCTATTGAGATATAGTAAAATTTTGTTCAATGTGGGCAATCATTTATTTTCCAGCACACAAAGTTGTTCTTCTCACAGGCACAAGCTACCACAAAAGCTAGACTTATATTGGAGAATGTGAGAAAAACAAAAAAGGTAACCAAAAATCCTTTTTTTTATAAGAGGAAAAAAGTAACCGATTACACAACGTGTCGTGGGAAACAAATCCGGATATATCTTCGAGGAGGATTACATGACACCCAATAAAAGGAAGGTCAAAATAAGTAACACCAAGCATAAAATGCGTAGCATATCTCGCTAGCCAATCTGCATAGCGATTGCTCTCATAATAGATGTGGCGATGCACGACCGTCCAGTTCCGTGTAAATAGCTTATGAATCCCTTGAACACCAAAAATCCTTTTTGTTGAGTGTGTGTAGATAAGGATGATGCTGCTTCTAATGGGCTGTAAAATTAGATCCTTCTTTTCTTGCATTACATTTTTTAACTTAAAAAAGAAAAGCTTAAAGGCTTTGGCAGGTTTTGTAAGTTGTAAAATTAGATACCTCTTTTCTCATAATCTAAAAAAAGAAAAGCTTAAAGACTTTGGCAGGTTTTATAAGTTCCTAACTTGCATTGGATATTATGAAGATGGCCTGGCTAGGTTAGCCGGTTGCATATCATTTCTTATTGACATCGGACTTGAGCATCAAATATTTTGAGCTGCTCCATTATTCGGGGACTCTTCTGCTTTCGCAACTATTTCTGATAGACCAAACTCTCCTTCGGTGTGGCGTGCCGCTATCTGCTTCTTTGTGGGCTTGTAGTACACTGCGTACAGTATCAACTGGGCAATGGCAAATAACGAGCCTATACCATTTGGTATCTAAGAAGAGAAAAAACCAAGAAAATTTGGTCCATTGTCAGATCGATGAACTGAAATCCTTGAAAAGCAATAAATTCACTAGCATTGCTGCTTCGATCCTGCAACATATGACTACTGTACATTCATTTGTTTTAGGTTGTGACATACTTCTCCAGATTTACCCTGCTGCCTACCAAGCTTTTCTTTTCATGAGAACAGATTTATGTAACTGTTAGAAACTTAGAATACGAAAAGATATTATATTGTCAGACTTTTATTATTGAAATATAAAGTACAGACAATTCATACTGTGAGGGAAAGGAAATATACTAACCCATAGAATACAGCACAGATAAGGAAGTACGTAGTTACAAATAGACTCACAAAGAGACTGTTTTCGTAATTTAAACTTGTGATCTTATAGTTATAAAGAAGTAACTTTACTAATTATTTCAAGAACAAGTTAACAAATGGGATGTAAATGTGAAAGTTAAAATTTATAGTTTTCTTTATCTATAAATAGTAGCACAAAATCCTTAGGCGAGTTGGAAAAAAAATGTGCCTAATTACGGCCAGATCCTTTAATATTTAAGGGATTTGGTTCTAGTATGTTAATTTGTTGTGTGAATTTCCAGCCCCAGAGTCAACCAACTTTTATTTTCTGGTATATGATGGCTAGACATAAAATGAGAGAGCGAAGAAGAAAATTACAAGGATGAAGTAATCAAAGCGGATGAGAGAATAAGCAGTCCAAGCAAGGCCATTTCCTAGAGACGCTAGTGAGAGGAAAAATGGCATATACTCCACACTTTTTGTTGTAATCACCAACTTCTGTATCATAAAAAGTTATAAAACGTCTTCATTAGCAATAAATTCCGAAAATGTTGAAACACAGCCGTATGCAAGCTTGACCCTATATATGAAAATGCAAACCTATTTCCATGTAAGAAACTCACCATACATAACCCCATGCATTTAAAAACAAAATACATTCTGCTCTTCTTTTCATGTTTGACACTGAACTTTTTGCAGGAGAGACTAATTACTTAGAAGGGAATTAATGAAGAAGATGAAGAACTGACCATGATTGATAATGGAGAAGCATACATCATGATGTTAAAGATTATGCCCATAACCCCCACAATAGAAGTCCTGGTTTTGGAGTTGTGAGACACAGTGAGGACCATAGAGGAGAGTAAAGCCATGAATATGAGCTCAACTATTATTACCAACACCACTTTAAGCCTCTGTCTGTTATTCGCATAAATCAAAAAGATGGTTAGGTAGACAAGCTCAATAGCAGTCCCTGACCCATTTGTGCTGACGACCAGGGTGCTGTTAGGGTGAACCATTGGGAGGCCGTAAAATACCCACACCATGCAATTCACCAGAGCTGCGAGGTATGGGACAGGTGAGTACTGCTCCACTGACTTCTTTTTACATATTCTTCGAAAAGTTGGCCTGAGAAAGTTATTAATTTATCAGCATATTGAGGTATATATGGAGGAAGATATAAAGTACACTACTACAGTAGAAAGAAAATCTGACTGTGAGTTCAAGAACCCCGCAAGCCGTAACATGCACACTAGTTACACTATCCTAAGAAAAGTCAATAGTGCCCTTAGATCCACGAAAGAAGCGACAATGGAAATAGGCAATACTGTCTTTCCATACGCTATGATAACTGACACTTACGCCGGCGACAAAAACAGCAGGACCGATATAACGTTCCCTGCAGCAAAGGGAAGTAAGGAGACGTCAGAAAGGCAAAGCCAAAAAAGGTAGGAGATTAATCAAATGAATCTCACTTGTTCTCTCCACACATGAACTCAACAACAGTTACAATTTACACTTTCCCTTGAAAAGTAAAGAAAACCTCAGTAGCTGCTTTCTTACTCCTCCTTTGAACCCAAAAAGAAGAAACGAAGCATGAAAAGAGAACAACATACCAATGATACCAACCACATTCCTGGCAGTGTCCTTACCAACCATGATTTGTGCTAACAGGTTAACACAGAGAAAGGGAAAGCGACAGCTAGAGAGAACTGTTGCTAGTTGTGTTTGTGTTGAGACTCTTTTATGGATAAAGATGGATAAGAAGATGTCTCATTTATAACGGATGAACCAAAAGAGAGGTAGCTCCGTGGTCTAATAATTAACTAAAAGTAAATCCAAAACAGTTTTGTCACCAGCATGACATTAATAACACTTGGGGGTGAATCAGTCTAGTGAGCACTGAATGATAAAGTGACGAAGACAGAAAGAAATGAGAGAGTGGGCACTTTTAACAAGATTCTCAAAACCCTAACTATAGCTTTCAAACTTGAGGCGGTGTGGGTAAAGGAGATATGGTTTCTTTCTCTTTTAACAGAAAATGCGAATTATGAATTCAATTCTAGGTTATCCAAATCTAGGTATGTGAGGTTTAATAGTCTGTCAGGTGAGTTGCATTCAATGTTTTGTGAAGGGTAAAATGGGGTTTCAGACAACATGTTGACCTGAAAAGCATCATTAATTTTCTCTTCTTCGTTTTTGGATTTTGATGTCTAGGAAGGCATATATTCAGTAGTTTTCATTGAATGCATGTAATGCCAGCCACCGTTTTGCGGCAATCCAATTCTGGATAAAACATGGTGCGTGATTTCAACACTCATTTCCACATCTACGAGACAGGTATTGAAATCTTATTTGCGAGACATTATTTCTCTTTTTATGAAGGACCATATTGTTCTGTGAAGACTTTTGATTAAAGATTACGAGTTATATGGTTAGGAGTCATTGTGCTTAGTATACGTAATATAAGTACAATTACTATCATTATAAATTTAAAAAATTGTAAATTACGAGACCAGAATTACAATTATAATCTTCAATTTAATTAAAAACTTATCCTTGTGTACAAAATTGTTTACATCCTATAATCCTTCTTGATATAAACTTAGTTTGAATTGTTCTAGTACTTTGTAAATTAGAAAGAAATACTGGTGTTTGGAAACTTCATAAGTTGATTTGATTTTGATGAAATGTTCTTATTCCAAGTAAATTTTCTCTATTGATTAATATATTCAGTAAAACCAATCACACATAAAATGTAACTATCAATTGAAGGTAATAATTTAACTTGTTTGTAAAATATTGAATCACAAGGATATTTGTTATGGTCCTTGAGTGCAGGTGCGTCATCGCTGGGATGTGAACAAAACATGCATTTGGTGTTTCACGTCAGTTGCAACGTATAATTCTTGATCAGATTTGTATGAAATTGAGCGTATGGATTGGAGGGACCTAGTTCAAACATGTTAAAAATGGGGAGACTCGGGCCAACTTTTAGCTTGAATCCTGACAAAATTCCACTGGAGTTCATTCAAACGATTGAACTTGATAATCATATTCAAGTATTGTCAAAATTCGTTTGGGTTCTTCACAAACTTAACTTGTATAGGCCAAAATTGTGCTTAAAAGTCCTTTCGAAACCAGTTTTAGACTAACTTTCTGGTCCCGCATATCAGACTCAAAACTCGGTAAAGAAAGCATAAGGAAGACAAAATCCTTATAATAGGCCAATCGAGTTACACCTTCAGCTGGACACACAAGCCAACTAGTATCAGCATATCTTCTCTGAATAAGGGTATTTCTAATATATGTTCTCAAAATTAAGAAAAGAGATGAATTCAATGTAAAGGTGCCTTGTGCATTAAACGAAGTCTATCCTAATTTTGGCAAAGTGTACTAATCCGTCCACAGGATTTCCATCAGAATAAAACTAAGTGTTCATCATTTTTTGAAAATGAAATGGCTCTTAATATTAACAGACGTAGAGAAATAGCTACCTATACTGTCATAATGCACTAATGTCGTCTGTCTCTGCAACAGAATGAATTTTCGTTGCTAAAAGTAACTAATTCGTCACTGAAACTATGTAGCGACAATAATAAATCATCAACTTTATTTGCGACGATTGTATTTTCGTAGCAACATTTTTTAGTTACGTTTTATAAAATGGAGCCAAAATTTATTGGTGACATTTCCTAAAATGTAGTTAAAAAGTTTTGGTGACGATTTTAGAAACGTAGCCAAATCTTTTTAGTTATGTTTTTAATTTTTTAATAAACATTATTGCTAAAATTTTATCATATTAATTATAATTATTGGTCACATTTTTAATCCATGTTATTATTTATAATATTTAGATTTTTTTGTTTTATAGTTTATTATAGGAAAATATAATTAAAATAGTTAAAAATCAGAATCATTTTATATAAATAATTAAATATCATTAAATGTTAATTACAAACATTAACAAAAATACTTATGTACAAATTAAGACTCGTTTTCATCGTCACTACTACTTACATAATTTGAGTCACCATCTTTCCAAGCTTGGCCAACTTTTTACGTTCTAACATTTGCTCATTACTATCTACTTTAGTCTTAAGCGACTAATTCTTCTCTTGAAGACGATCAACATATGCTGATCTTGATGAGGATGAAACAGTTGGCTTAGGGCCAAACTCAAGACCTTTGATGTAGCCAGATCTTATACTAAGCGCGTTGTTGCAAATGTCATTTACGTTTGACTCATTTCTATTAGACAGTGATTTTTGCAACAACTCCTGCATCTTATTCTGAAATTTAAAAAATAAAATCAATATTTAATTTAAATATTATTAGTTAGTACTACATAAATAAATAAAATAAAAATAAAAAAATTATAATTACATAATTATTTTGCACTTCTTCAAACATCCAACCTTCACTTTCTTTGTAGTATGTCAATTTGTAAAGTGTGATCCTATCACACTCTTCTCCATGGAGTTCATTCTGACTTTGTTTTATGAAAAAATGAAATACAATAAATAATATTGTATTTACTAATATAATTATAACTTCTAAACAAAGAACTCACAAATTCATTTCGTACGACAACAGATGATTTGGAGCCAGTGTTATGAGGAGTTTTCATTTTTGCTCTATTAACCTTGGCTTTCTTACACTTTTCCTAAATAAAGAAAAGAAAAAGTCATTAAATTGTGTAACAAGATTAATGGAAGCAAATGTGAAGAGAAAGAAGACAAACCTTAACGTTGGTAGAGGCCCAATAATCACACATTTGGCTCCAATTTGTTGGAGTCACTCGTTCAGGAATATGTCTCCTTGCTTCCTCATCTAAAAGAAAAGATTTGTCGTATTTATGTAGTCAATAAAAATGATCCTTGGCCCTTTGTTTCAATAGTGAACTCACACAGTTTGCAAGTAAAAGTTAAATTAATCTTTAAATAAGTAAAACAAAATTGCATATAATTAAATAAATTGAAAAATTACTAAGTTGTCTTGCTTCAACTGCTTGGCATGTTGAAGGCAAAGCAATTCAGTCCTGAAAATGATCCCTAACTCAATAGATAATTTTGTTGATTGAATCTTGCCAACAGGACGACCTTGTGAGGTATCAATATGCACAGATAACTTGTTGTTCATTGAAACATTCATGTCTGTAATTTAGAACCTTTAGTGATACCTTTACTTTTTTTTTTTCTAATAGAGGTATTAAAACTTGACAATAAAAGAATAATGATAAGAAAAACACAATAAATATGTAAATATATATTTGAACATAACTCTAATTATAAGTGGTAAAGATTAACAAACCTGAAGACCCTTTAGCACTAGTTGAGGTAGATAAAGATTGTTGTATACTTACTTCATTAGTGGATGAAGTCAGTGGTTGTTATTGGATAAGGTCGAATTGATTTGGTTGTTAATGGGGAGGAGCAATTTTGAAAGTTGCCAACTTCTTTCCTTTGTTTCTACCAGGTGCCATTATACTGAATAATATAACTCAAATATCAATATTATGCACAAACATAAGTCAAATATCAACAATATGCATAAACATAACTCAAACATCAACAATCCATACAAACATAAGTCAAACATTAACATTCTGCATTAACAGAACTCAAACATGAACATTTCACATTAATGTAACTCAAATATTAACAATACGCATAAAAAATTGGAACATCAACAATCTACATAAACCTAACTCAAACATTAACAATTCGCATTAACATAACTCAAATATCAACAATACGCATAAACAAAACTGAAACATTAACAATCCGCATAAACATAACTCAAACATCACCATTGCGTATTAACATAACTCAAACATCAACAATTTGCATAAACATAAGTCAAATATCAACAATATGCATCAACCCAAGACTAATTCTATTATTAATATTTACAGTGAAGAACATGCTTAAAATTAAAAGTTTGCATAGAAAGACTAGCATCTACTAAATGTTCCATCTCCATTCTTATTAGACAATGCTAGTAATTCAATTATTTGATAAAGAAGGGTATCAAATATCAATTAGGTATTCAAATGTTTCAGGCAAGTTGTACAGATAAATGTTAATATAAGACAATAAACTTCAAAGGAAATACATATTGATTTGAGTGTTTTAATCTTTTATGGCTCAAAATCTTCAAATTTATTTTAAATCAGTTTAACTTTGCATGATGCCTTATCTATTGATTGTCAAAGTTTATAAAAGTGCATAATGCTAGGTAATTTAACCATTTGACATATTTTTTGCTATTATTCTTAAAAAAACAAAATCTTTTAGTATACACACATTTCAATTTATTGAAAATATATTTTATGAAATCATATATATAATGGACTAGCTCAAAATTGGTCTGCTAATTATTAAGATAAATCACAATTACACAACTATTTACATTAGAGGATTCTATAAGGGATGTTTATGTACATAGAAGCAATCATACTTTGGAGCTACAAAGGATGTTTATGCATCCCCTAAGAGCTACAAAGGATGTTTATGCATCCCCTAAACATAGAACATACAAACTTAACATTCTCAACCTTATCATATGAACTGTTATGACTTGATAGATTACAAAATTAACATTGCTAGAATATTAGAACATTCAAATAAGAATTTTTTTATTGGCTTTTCATAATAAAATTGTTCACATTAATTTATCGCAGAATGTCAACGCAACTAGTAGTTTATGATGGTGGAAATGAGCTCCGCTAGGAGGAATGTGGAAAATTTCTCCCTAATTAAGAACAAAGATGTAGAACAAATGTCCTCATCAAACACTAATCACCCCTTTCCTTCCATGGTGGATCTTCTCCTTCATAATTTTTAGTATCATCTGACCTATACCTCTCTTTCTTTATTATTTGTGTCTCATTTTTGTTTTGAAGCTATTATAAAAACATATGATGTTATATACTATATGTTATGTTAAGCTTCTTCGAATCTTCAAGACAACATAGATGGAAATGGAGAAGATGGTGATGTCTCGATGGTTGTTATAGGATTAGGGAAATCAGTTGTTTCAGAACAGTAGTCCATTGCAAAAACTATATCTGTTCATTGTGATGATGATGGAGTTTATCAATCGAGTATGCATGTGTTTGAATTTGAGTTCCTAATATCATTTGATTTAGCTTTGACTGTTCTATACTATTTGCTCATTAGATGAACTACATGCGGTTCATCTAATACCGTTATCTATACTGCATCTGAGAAATTGTTCACTGTACCCTCTGCAAATTTCTTTAAAGCAAAGAAGTTGTTAGAAGAGAGTGTCAATAAACCAGACCCTATGGGAAGATCTTTAACTGTTTTAATTGATGACTTAAAACGTGCAAGGAGGCTTCTATTGGATCTCTTGTGTCTAATGTCACTTGGAATCTAAAAAGAAAATTATTTCTTTTACTGTGTAATGGAATATTAGGCGTGAAACTTTATTTATTATTTTGTCTGTAAGAATTGTTAAACTTTTAATTAACATCCTTTAG
>JANIHZ010000210.1:48589002-48600938 GCA_027478365.1 Erythroxylum rufum | reverse complement strand
TAGATATATAACCAACCTTAGTAGATTTTTAAGAGGACTCATAATTCTCTTAATTTCCAACATACTTCTCTTAAGTAGTTTTTCATAGCTTTTATATTAAAAAGGAAGATTTTGAGCTAAGATTGAAGAAATCAGTGATGATTTCTCTCAACTCTTTGTTCTTCTCTTTTTTTTTTTAATTATGAGATTTATTTATCTATATTTTTTTGCTGTTATGTTTGGTAGCTAGAACTTTAATTAGGATTATGGATGTAGCTTGTAAGGATATAATTAATTATTTATACATGATTTGATTATTCATTATTTAAATTTATTCTCTTTGATCTTGATTAGTGAATATATGATTAACCACCATAGATTCAGTCATAGTGCTTGTATGAAAAAATGACTGGTAGTAACGTTTCGTGTAACTTCAATGGATTTTACCAACATAACTCTTATTCTTTTAGTCTAAAGAGGTTAGTCAATAATTTCAAAATTTTAGAGGAAAAATAAAAATTAAACCACAAAATTATCTAATTATCCATAATCTTTATATACATAAATAATTTGTTGCTACACAAATAAGAGTACGGGTTAAAGTTGTAACAATTTATGAATATATCATTATAAATGTTTAATTTTATAATTTATCAATAAGAATCAGTTGATAAATAATGATTAGTTAGAGAGATGGTTGAATGTATTAGTAAAATGATAAAATATGTAATAATTTTTAGATTAATAAAATTACGGATTTGTTAATAATACGTAAATATACTTGAAGCAAACCTTAATTTTGTTATTCATGAATAAATTATTTTCATAAACTCAGTTAAAATAATTTTCATAATTTTTAGTATTTCCCATTTACTTAATTGGTCATGGTACTAATTCACTTTTGAATAATGAATAGTTACTCTGTAAAATTCTTGTTCTTGGTTATTTGGGACTAGGAAATGAGAACTCTCCAAATCTAATATTCCTCTCAAATTTACCGAAAATTTTGAAAATATGAGGAAAAGAAAAGAAAAAAAAAAAGAATCTATGACAAGAGAAAGGAAGGAAAGAGATGCTTTAGGATACAGCATGGTGCAATTTATGGAAAATTGCGAGGCCGCTAGTTGCAGCAGAGGCTGGCATAAGACATTGTAATTTGGCATTTGAGATGTTGGAATTTTCTTTCACTGTACTTGGCCCAAATGCATTCTATATTTTGTTATCTAATTTCCTTGAACCTGTCATAACGGTTTACAACATCTATCTCTTGAAGTAAAGCCTGCCAAGGGATAGTATCCTATTATGTTTCACTTTGGTAACTTCTTAGTCGTGAAACTGGATTTTCAATGTCCCATACCAAATCCTAAATCCGATCTATTGGCCCTGTTAGCTTAAACGATCAGGGTAGTTATTCTCTGTACATGTGCACAATCAGGTTTGAGAAATGCATAATTGAAAGTCAGCAGATACAATTTATTCGCTCACATGAGCATTCTCCCCATTGAACTTGGAAGTCACAACACAGGCAATCAACACAACAATTTAAAGGGGCAAGCAAGTTGGGATTTCAGAGCCCAAGAAATAGAATAAAACTCACCAGATTGCAACCATGGCACTATACATGACCTTTTATGTTACAGAATGTGCACGTGTGAAACAAGTAGTACGAGGAGGAAAAAAAAATCTCAAATCCTAAAACCCAAGCCAGGCCACCTCCTTGTGGACTCTTTCTTTGTCCTCTTCGAGTTGGGATCTATAAGATTTTCCAATGATTTTGCCTTCTTGTTGCGAGCTCTGCCAGCTTCTTTCAATAGCTCAGCTAGCCTACACTTCTCATCCTCAAAATCAGGATTTGCAATTCCAAGCTTCTCCTCTCTCAACTTAAGAACATACTCCAATATCTCAATGGCATCTTCAACCCTGTAATCCGAAATGCAGGAGAGTCATATAAACAATTGCCCAATTGGAGCAGTCAAGCGTTACTCATTTCTCAAGCCATGACGAACAAGAGTTGTATTGTATTAATAAAAACACACAAATTTATCTCCATCACCCGTTAAACAGCAAATTGGTTTAGTCATCTTGCTAACTCAGGAGAAGAGAGGTGAGACAAATGTGGAACCAAAAGGTAGACCTTCATGAAAATTTCGTTATTATCTACAGAGACCAAAAATATCCTTCCAAGCAGATAAACCAGAAACAATTACAATATCTTTAAGGCGTGAACTTAGTCACATGTAGAATAATTACCTTCCCATAGCATCATAAGTTGCAGCAAGATTACTATAGACTCCAATTGTATCTTGATGACATGGGCCACACTCCTGTTCCAGTATGGCCCTGGCTTCCTCAAACAACTCAGCAGCCTCATCTATCTTGAACAATTGCACACAGGCTAATCCCATCTGGTTCAACACAACCCCAAAGAAGGCTGATTTCCTCTCTCCACTGGCCCTGAGTTTAGAAACAGCACTCTCAAAAGAGTTCCTTGCATCTTCATACCTTCCGACCATATAAAACATCACTCCCATCCGAGCTTCAATTCCTGCAATAGTGCTTTGCTGTCCAGGCTTATCCTCCAATAATTTAATTGCCTTCTGCAAGAGCTTCAATGCCTCTTCTGGCTCATCCACAGACTCATAAATGGCTGAAATCTCAGTTAATCCACAAGCAATTTCTTCTGCAGTTGTTCCAGGCACTGGTTTTGCATATATCCTCGAAGCATTTTCACAGTAAGACTTGGACTCTCGAAGCTTTCCAGTTTTGTGGTACAAGTCAGCAAGCCGTAAAAAGACAGAGGCAACTGAGGGATGGTTGTCACCTTTTGATGACTTGAAAACAGTGAGAGCTTTCTGGTAGGAGAAGACAGCCTCATCAAATCGGCATAGAGACATGTAAATATTTCCAATGCTGACATCAATTGCAGCAACCTCAATGTCTTGTCCATTTGCAATCATTGCCATGCTTGCAAGGACAAGGTGTTCAAGGGCAGCCTCATAATCTCCCTTTGCCTCACAAACGAGGGCCATCAGGCGACGGTCTGCTGCTTCTTCAATAGATGCTGGCTCGCTATGAGCACGGTGGATATCCAAAGTCTTCTTACACAATTCTTCAGCTCTATCGAAGTTCATGGCCTGAACATGTGCTTCCGCCAAGTACCTGCCATTTCCAAATTACGTGGTTAAATTGAGTTTGACAAACCAATTCTAGACATAGCTAGGATAACAAGACTTTGACGGAAGATACAGCTAAATTTCAATAATCCTTGGTGGCCCTACTCAACACGAACTTAAGTCTCACAACATAAGAATAGGATTGTGCAATTTATTCATATTCCACAATAATGTTCGATTGGGATGAGTGAGAAATTGAATTCAAAAACATATTTTATTAAGATCAATTGAGAGAAACTATTTCTATTTCTTTATAAAGAAAACCATCTAACATTTCAAGTTTGCTTAACTAAGACGAAAACAATGAAGTCTCGTTATACAGAAGTGTAACACCAGAAGAAAAAATAACTAAGTGCAGTTGTTAAATCTTTCAGAAGTCAACTCTCCGTAAAATTCTCGCCAGTGACAACAAATGCGAAATCTTTCGCTGAAAATATGGGCTCACATTGTTATCGTAAAGATCCTTTCCAGATCCCAACCTTAGTTTAACAGCCATACAGTTAAAACCGGACATTAAGTGACATGACCACCAGAACTTTAAGCAAATTAAGGTTAAAAATAAGAAAAAACCTGGAAGTCTCTCCAACTCTGGGATCAGTATCTCCCAAAGCGTCGATCTGAATCTTAAGTCCCTCTTCATAGGACGCAATCGATTTATCCAGCTGACCTATCATGGAGTAAGTGTCCCCCAGCTGCATGTGCCCCGAAAAAGCCGCGAGAGCGTGATCCATCCCTCTCTGCAAGTCCGGCACCGTGATCGCCCTCTCCAGCACCGGTACGGCCTCCTCGAACCTCCCCAGACTGCAGTAGATAGCGGCTAATACGTGTAAGCTCATGACGAGGTCGAGGCTAGGCTCTCCGTCGATGGAGCAGCGCTCAAAGGATTTGGAGGCGCGGATGGCGTAGTCGAGGGCCTTAGAGGGGCCTTCTCCGGAGGCGATGGTGTCACGGGCGAGCTTCAGGAGGAAGGGGCCGAGATCGGGGTTGTCGAGCGAAGCATCTGAGAGGAGGGGGGAGTCGGGAGGCGGTTTTTTGGCGGAGCGGGTCGGGGAGGGCTTGGATCGGGAAGGCGATGGAGAAGGGGGTTTCTTGTTGGGAGTTCTAGGGACGGAGGATTCGGGTCGGGTTTGAGTTTGGGTTTGGGCTTCAGGTACGGAAATGCTAAGCTGTGGAGCGTCAGGTGGAGTTTTGACGGAGACGAGACCTGGCATGCTTAGTCTGGTAGAGAAACAAAAGGATTTTTCACGACTGCTCCTTGGTGGTGAGAGTGTGAGTGTGAGTGTGCTGAGCTATGGTACGAAATGGTAAAGGTAAGATTAGGGAAGGAAAAAAAAATAGAAGAGGAAGGTGACAAGGGGCAGGACAGGATACCAATATGGAAGTGACAGGAAGGTGAAGGTTAGTTAACTTTATGTCTGGATCTCATCTCATCCGAGTCGAAGGCCAGGCTGGGCTACCCTAACCTAACTCAACCTAACATGAGATGGGAGGCAAATTGCTCTGTGCTATTTAATATTGCTATTAAAAACGAAACTTTGTTTGCATAGATTTACTCTTGTACCCTCGCCACAGCACGGCACACTTCCGAGTCCCACGTCCCAACCCAAGCCTAGCTCCACGCTCGGCAAAATTTGCTTTCTACTCGTTGCGTCTCTCGCTCGCTGCCTTTGGCTCTCCATTTTCTTAAACCAAACTTGCGTCCGAATGCCCCTCGTCGACCAGTGCTGAATCATAGGTACCACCCGGGTGGTTGCTGTTGTTTGGTTTTGTATGTCTTGATATTTTTTTTGCTTCATTTTTTCGATGTTCTTATTAGTCATTGAATAGTTTTATATTGGCTATGATTTTCCCTCCTTTAGTTTTCCCTGCGATGCCCTCATTTCTTTTGTTGGGAGTGTTTTTTATGTTCACAAGTTTAGCAATTTTTTTCCATGTGCTTTGTTATGCGATTGCTTTTTCTTTTGCTTCTTTTCCGTTTCCTGATATTGGCGAATCACATAAAACAGCCCCTGTGATATACTTGATTATTTATCTTAGCTCCTGTGTTTTTAATTCGTTCACCTTAGTCCCTGTGTTTTTTATTCTCATTCAAGATGCCCCAATTGGGTATTTTCGGACAAATTTACCCTTAGATTATTGAATTACATTTTTTTAATCTCTTGATTCCAAGGGCAAATTTGTCCGAAAATACCCAATTAGAGTATCTTGAATAAGAGTAAAAAACACAGGAACTAAGGTGAACGAATTAAAAACACAAGGGCTAAGATGAATAATCAAGTATATCACAGGGGCTCTTTTATGTAATTTGCCCCTGATATTCATACGTCTAGCTTCTGCATGTCTCCGACCTTTACCAAATCAATCCTATGGACGTGTAACTGATCTGGTTTACAATGCTTTTATGTACTGAATTTGGGACTTCAGTTCTATAGATGTTAACATATATCGCAACCTTCTTGACAGATGCACGACATGCATATTCTCTTGCTCCATCTTTATCAACTATCGCAACAACCAGTCTAGGTTGGATCTCCATTAAGCACTTGTCGACCAAATCAATAGCTTCTTCGAGTCACATGCCACTATATTAATGTTGGTCTATCATGGCGAGAGAAAAATATGATCCGTAACCAAAAGTTCTCCTATCAACCTTGTAAAGTGTAGCAGCCTGTTGATTTCCAAAATAAACAAAATCATATCCTTTTGAAGGACCAATTTTGTGATCCCACATTACCCTCGCATTTCTAACAATGATGAAGCACAAGAAAAAATTGGGAGCTTTATCAAGAAGGAAAAAAAGGAAAGAAAAGAAAAGAATGTAAAAGAGAAAGACAAGCTTCTAGTGAACTAGATAATAATAATATGAAGTGTCAAAGTACCAAAAGAGGGGGCATAAGATATAAGGAAGACTAAGAGGACACTTCACTTTCCAACTTATTTTGGACTTCCAAATACAAACAAACATCGGAAGGAAATTACCAATTGAGAGAAAGGAAATTTTACCTATCCTTAATGTTAACCCAACTGATTATGAATTATTAGATTGTTGGTTCTAGATTATCCTAGGGTTGATTACTCTCTCTCGAGTTATAATCATAAACCCTAATTAGATTATAGAGATTGCAACCTCTTAATTCACAACCTATTCAAAACTTTAATTAGTTATGAAGTTCTCTAATAAATTATCATAAACCTATGCAAGATCTCTCTTCGCACAAATTCTCGATCTGATTCAATTATGGTTTCTACTAAATCACCTAACTGTCGTCAATTCAATTTAATCGTTTTTCATTTGATTCACTCTCTTATTTTATTATCGAATCATGCAATCATATAATCAAATCACAACATTATCTAATAACACATAAACAATCAGTTTCTCATTAATTCAAGAATAAAATTCCAAATGTGGGTTTAGAACATCCTTGACATTCTAGATCCTACCATCAACTGCTCAATCTAATTCTATACAATAATAAAAATGAAAATAAAAGAAAATACAATCTAAATGGATGATGAGAGGCAGCGACGTTGGAAATTCTCCTGATTCGGGAAGTACTTTGAGTCAGCTTCTTCTCCTCTTCTCTCTTCCTTCTTTTCTTCCTCTATCTCTCGATGATCTCTTTCTAGGGTTTCTTAAGGTGACTGATGCAAAAGCTCCTCTTTCTGACTCTTTTTTTCTTTTTTTTATCCTCTTGTGTTTTGGGTAACCCAAGGGTTTTTTAGGATCCGAAAGGTCCAAAAAATCTCTCGAAACTTGACGTTCGTGAGTGTCTACGCGTCTGCCCGATGCAGGCCACGATCGTGGCTCACATATGAACCTTCTGTCATGATTATGGCATGTAGGTCACGATCATGGGCCAAATATGGAAGTTCTGTCACTATTGTGACTTGACATGCCACGATCGTGGGCCATTGTTTTGGTCCGAACGTCTCTGAAACTCCTTTGTTCTTCAGTGTTGACCTTGAAGCACTAGCGAACATATCAAGGTACCTCTAAAATATAATATTTATGCTCAAAGACTTGTACTAACCTATAAAACACTTAAAACATATATAATTAACAAACTAACATAATTCTAACCTAAACACATACTAAATAATTGAATTAACGGCTAAATACATACTAAACTATGCCCTAAAACACGATGAAATTTACATTTATTAACATCCCCAAACTTAAACAATTGCTTGTCCTTAAGCAAACAAAAAAAAAACAAACAAATCAAGAACACATAAAACACGCATATACAATAATGAGACAATGGCTTCAATTTAGCAAAACAAATTTAACTATAAACATAATCCTTCAAGTCGTTCTAACTTATTAACAAGCGAGGTCCACATCTAAGCACCTCGTACTAAATATAAAAACTAATCAAAATTTTAATGTTGAGTGTACTCACCTCTATCACTTGCACACACACATTGATAATCATTCAGTCAAAACAAAATTATAGTTATTCCTCGGCAGGTTTTCATGAAAAATCAAGCTACTAACAAGTTTAGTAGGTTTTTTTTATTTGAAAACATTTTTTTTGTTGGTTTTTCTTTAAGGACATGAACCTAGTCTTTTTACGTAGAGGCAAATATTTGTGACAAATGTCAATCCAGTTACTCAACTAAGTCATGTTGTTATTAAGCTACTTGGTTGGAATGTCATTACAGCCTTTTTACGCAAAGACACACATTTGTGATGTGTGTCGATCCAGTTACTCAGCTATAACACATTCTCAACTGGCTGGTAGCTCTATTCATAACCCGAAGGCCAACGGAATAGTTATTTTAGTTAAAATTTACACGTCTTTTTTTCTTTTTTTTAACATAAAATTTTGCCTACTTTGTTGCTTTAGCTAATCATTCTCATGAAAATGTACTAATAATGCCACTTATTTGATTGACCTAAAATCATAAATGAGTATGGCAAATTCCTATGGTGAATGGACTAACATCGTATCCTAATTAACTAGCATATTTTGCCTTAAGTAACTTAGGTCACTAATTTCACAGCCTAATAAATCTTCACAACCTAAAAGTATATGTTTAAGGCTAAATGTATCATGTTAAGTCCTAGTCATTGATGCATTCACACAATTCACAATATGCAACCTAAACACACTAACATAATAATATGCAAAATTCACAGTCAAAGTAAAACACACAACCCTCCTTACACTTGAACAACACATTGTCCTCAATATAAGAAGTATACATACAAGCACATAAGGGGGAAGGATACAATATACGGAAGGCAAAAGAACAAAATACTAAAAAAAATGAAAAGAAAAGGGTTAGAACACGAAACCATCATAGTGACTGAGGTGATGATGTGTCGAAGGCAGAGACTAAATGCACTTGATGCCGAGCTAGCTTTACTATCTTATAATTGATTCAGAGAGAATAAGAGAATTAGTAGGGCAATGCATTCTGAATCATTGATGTTTATTTATGGAAATGAAACAACTTTAATTGCATAACAATTTAAATCTACCCTAAACATGCTAATTTATAGTTATTAACTTGACCTTGTACCATTGGAAACTCAGTCGGGATCAATTATGAGCGGTTTGCTTCCACCCTTTTCGTTTAACATCAATTTTATATCTTGTAAGTAGCTACAAATTGCAAAATGATTAGAAGGGCAATATTGATAAAATTATGAAAACCAATTAAGCTCGATAATGTCTTTTTTTTCGAGCAAACTTTTAACAAAACTGGTAATAACAAAACTCCTTGAATCTTCCATGTAATCCAACAGTTTGCTCGGTAAGAGGATGAGTTTTTCTCTTCTTAGTTCTTTCTCATTCGCCCTCATCTCCTTTTCTTTTTTATCTTCTTGAATAGAGACTTCCATAGCTTCTTCAAACTTACTATTTGTTGTCAACTGTTCTTCGTCCTCTCGTTCTTTCAAAGATTTGAGCACATCAATTTTTCTAAATGATTTACCCTCCTTCAGATTCTTTAATACATCATTTGAATGTCACTTGGTCATCATTAATCCGAATAATGAGGTTCTCTTCATGAAAATCTACCCAAGTTTTTTCGATGTTCAAGTATGGTATATTAAGAATTGGTTGATAATAGGGAGGGTTGGCATTCTTTTCTTCATCCTTTTTCCTCATCTCTTGGCTTTCCATAACATGGGGTTCGACTTGGTATTCCATTGGTTCGTCTAGCTTTTCCTCATTCTCAAGCATGATAACCTCATATTACTCTTATTGACATAATTCCTTCTCTCACAAAATTCATGGGAAAGCTGTCTCACTTATATCTCTAGGTTGTGAATAGAAGAGGCATGATTTTCTATTACTTGATCAATTTGTTCTTCCAGTCTCTTTTGGGTCTCTTCCATGTCTGTTAGCTTATCCATGATTTTGTCCAATTTGGAATCCCATGAACTGGATTCATCTTGCTGAAATTCAAATAGGTCTTGATGTCCTATGTGAGTACATACATTGTTGGACCAATAGAAATCTAGGTGGTTCTACTAATCCGAAGTGTACGGGTTCATTTAAAGATGCTGATTTCCCTAACGAAATTGGGGCTCATTGGAATCCGTAAGAGTCCTTTGTTCCTTATAATATATATCCTTCATGTTCGTTCTTTTCATCTCTTCTTGATATCTAATTTTCTAGATTCTCCATCATTGCCTTATGATGTCCAAATCAATGTGTTTTCGACTTTTTACCCAAACTTCCTACACTTCTATTTTTCAAAACATAATGAAAAAGCCTTAGACTATAAGAATTAAACTAATCTACGCCTCCTCAGCAGCGACGCCAAAATTAAGGATCTTTTCACTAAAGAAGTTGCAAATGGATAGACCTTCCAAACTGTGCTGAGGAGGCATTCAATAAGGGGTAAAAGCAAAAGCTCTACAGGTTCAACCTCTTAATGTCAATTATCATATGGAATGTGTATGGAATAAATAGCCCCTCTAAGCTTTTGGCTTTAAGTGACTTCATTTTTTAGGAAAGATGTAACACCCAAATACCCCCTGGGAGGATACATGGATGCCACCCAAGACAGTACAATCACAACAAAACATTTCACACATGCAATTTTAAAATCCAAGATTAACACACACATATCATACATCTCAGAATTTTCAAAGAATATTTACAGGCCCAAATTTTCTATCAATCCGAAGTGTCATTAAACCAACTTATCCGGAAAATGCCATGAATGCATGCCAAACTGTCAAAGAGACAGAAACTAAATCGGACTAAATTTGCTTAATATGCTAACCCCTAATTTGGGGCGTTACAGAAAAAACATTGTTAGTTGCTCTTCTTGAAACCAAAATAAAATTAGAAAACCTATGAAAGCACATATTCTTAGTCCCTAATAGAGTTTTCTTTCTAATTACCATCATCCTGCTTTCGGAATAGTCATCCTTTATTATAAAAAGATCAACTCAAGCTAAATTTGTTGGATTAAAATGAACAAGTCATGCATCTCCATATGACTTTTTTTTCTTGCAGGAGAATGTTGATATAAACATCTCTTTCTCTGCTCGCAATCACTTATTATTTGTAGGCCATGAGCAATCCCCATTCTCTACTCCAACAAAGAGCAAAAGTTACCTGGCTAAAAGATTGTGACCCCTGCACCGGTTTCTTCTTTAAATCCATCCTAGCAAGGAAAAACTTCAACAAAATCCACTCTATCAAATCTAAGTTACTAACTATAAGATTTAAGAGGGTATTATAACCTTTGATTAGTGAGAACTAAGGATCTTACATGTAAGATCGCAATATTGGCGAAAATATTCTGATTGTCCAAGAACTTCTCAAAGGATACTCTCGGTCCAATTATGCTCCCAATTGTATAATGAAAATCAACTTTGATAAAGCCTTCGATAGTATTAGGTGGGAATTCATATGAATCATGCTCTAAGCCTTCAGATTTCCAAACATCTTCATAAATTGGTTAAAGTAATGTATCACCAATGCTTCCTTAACTGTGCTTATTAATGGTAGTCCAACTAAATTTTTTAAGGAAACTAGGTGTTTACGATAGGGGGATCCTTTATCCCCTATATATTTATTCTATGCATGGAAATCCTAAGCTCCGTCATCAAACATGAAGTGCAACTTAATCCGAATTTTAGATTCCACTCCAAAATGTAAAAAAATTGCTTTACTTAACCTTGGATTCGCTGACAATCTCCCTCTTTTTGTAGATCTCGGATGAGTTCTATTAACACCTTTATAAAGGCAGTTGATATCTTTAAAAGATACTCCAGGTTGTAGATTAATCTTAGTAAGAGCCTCTTTATTCTTTCCAAAGCTGCATCTGATATCCACCCATTTATTGCACGAGGTACTGGTATGTTCTCCACCAACCCCCTATTATGTATCTAGGACTTTCAGTGACTACCAAGTGAATTAATTACAAGGAATGCTTACCCCTCATTAAATGTATTCAGATAAAAATCAACTCATGGGTAAATAAAAGTCTTTCTTATGCGAATAAACTCCTAGTTATTCAATCTATGTTTGGTTCTTTGCATATATATTAGAGTTCCTATGTATTTCTCTCCTAAAGCCTTATCAAGACTATTGAAAGATTGCTCAGGACTTCTTGTGGAGCCATTCAGATGGCTCTAAATGTTGGACCCCGTCTCCGAGGCCCAACATTCTCGGACCCACAACGCATAGAGGGCCCAAAACTGAACACGAATTGATCACAAATAAGGGGAAAATCAATTAGAAAGACTTGATTGGATTCCTATTTGAAAATATTCCCTCGGTTCTAACGATTCCAACGCCACTGGAATCG
>JANIHZ010000210.1:48527356-48538125 GCA_027478365.1 Erythroxylum rufum | reverse complement strand
CCTCTAAATATAATGACTTGCAAGATGCATATTCTGAACTACTAGAAGATTCCCATGCTATTCTGAAACAGTACAAATTGTTGAAGAAAAAGTATGTAGAAAATCTGAAAAATACACAAGAGATAGAAAGAGAGAACACCTGCTTAAAAAAGCAAGTAAAGGAGATTAATAAAAAGGGAGTTATAGATAGATCCGAAGAGATCAATCAACTGAAGCTTAGGATCAATAGTTTTTCAGCTGATCTAGCAACCTTCACTGAAAGTACGAGAAAAATGAATGATATGTTAGGAAATTGTAGACATCCTAGTGATAAACTGGATTAGGGTTTACTGGGAATAAGTCTCGATAGAAAAGGAAGTCATCCTTTCAGAAAAAGAAGTTCCAACAATCACATTTTCATCAACAATCTTATCAAATACATCACTATCATTCTGTGCATTATACTAACCCTAAAGAACCCAAGAAAATTTGGGTACCTAAAAATAAAATAATATCTACAGCAGATATCCTTCCTTGGAAGAGGCAGCAAGCACCATTGGTATTTGGACAGTGGATGCTCGCGATACATGACAGGAAGAAGGTCTATGTTCTTAGATCTTCAGTATAAGAAGGGAGGATCGGTGACTTTTGGAGACAACCAACAGGGCAAGATAATTGGAATTAACAAAATCGGTAAAGATTCCTTTGTATGTATTGATATTGTGCTACTTGTTGACAGTCTGAAACACAACTTGATTAGTGTCAGTCAATTGTATGATTTTGGCTTTGAAGTTACGTTCAATCAAAATTTTTCTGAATTCGGAAACAAAGATGGGTCTATATTCTTTTCAAAATCAAAATATTTCGTGCTTTTATCAACTGAAGAAGAAAGACTAATCTGGCATAAAAAGCTAGGTCACATCAGTTTTAAATATATTTCAAAGTTGTTGAAGCATGATCTGGTAAGAGGTTTACCAAAAATAAGTTTTAACAAGGATTTCTTTTGTGAAAGTTTTCATAAAGGAAAACAAGTCAAAACATCGTTTTCTTCTAAAAATACCGTAACATCTTCTAGACCTCTAGAGTTGTTACATATGGATTTATTTGGTCCAACTAGGACAGTAAGTCTTGGCGGAAAGAAATATGGACTTGTTATTGTTGATGACTTTACTAGATTTTGTTGGATACTATTTTTGTCACACAAAGATGAGTCCTTTAAGTGTTTTAGAGTCTTTTCCAAAAAGTTACATAATGAAAAAGGAGTGTCTATAGCTAGTATTAGGAGTGATCATGGTGGAGAATTTGAGAATGAGAAGTTTAAACTATTCTGTGAGGAGAATGGAATTTTCCACAATTTCTCTACTCCTAGGAATCCACAGCAGAATGGAGTTATTGAAAGGAAGAACAGGACGATTCAAGAGATGGCAAGGACTATGCTGTGTGAGATGAATCTTCCTAAGTACTTCAGGGTAGAAGCTGTGTATACAGCATGTTACATTCAGAACAAAATATTATTGCGACCCTTGTTGAAGAAAACTCCTTATGAGTTATGGAATGGAAGGAGACCAAATATATCTTACTTTCATCCATTTGGTTGCAAGTGCTCTGTACTAAATACAAAGGAGGTGTTGGATAAATTCGATTCAAAGACCTTGTTAGGAATATTTCTAGGCTACTCTTTATTATCGAAGGCTTTTAGGGTTTATAATCTTACCTCTAAGATCGTTGAGGAGACTATTCATGTCAAGTTTGATGATAGTGAAGTGAATCACATGTTAATACAAGACTTATTATACAATATGCAAATGCACAAGAAGGGGGGTTGAATTGTGTATTCTTTTCGTTAATCCCTTTTTTTTAATTTGTTGAAGGAACCTTATTCCATTCACAAGAACTACTGAAAAATAAAATTGTAAAGTATTTTTGAAAACTTATGAAAAAACAGTAAGATCGAAAGTTAAGAGGTACGAGAGCTTGAGAGTTGAGAGATTTCGACACAACAATTTTTATACTGGTTCACCCCAAACCATGGGATACGTCCAGTCCTCAGATATCTTTCTGAGATTTCACTATCTCTCAAACGTTACAAGTATTCTTTGTTTCTGAGCCTCTTCAAGTCTCGTACAGTCAGTATTCTTTCACACTTAGCCTCTTCAGGCTATCTTATCTTCTTTCAACTGAAAGACAATTTGAGCTTCGTTACAGTATTAAATAGCTTTAGATTTTTCGCATAATATTTTCTCTCAAGTATTGATAATTTCAGTAAGTTTGCAATCTTCGTCTCCGACTCTTATTTATAGCCTTCATCTTCAATTGCTTCTTGATTCTTGATTCTTGTTTCTTTCAAGAAACGGTTATTTAGTTGAGTTCTATAACTAACTCAGACTGATTCGTGATTTGACGTGCTGTGCTTCCGTCTGCTTTTGCTATCGTTTGCTTTTGCTTCCGTCTGCTTTTCTTTCATTTGTTTTTCATATCATCTGCTTTTCTTTCATCTACTTTTGCTTTTGTCTGCTTTTGCTTTCGTCTGCTTTTGTAATTAGCTTCCATCTGCTTTCGTCATTTTGCTTCAGTCTGTTTTTTACTTTAGCTTTCGTCTGCTTTTCTTCACTCTGCTTTCGTCTGCTTTTCTTCCGTCTGATTTTCAATTAGCTTCCGTCTGATTTTGCACTTTAGCTTCCATCTGCTTTTCTTTCGTCTGATTTTCAATTAGCTTCCGTCAGATTTTGCACTTTAGCTTTCGTCTACTTTTCACTTAGCTTTCGTCTGCTTCTTGTATCTTGGCTTCCTTCTGTCTGCTTTCTTCATTTTGCTTTATTTATTTGTTTTTCATCAAAATCATTAATCGTAAAGTCATTTTGACTTATCACAAACTTCTCCTCTTTTCATGTCAAATTGTTCAGTGGGGTTGCTATTTTGGAAAATCCTTCAACAAATTTATTATAATAGCCTACCAATCAAGGGAATCACCTGACTTCAGTCATAGTGGTAGGAGGTCCCCAATTACTAACAACTTCAATCTTTTGTGGATCCATATTAAGTTCTTCAACTGAGATAACTTGACCCAAGAAAGCAACCCTATCTAGCAAAAACTGGCACTTACTAAGTTTAGCATACAACTAGTGCTCTTATAAGGCCTATAATACTATCTGAAGGTGTTCTACATACTCCATATAACTGCTTGAGTACACCAATATGTCATCAATAAAAATGATCACAAACGTATATTAGTACTTTCGAAACACCCTATTCATCAATTCTATAAAAGAACCTAAAGCTTTTGTTAATCCAAAGGGAAAACTAAGAATTCTATAATGCCTATACTTAGTCCTAAAGGCAGTTTTAAGAATATCCTCGCTACAGACTTTTAACCGATAATAACTTGATCTTATATCAATCTTCAAATACACTTTGGATCATTGTAGCTGATTGAATAAATCATTAATCCTCAAGAGCGAATATTGGTTGCAAACTATCACTTTATTCAGTTATCCATAGTCGATACACAACTTTAAACTCCCATCCTTCTTTTTAATAAATGAGACTAGAGCTCCCCATGGAGAAGTGTTGGGTCTCATGAAACCCTTATCTAACAACTTCTCCATTTGCACTTTCAACTCATTTAACTCCATTGGGGCCATTCTGTATAAAGTAATTGAAATCAATTGAGTTTCTGGAGGTAAATCGATCTAAATCTCTATTACCCTATCTGGAGGTAAGACTAGAAGATCCTCAGGAACATAGCAGGGAACTTTCTCACCACTAGAATATCTCCTAATGGAACCTTATCATTACCCTGTTTAATCATGCAATCTATATATCCCTGGCATCCTTTATGGAGCATTTCTCTAGCTACCAAGATGATCCCTATACTAATGGGAAGAACTTTTCGTATCCTACAAAATGCCACCTTTGGTTTCCCCATTCAACTTAACCTAACCTCCATTTTAAAACAACCTACCATAGCTCGATGTGAGGATAACCAATCCATTTCAAGAATTAAATCAAAATCCAGGATATCCAATATGATTAGGCTTACATAAAACTCCTTATCTTCGACCAATATTCTACTATCTACGAACACCCATTTAACGAAGAGTGAGTTTCCAGCTAGGATGGAAACTACTATCCCAGCATCTAGTAACTAAGGTTCAACACTCAATTTTGCGAAAACATTCATAGACATAAAAGAATATATAACACCAAGATCTAATAAAGCATATGCATCATGATAAAATACAAAAATCATACCAATGACTACAGCTGGAATGGCGTCGGCCTCTTATTGAGTGACTACAAAAACTCAGGCCTATACACAGGGTCTACCTAACTGTCTTGTAGGGTCTACTCCCCTAACCCCTGAACCCCTCCTAGACGTAATGAAACTCGACCTTCTAGTCTGAGAACCAGGACACCCTAACTATAACCCCCTTCTAGCTTGTAGAGGTGTTAAAAAACCAGCCACCCTTTCTGCGGTGACTAACTATGGACAATCTCTGATAAAGTGACCCTCCTGACAATAGTGGAAGCAACCCGTCATATTCACCCGACACTTACCCATATATCTTTTTTTACAAGTTGTACACTTTAACACTAGGATTCTAATGTCGTGGGAGTCTTTAGGCCTAGTGGATGACCTAAAAGATCCCTGACTGGATGATCCTCCTCTACTAAACCTTCTGCCACCCATCCATCTTGACTTATTTTTCTTGGTTTAACACTAGGATGAACTAGTTTATGCGTTATGCTTTAATTTTGATCTTAAAATCTGATGATTGTTGTTGCATTTCTCTAAACTTTTATTGCAGCTTCAATTAATTCCTCGTAGTGTCCCTGGGAAGCCAAAGATAAATGGAGCCATAATCTGGGACTCAAGCCTGTAGCAAACCTCTTGTACTTCTACTATTCACTATAAACAATAAACGAAGCACTTCTAACAAGTTCCAAAAATCTCTTCGCATAATCTGTCACTGATGTTGAACCCTGCTTTAGATAGAAAATTTCCTTTACCCTAACATCCTTATAACTCTAAGAGTAGAATTGTTTGTGAATTCTCTCTAAAACTCTACCCACCTAATCTGAATGTCGTCTCTCAATGGCCTCGCACCAATCCTTCACCTTGTCCTCGAGGAGGAAGGTGGAAAATATAACCTTTTGCTCATCTATGCATGCCACAACTTTTGTATATTGTCGTATCCTGATCTAACCACATGAGTGCACTCCTAGGATCTCTACTCTCGTCAAAAATCTTCGCGTTCAATTTACAGATGCCCTTAATGGAACATTATAAAGCTTCCACATTCTAGCATGGCTATCGCATTGCCACCTATTATGTATTAAAGTTCACTCCGACCAATTCTGTCGGCCCTGATGATTCAAAATGTGGCTGGGTCATTGCGGCACTCACTGAGTTTGTCATATGGTCATCCTCCTATATTCGGTGCCTCATGTTCAGAAGTAGTTGGAATGGTTTCCTTAGGATGTCCACAACCTCGTCCATTTATCATGCTGCGTGTTTGACAAAAATGCAAATGTGTAACACTTTCTATTTATGAAACCATATACATGTAAATCAGAACAATTTATTGGTCACCTTACTTTTAAAACAACCTATAGACATTAAACCAAAAAGAAGGCAACTCATTTTTAAAGTGGGCTTTGATACCAACACTGACAGGCCCCTATCCTAAAATAAGTAAATGGCCTCCTCGGCACTCGACAGTGGCCCTACAATCGATATTTGATCTAACTGGAAAGCTCCTAAGGAGCTAAACCTATTGGTCTTTTTGTCAAAAAGCTTTAACTTAACATTCATAAATATAAATAGTAGAGTTTTTTTAATCATTTTATTAAAAATTTATGCATCACAATGACTTTATTTTGAAATCCCCAAAATTTTCAAAATCCTTGCAAAAGTTCAAAACACTTTTATAATCACTTCAAAATCCCAACTACAAATTTTCATATTTCAAGTTCATTTACAAGCAATCTCAACAATCACTTCAATAAACTTTTAAAAGGTAAAACATATTCATGCATTTCATTTAAAAGCATTGATATACATGCCTTCTTTACACAAAGTACATTCCAGACCTTGTTCATTGATATGTAGTAATTCTCAAAAGCATTTGCAAGGCAAAAAAGCCTACACATCAACATGTGACGAAGTTATCTACTTGAGAGGTGGAGTCCCTACTACTGAAGCCCTTGAGCGTGTAGTTGAGAGTTTTTTTTTAACAGAAAGTAGAGTATGAGCTAAACGAGCTCAGTAAGTGTTAAAATTTCTATGCAAACTATATTTAATAATTTAAACCTCCCTAAAACAATTGCATTTCATTTCTTATGATATAAGAACAATATAAAACATATATGCTTTCTAAAATCAATTTCTCAAGTTAATTTTAAAGTAAATTGTGGTGGCATCATTATTGTCATGAAGTTCTTACATGACATAGCCCACCGCTAACTTCTTTCCCATATGTGACCCCTAGGCATAAAGTCATGAAGCTAGTTCTACATCTTTTACCTGTGACTGTTTAACTACTAATTATGGAGCTGACTCCACATCACTTACCCGCACTAAGTTAACCACTATATATTAGTAGTTATAGAGCTAGTTCTGTATCATTCACCTACAACTAGTTATCCACTAGTTATAGAGCTGGTTCTACAGCGCTTACCCAATTAGATTAACTGTTATATGCCACTAGTTACGGAGCTAGTTCTATATCACTTACCTATAATTAGTTAACCATTAGTTATAGAGCTAGTTCTACATCGCTTACTCGTACTAGATTAACTGCTATTACTAGTATAATAACATGTGTAAATCCTAATAGCGTACCATAGGCTAAAACTCACTTCATTTTTCTCAACCAATAATCTAATTTCAATGTAACTTCAAATCGTATGAAATTCAACTTTCAAACTTCAATTCATATATTGCTAAAACATATGCTTGTACTAGCAATATTCACTTGTAATGTGTCATTTTATTAAAACTCATAATCATACAATATAAAGTCACATATCGTCAATTCTTTTGCAAAGAATTCATTCACATAAAAAATAAAATACACTTATTGTTTTGCAAACTCATCGCTACGCATACTCATGTGTTCCATGCCTCTCTTTTACCTACACAAAGCGCATTTTGCTTAAGCATTTATTTCCAAATTAGGAAATAAGGCACTTAAAACTATATATTCAGTTTAACCAAATTCAAGATTGGTATTTAATCGTATAACATATAGGCTAATCGTTTTTGCTCTTACTTCGGTAAGCTAACCTATTGGTCTTTGTTTCAAAGTCTAACTTCGAAAGTTACTTAAATACCGTCCTTTACCCATCCCAACTTATCAATTTCTTCAAAACACAATCTCACTCTATTAATTCGCTTTAACCATAATCAACCTCAATAACCCACACCAACAACTACATTTCCTCTTAAGGCCAAATTGTCCTTATATATATATTGTCCTTTCAATTTCTTTCAAAATTTTCAACATAATTAACCTAAGATGCATGTCAAGTGTCATTCAAACATGTCATAAACTATTTAAACTTCATTACTTTCCATATACATACCATATACTAATTTCTCCATATAATAACTTAATATTTCATTTAACAATTTCAATGCCACAAATACAGTTAATGACCATCCTTAATCACATTCACATGGTTATTACTTCATAATCATACTTTTAAACTAAAAATGCCCATAAGGCTAAACTTAACATATCTTACTTCAAACTTTTCCAATTCAATTCTAGTTCAATTCTTTTTCAATTTTTTCACTTCATTAGCATCAAAACCATGCTATGAACATCATGAAACATCAAAATAGGATTTTGGATCAAATAACATTAAAAAAACCAAACCATGGATGATTCTTTCTATCTTGATTTTCTTGGTTTAATTTCATATTTTCAACCCTTAAATGCTTATAATCTCATTATCTACTCCATGGCAAGTCAAAAATCACCATTCATCTTAAATACATCCATCCTACACAAAAACCCACAAATTTAGAAAGCTAAGCTAAGAAAATTTACCAATTTATCTTCCAATCTCTTGGGTATTTGATGAGCACCTTTACTTGATCAAGATCTCTTAAAATCTCCATCAAAACCCATCAAAAATGGCAGTACCATTCTTCCTCTCCAGCCTACTCGACGTTCTCCTTAGTGGTTCTTTTCTTCTTTTGTATTTAGTCTCTTAGGGCTACATCAATTCACTCTCATAGTGTACTAAAAGAATAAAGCAATTTGTCTTAAGTTTTGGCTTTTTATACTCTTTAATGCTTTACACATGTCACCTTCCTATTAGTCCACTCTAATAACTCATTAATCCACTAACTTTTATACCAAAAAGACCAAATTGTCCTTTATAAGTGCAATTCACCATCTAACCAAATTAAGTTCCAAAATTATTTCGTGACTGTCTTATTATCAAATTGACCATGAAATACTCTAATTTGGGTCAATATTGATTGGATGCTTTTCAAAATTTTAAATGGGTTTAAAATCATCAATACCCTTTATTTCCCAAAAAGGGTATTTTAGTCATAAACTTTCAGGACTCCCAAAATCTATCCAATCGGACTTATTTTTGATTCATTTTAGTATTATTAAACTCTAATACTTATTCTGGATACATTTCAATATTTCGAGGTTGGATCCCTCAAAATCAATATTCACTTAAATTCACTATTAATCTGAAAATACTATTCACTGAAAATAAAAATTTATATTCATTGAAAGGAAAGGTTTAGGGTTTTATAGTTTCCTTTGTTTCCTAAAAGTTACAAAAAGATAATAACCACCAATATGCTAGTCTTAATGACCATGTAAATTTTAGATATTTTAATTTTAGTGTCAACTAGGTCATGTTAAGTCCTAACACACACGTGTTATTAGTCATATTGTTTTTATGAAGAACACAGTCTATATACATGTCCATGTTCTAACTTGTGTTTTTCCTATCATAACATGTCTATTTTACATTGCCTATGTTAAAGCCTAACATGCCTGTGATCTTTAAAATTAACCCTAAAATTAGCTTATGTAGGGTAGATATGCACCTGTATTGTCACTGGTGTTGCATTATATCTATTTAAAATTATGTGTCAACCACGCAAAAACCCTAATTTTCACTTTCTTTCTTCTTCCTTCCCTCTGGATGACATAGACCCTACATTCTCTGATGACAAACCCATCCATCCATATTTTTCTTGAAGTTTCAATTAATTAAGATAAGTTTTATACATTGTACATGATATTTTTGAGTTATGTTAATCAATTTTGAGAGAAATAGGTGTAGTAATTGATTCTATGAGGTATGTGGAGCATAATAGGATTACCCATGATGATTAAACCATTAAGTGTTGGGCACCTTGCCCTCGCAAGACACATGCCCAATGACCTAAGTGACATCTGAACACGCATGCCACAAAGGTGGCGTGCTCACACTATCCAGTCACAAAAATCACAAATTGACTTCTTCAGGACAATTGTAGCTCTATATCTCTAGTTTATTTTGAAACAAGAACCATCTCATTCGGAGCTCTATAGTTCAAGCTATGATTAAAAAGCCAAAGTATGTTCATAACCAATTCATGCTCTTTCAACTGATTCCCTCACTTTGTTTCCATCAATATTTTTCAAATCAACACTAAAGCCTATCAATTTTTATGGAGAGGAATGTGTTTGGAATCTATTGGTTCAAGAATCACTTCATTTGGAGGCCAGATGACAAAGTTATGGCCAAAAGAATCAAACATGTTCAAATTTGGAAAACCCTTCAGGTGGCCAAACGTTGGTGAAGCTATGAGCTATGAGGTGCGATCCCACCTTTCCTTGTCGCGAGCGCACCCGAGGCTACCCCCAAGGTGCGGTCACACCTTTCATTATCATGAGCACACCCGAGGCTACTCCTAGGGCGCAGGATCGCACCCTGCTTCCTTGCGATCGCGACCGAGGCTTTTATACATTGTGTGCAGCATCACTAACTTATAATGATCATATCTCTGAACTCCAATATACAAAAATTTCATACTTTATATCATTAGAAAGCTAGGAAGATAAGTTACAACTTCTAAGAAGAAAACTTTGTCTAATTCAGCCTACATTAATACAGTTTTTCCCCTAAAGTTAGAATACAAATTTTACCCCTATGAAAAACTTGAAAAACGTAATGTACAAATTAGAAGGTCATAAGTCAAAACGCAATCATATTTCATGAACATCAAAAGATAAGAGTTTACAAAGCTTTAGCAACATATCAACATCTACATCAAAGATTTAACATAAAATACAAAATACATTGGATGCTCATGTTCGATATGCTACTAAAGCTACTCAAAAGTTGTCAAACTAATTTAATCACCAAATGTAGCTATCTCAGAGTTTGTCCAATTGCCTTGCAAGGATCAATGGTCTTCTCGTTCTGCACTTGAGGAAAAGATAATGGGTTGAGCTATAAAGCTCAGTGGCTAATATGTTTATAGCCATTGGCAACAAGCCACACAGTCGAACATATATACATATATTTATCCATATACATCTATATCTCGTTATACTCAAACCACTCCATCATCCACAATTGTAGCTCAAAACTCAAAGTTAAAGAATTTATCATGTTAGACCCCGATCTTTTAGTGGAATTTAGAAGTATTAAATGAAATTGAATAAGTGCATTTGTATTTGTATAGTGTTTTAGATGAAATTGTGCTTTAAGAAGATTAATGAGAAAAGAATTGATTAGTTTTGATGTCTTTGATATTTGAG
>JANIHZ010000210.1:48323418-48368856 GCA_027478365.1 Erythroxylum rufum | reverse complement strand
GTTTTATCTAATATGTAATTATTATTAGTGATAAAAATATAACTACCTTAATATTAATAATCAAATAGGTTTTTTTTATTTGAAAGAAAAATAGAAACAAAAAATAAAAATTAAAAATTAAAAATTACAATAAAAAAATAGAAGTAAAACCAAACGACCCCTAATTTGATTAACCTTTTATTTAGACAAAAGAAAACAACGTGGACATAATTAATTGTACTAATAAGCTTGTTTTATTATTATTATTAAATAAAATCAGCCGCGGACACGTACACCTCTCCAATAACAAGCGCCCACGATGGCCACAGCTCAAGCTCAAATTTCATTGGTCGAAGCCAACATTGCTCTACATAGGATTGGTCCACGTCAACATGTGTGATGTAAGTAATAACAGAAGGGAAGTATGTCTTTATTCCCCAAAATCCACTCTATAAAAAAGCTCCTGGAGAGGAAATGCAAGAAGATAAAAGCGCGCACACACAATCACATATATAAGAAGCTCTTGTACTTGTGAGCAAGGAGAAGCAGTGAAGCCAAGCCAAGTTCAAAAGTTTGCTCGCGATGGTTGGCTCGCGAAGAGCACGCGGTTTCGTTGTGGCGGCAATTGTCCTCTTTGGTGGGTATTCGCGTTCTCGCATCCGGATCTGATTATGTATTTTCGTTTACAAGTTAATTAACTGGTGGTTTTCCGTGGGATGTTGTGGATCTGACTTCTGAAAGTGTTAGATTTGATACATTCATTGACGATTTGGATGTGTATGCAGGTTTTCTTGTATTTTAATTCTATTCACGTGAAACATTTGAAGTTATTTAGAATTTAGTTTTCATCTTTGGCTTGTGATAAACTGAAAGAAACTAGTCGTTGTCTAGTTATGATAATGAAGTTAAGATTGTTGTAACCACCAAATGTGATTACCAGTGAGATTTGTTAGTATAATAATAGATCAAACTTTGAGGATATTTTAGTGGTAAGCGGTCATATTCAACTCACTTTCTTGGAAGCGGATATGTAATCCATGTTTCGGAGAAGTGGCTGCATACATATTGAATGTTTTGATGTTAATTGCTTATAATGCCGTGAGAATTTTTTGGGAAATCTGTACTGAGATATTGAAATTTGTGTAGGATGTCTCTTTGCGATTTCCATTGCCAAAGAAGAAGCCACCAAGCTCGGAACGGTTATTGGAATAGATCTTGGTACAACTTATTCTTGCGTTGGTGTCTACAAGAGTGGACATGTAGAAATCATAGCCAATGACCAAGGAAATCGTATTACCCCATCATGGGTTGCCTTCACCGATTCCGAGAGGCTTATCGGTGAGGCTGCGAAGAATCAAGCAGCTGTTAATCCTGAAAGAACTATCTTTGATGTGAAGAGGCTTATTGGAAGAAAGTAATGCGTCTTACTAGTTCCTTTTAGCTATGTTTTTGTAGATTTGATAAAGGGATATGCCGACTTAGGTTTATGCTTCCACAGGTTTGAGGACAAGGAGGTGCAAAGGGACATGAAACTTGTTCCATACAAGATTGTGAATAAGGATGGAAAGCCTTATATTCAAGTTAAGATTAAGGATGGGGAGACAAAGGTCTTTAGTCCTGAAGAGATCAGTGCCATGATTCTAACAAAAATGAAGGAAACAGCTGAAGCATACCTTGGGAAGAAAATCAAGGATGCCGTGGTCACTGTTCCTGGTTAGTTATTGTTTCTGTATTTTTCCAATAACTTCTGTACGTATATTTCAATTGTCGTCAATTCATTGATTTTCTCATTAAGTCTTCCTGTTCATCTTGCAGCATACTTCAATGATGCCCAGAGGCAGGCCACTAAGGATGCTGGTGTTATCGCTGGACTTAATGTGGCAAGAATTATCAACGAGCCAACCGCTGCTGCCATTGCTTATGGTTTAGACAAGAAAGGTGGCGAGAAGAACATTCTTGTTTTTGATCTCGGTGGTGGTACTTTTGATGTGAGTATCTTGACCATTGACAACGGTGTTTTTGAAGTCCTCTCCACTAATGGTGACACACATTTGGGAGGTGAGAAAACACCTGCTTTTTCTAGCCACTCAACTTGTAATTTGGACATGTTTTATGGAGCCCTTATAAATACATCTTCGTGTGCAGGTGAGGATTTTGATCAGAGGGTTATGGAGTATTTCATCAAATTGATCAAGAAGAAACATGGAAAGGATATCAGCAAGGACAACAGGGCTCTTGGAAAACTTCGAAGGGAATGTGAACGTGCCAAGAGAGCTCTCAGTAGTCAGCATCAGGTCCGTGTGGAGATTGAATCACTTTTCGATGGCATTGACTTCTCTGAACCACTGACCAGGGCTCGATTTGAAGAATTGAACAACGATTTATTCAGAAAAACAATGGGACCTGTTAAGAAGGCCATGGAAGATGCTGGTTTGGAAAAGAACCAGATTGATGAGATTGTTCTTGTTGGTGGAAGCACTAGAATTCCGAAGGTTCAACAGCTCCTGAAGGATTACTTTGATGGGAAAGAGCCTAGCAAGGGTGTAAACCCAGACGAGGCTGTCGCATATGGTGCTGCCGTACAGGGAGGCATCTTGAGTGGAGAGGGTGGTGATGAGACTAAAGGTCTTATATTTCCGTTCTCTTTAGTTTCAGAAATAGTAACGTTGTAGACTGATGTCTTTTCTGTTGAACTATAATTGAGGCTTCCCGTGGCATATTTCATTGCAGATATCCTTCTTCTGGATGTGGCTCCCCTCACATTGGGTATCGAAACAGTTGGTGGAGTAATGACTAAGTTGATCCCTAGGAACACTGTCATCCCAACCAAGAAGTCTCAAGTTTTCACCACTTACCAGGATCAGCAGACTACTGTCTCCATTCAGGTGTGGATTATTGTATATAGTTCCAAAAATTTGAAGATGAAAATGATGGTGAGGTTCTAATTGAGTTAATTTGGATATGGTATTAGGTATTTGAAGGTGAAAGGAGTCTTACAAAAGATTGCAGACTGCTAGGGAAATTTGATCTCTCTGGCATTCCTCCTGCCCCGAGGTCTGGCTCTATTATTTATTTTCTTGACATAAACCCCTGTACTCAGACACGAAATTGACATTTCTTTTCATGTATTTATTGCAACAGGGGAACCCCTCAAATTGAAGTAACATTTGAAGTTGATGCAAATGGTATCCTGAATGTCAAGGCCGAAGACAAGGGAACTGGGAAATCTGAGAAGATCACAATCACAAATGACAAGGGCCGCCTGAGCCAAGAAGAAATTGAGCGCATGGTCCGTGAAGCTGAGGAGTTTGCAGAGGAGGACAAAAAGGTGAAGGAGAGAATTGATGCTCGCAACAGTTTGGAGACATATATCTATAACATGAAGAACCAGGTTAATGACAAGGACAAGCTTGCTGACAAGCTTGAGTCTGATGAAAAGGAAAAGGTTGAAACTGCCGTGAAGGAGGCCCTTGAATGGCTGGACGACAATCAGAATGCTGAGAAAGAGGACTATGAAGAAAAGCTGAAGGAGGTGGAAGCTGTCTGCAATCCAATTATTACCGCAGTGTACCAGAGGTCTGGTGGAGCCCCAGGTGGTGGATCGGCTGAGGATGATGATTCACATGATGAACTCTAAGATATTTGACTTCTGATGGAAAGCAGTAGCGTGAGAAATCAGATCAGAGGTCGTAGGGTAGTCTGAGGTTGAGGGATCAATACTGTAATTTTCTTTTTTCTTCTGATGGTAGAAGTTTGAGGGGAGAAGACTTCCCTAACTTGCCATAATTTTGTTTCTCTCCTTTTTTGGATGTTAAAATTATATTATACATTTGACGTCTTTTATTGCTTTCTACTTCAACTTATACATTTGACAAGATCTTTTATCGCTTTTGTATTTTCTTAATTAAAAGACTTTAATAGAGTTATTTTATGAAGAGTTTAAGGATGATCTATATCTTTAATTGAAAATATTGCCCAAAAAAAAAAAGAATATAAGACTTTATATGCAGGATCACAACACAAATAGCAAAAGAATTTGCGAGCCAATTTTCATGTTTACTAAACTACAAACTTCACTAATGTTAGTCAATTGAATGCAAATTAATATATGACCTTTTTTTTAATTAATGATAAAGTTTTCTTTATCTTTATGTATTAATTTAATTATGTTTTATATTTTAATATTAAAGGTAAAATTCTTAGAATAATTACTATGTAACTAAAATTATGATGAAATTATAATTGTGAGATATTTACATTTACGTATTATTCCTAAATGTTCCTAGTTGCAGTTTTATTTAAGACAAGACATCGTTGAAACGAGCACACATTATGTTTCTTTCTTAAAAAGAAAGTAATTGATCTCATAAATTAAAATATGAAGATACTTAAACTAATGTGTAAGTGATTATTAGAGAATAAGTTACTGAACTGACTCGACTATGAGAATCCCGAATGGAATATTACTTATGTGTCTAGATTTCCTCATAATGATGGTGGTCTAATTGATCATTAGACTTGAGATTACCAAGGCATCTCGTGTGAGAATTACTGTGTTTTGATGCTACTTATGAATCGTCCTAAGATAATTCAATCGGTAGTAATTGGATACAGTATGAACCATATAGAGATGGTTGAGTAAGTCAATAAAGGATTCGTCACTCTAAAGTAATTAAAAAGAATATTCTAATGTTCTTGATTAGTAGTGATTTATAGAATTATTTGGCTAGAGTGAATTAACATTTGAAAAGATATTTTTAAATTTCAATTATAAATCAATTACTAATTATCAAAAACGAACATGATTGGAAGAAAAAAGTAGACATTGTATCCATACTCTGTCTAATTCAAACATTGGATGACGAAAGAATTAAATTATACATCATAACCATGCATGGCCAGCTTAAGTCGTCCACTTTGATATTCCTAATATTTGGGTGGTCATGACATGTTGCTAGATATCAATCTTGATCTATGATTATAAATTATTTAATTAGAGAATTAAAGATAAATTAAGAGGATTTTTAATTTATTTGATTTTAATTGTAAATTAGAATTATTAATTTATAATCATTGTTAATATATTAAGAACCTAATGGATCATATATTAAAGAACAATTTGTAAAAGAAAATTCAATTTAATTAAGTAGGACTTAATTATAAAGTTTAAGAAATTTTAAGGATCAAATATAAGATATTTGATTTTATTAAAATTAAATTAATTTGATTTTGATTTTGATTTTGATTTTGATTTTAATTATAATTATAATCAAAGAATTTAATTTTAATAAAAATTAAAAATCCAAATGATTTTTCTATTAATGAGAAGAACATTTAGAAGCTAGCACTTCTGTTTTTCTTCTCAAAAAAGTCTTGAGAAATTACTTAGTGGATATCATTAGAGGCTGGATGTTTGAATAACTTGTGGTTGATAAATCGAAAAAGTTTCAAAGGATTGAACACGAACAAGGTACAATTTCTTGTTCATATTCATGTTTTATTCAAGTTTATTCATTTATCAGGATCCTACGAATCCGTTAAAAAATTTTATTTTTCCATTACACCCATGATTTGATCATGGTTGGATTTTAACAGCGGTATCAAAGTCTCCTTTAATTGTTTATCTTGAATTAGAGGCTTGATTGTTATTAATGTTGTTAAAAATTTAAGGTTTAAAGATTTTGACTATGTTTATGCTACTACTGTATTGTGACTGTTCTTGTCTGTTCTGAATTGTAATTAATTGACAAGAATGAGGTTTATGCATTCTGCGGCATCTTGTTTTTGTGTTCTGGAAACTTGCTTACACATGATTTGAAAACCTTCTGTCTTTTCTAGCTCTATTTTGTTTATGGAAATTGTTTCCGCGACTGTTTTTTTTTTTTTTTTTGCTTGTGGAATATTGTAGAATGCTCACATATGAATTGTTTAGAATATGCATATATTCTAGCCTCTAAAACTTATTTCTACGTCTTGCCATCAGTATCTAATTTTATGCTTTTGAGATTGCATTTGATGCCCAAATATGCATTATAAAACAAATTGTTTTGCGTCTGCCTTGTTTTGTGTCTGTTCACGCGTGTTCCTTATTTATGCTACTGTGTTTGTCTATCCTTGCAATGTACTGCCTGCGTTTTGCATCTATTTTATTAGGTTTTGTAATTAAACTCACCAATGGCTTGAAAGCCACCGGTGGAGTGTCTCATTTCGTCGTTGGTGATGGTTAAATGGCGACACTACCACTGGTAAGATCACAATAGGCGATTAAACGCCCATGGATGATGCAACAAACGAAGAGATGGGAAGTGACAATGGAGACCAATCGGTGGCAAGGAGGCAGCAGTGAGGAGAAAAACAAAGAAGCGGTTTGAGAGCTGTCGGTTGGACTCCTGGCGGCTGTAAACCGACAGTTTGAGCGACGTAGGTTGGAGAGTCGCAAATGTTACTAAATAGGTAGGAGACAGTGGGAGACGATGGGCGCATGTGTGACATGCGCCTACCCTCCCTTGGAGCACGTATATAGCAGACGTGACTGGTGTGTGTAACATGTTGACTCATTTTCCAGACAACGTCCCCTCCATTTTTAATGAATTTTAATATTTTAAAAACCTTAATTTTGATTAAATTAATTTAATGGAGATTAAATTAGTTTATACTCCTGATAAAATTGAAAAGGTATTTTTTAAAACTGTTTTCAAAAGGAATTTTTATTAGGAAAGGTTTTGGAATTTAACTTAATTTTTTAAAAGTTGAATTATTAAATTTATTAGTTATCAAATTAATAATTAGAATCAAGCAAAGGTTTTAAATAATTTCTTTCGTAATTAGATTATGTTTGAAATTATAAATATAATAAGATTATATTATTTTAATGAGATCTAAAATTTTGAAATTTTAAATCCCTCAATTAAATATTAAGTACACATTAGGAACGTGATAGTTGTCTTCCATTAGTTAAGAATAAAATCAAAATTCTATTTATTGTTTGGCTTGTTGAGTAAACTCAAGGTCATTTTAACCTAGATATGTTTTATCTTAAATTAATAGGTCCTACTTAACTAAATTTGTATAATTTGGATGAGTAAACTTATAATTATATGGATTTAAAGGCAAGGTTAGAAATAATATATATGATATATTTTGGCAAAGAATTGTCACCTAACGGATCTAGGAGTCAAATGAGATGTGATTGATAAAGTTGTTATCGACCTAATTTAAACTTAGTTGGTTTGTTAAGCAAACTCAAGATCAATTATTTTTAAATAGGATCCTAGCACATTAGGAAATTATTTGATAATTTCTCGATTTAATAGTGAGTGCTATTAATTTGATTAAAATAGTGAGAGTAATCAAATAATTTTAAAGTCCTTATTTTATTTGATTTTGGATATAAACTAATACTTGCTCTTTTATGTTTTTCAGTTATCGAATCTGAAGATGAGTACCAATCTAATGTTGAGGAGCATCATAGATGCTAACAGGTTAACTGGCTCTAACTTTTCGGACTAGTTTCGAAACTTAAGAATGGTTCTCAGGCAAGAGAAGAAGCTTTACATTCTTGACACTCCTCTACCGCATCAAAACTAGGTTCAACTTTATATTGATGATGTTGAGCCAGCTACATGTGTGATATTGGCCAGCATGTCTCCTAAGCTTTATAGGCAGCATGAGAATATGGATGCTCCTACTATGATTTTGCATCTCAAGGAGTTGTTTAAGCACAAAGTAGGGTGAAGAGATATCAAATCTCCAAGACGTTGTTTCAATGCAAGATGACAGAAGGATCTTCAGTTAACCTACATATGCTAAAGATGATTGGGTATATTGAAAAATTAGCCTAATTAAGTTTTGTCATAGACCACGAGTTAAGAGTTGATCTGGTGTTGCAGTCTCTAAGTTTAAGCTTTTCATAGTTTTTTATGAACTTTAATATGAACCAGAAGGACATGACACTGCCTGAATTATTGGACATGCTCAAGACTGCGAAAGGGTACCTTAAAAAGGAACCCAGTTCTATTCTTATTGTGGTTCTTCTAAGAGCAAGAAAAGGGCTCTAAAAAGAATAAGAACAATAAACAGAAGGCTTCTACTGATGTAGTAAAGGCCAAAGGAGGTGTTAAGAAGAAGAGCAATGACAAGGGCATATGCTTTTAATGCGAAGTCAACAAACATTAGAAGAAGAACTGCCTATCTTATCTTGCTAGCTTGGAAGATAATAAGCTTAATGAAGTTGTCTTTTCAGGTATGTTTAAGATTGAGATCAATCTTTTTACTTCTGTTCCACATTCTCGGGTATTAGATATTATTTTGAATGGATTTGTCTTTATTATTAAGAATAACAGTTGTTTTTTTTTATAAAGATGATGTTTATTATGGATCTAGATTACTTACTAATGGTTTGTATGAATTAGATCTAAAAAGGCTAGTTCTTAATATAAATAACAAGAAAAAAAAGTTAGGTGACCAAAATCCATCTTATTTATGGCATTTTTGGTTAGTTCATATCAATGAACCTAGAATCAAAAAGTTACATAAAGAAGGATATTTGGATCCTTTTAATTATGAATCATATGAAACTTGTGAATCTTGTTTATTGGAAAAGATGACCAAACTACCCTTTAGTGAAAAGGGACAATGTGCTAGTGAGTTATTAGAGTTAATGCATTGAAATGTATGTGGGCCTATGTCCACTAGTGCTCAAGGTGGATACTCATACTTCATTACATTCATAAATGATTATTCTAGATATGTTTATGTATACTTAAGGAAACAAAAGTCTGAATCTTTTGAAAAATTCAAGGAATTTAGACTTAAGGTTGATAAACAAATTGGTAAAAGTATTAAAACACTTAGATCAAATCGAGGTGGTGAAAACTTAGATCATGAGTTTCTTGGTTACTTAAAAGAGAATGGGATTCCCTCACAATAGACTCCTCCTGCAACTCCACAATATAATGGAGTTTCTAAGAGGAGAAATGATACGTTATTAGATATGGTACGTTCCATGATGATTCATGCAATCTTTACTGTCTCCTTCTAGGGACATGCCATTGAAGCAGCTACATACCTATTAAACCGACACCATATGAGATATGGACTAGTAGAATTCCTGGATTGTCACACTTAAAGATTTAGGGATGTGATGCTTATGTGAAGAGAAACTACAAATTTGTAGGGTATCCGAAAGAGAGTTTCGGATATCAATTTTACCATCCTGTTGAGCAAAAGGTGATTGTCTGAGGATATGCTACATTCTTAAAAATAGAATTTATTCTCAAAAAAAGTAGTGGGAGTGAGGTAGAACTTAGTGAAGTTCAAAAGACACAAATTCACATCGAAACAGAACAAGAACCTTAAACTGATACATATGATGTACAACTGAGAGTTAAAGAGACACATAGTTCGCGGTGCACTAGTAGGATACGTCTTCCCCCCATTCGATTAGATCTACATATTGAGAAGGGAAAGGATAATGTATCGCTCATACATAATGATCCTACTAATTTTAAAGAAGGGATGTCTGATATTGATTCTTTAAAATGGTAAGAAGCCATGAGATTTGAAATGGAATCCATATACACTAAATATGGACTTTTTTGGATACACTTAATAGTATTGTACCTATTAAATGCAAGTGGGTTTTTAAGAGAAGACATGGATGGTAATGTACATATGTATATAGCTAGGTTAGTGGCTAAAGGTTAAAAAAATAAGGAGTTGATTTTGATGAAACCTTTTCGACAGTAGCTATGCTAAAATCCATAAGGATCTCGTTGGCTATAACAATATATCTGATTATAAAGTCTGGTAGATGGATGTCAAAACAACATTTTTCAATGAGAATTTGCATAAGGATGTGTATATGACACAACCTGAAAATTTTGAATCCAAAAGATTTCCTAATCAAGTATGCAAGTTGCAAAAGTCCATTTATGGACTTAACTAAGTGTCACGAAGTTGGAACATCCGTTTTGAATAAACAATCAAAAAGTTTGATTTTATCAAAAATGTGGATGAAATATGTGTTTATAAGAAGGTCAGTGGGAGTGCGGTTGTTTTCTTAATTCTATATGTGGATGACATATTGCTAATTGGAACTGACATACTTACGCTTCATTCTGTAAAGATTTGGTTATCCAAGAACTTCTCCATGAAGGATATGGGGAGAAGCAGCCTATATTCTGGGAATAAAGATCTAGAGAGATAGATCAAAGAGGTTGCTTAGATTGTCCCAATTCACATACATAAATAAAGTGCAAAAGAGGCTTAACATGGAGAATTACAATAGGGGATTCTTACCCATATTGCATGGGATTCCTCTCTCACAGAGTATGTGTCCAAAGACATAAGAGGAGAGAGAATATTGGATTGTATTCCTTATTCTTTGGCAATTGGGTCAATCATATATGTGATACTATATACTAGACCAAATGTCTTTTATGCTTCGAGCATAACAAGTAGGTTTCAAGCCAATTCAAGTGAGGGTCACTAGATGACTGTTAAAAATATCTTAAAGTACTTGAAAAGAACTAAAGATGTTTTCTTGGTCTATGGAGGAGTTGTTTTAGCAAGACTAGGCACATTCACTTAGATATCGTTAGATAATATCTTCGCCTAATGGTCCATCCAATTCACCAAATTTTGTATATGATCCTCTGTTTCCTAATGCTTCATGATTGATTTCTGAATGAAATCAACCATTATATCTTCCAAAGTGATAGGATTGAATTATCTTATATTTTCTTATGTATTTCCATGTGATTTTAAACCTATTCTTAAGATAAAATGCTTAATTTGTGTTCAATTTATGTTAACTACTAGGTTGGATATGTTGATATATATTTGAGACAAAAAGACAAGATATTCTAAAGCAAATTGTAGCACAATTGTTTAACAAGGAAAAGGCATAAAATAAATATTAAAAAAGTAGATTACAGAGCAATAGTTAACTCCTCACCTTCTTGAGATGTATCTTCATTTATAGAATTAATTGTTGTCTCTTTTTCATTTTGAGATGGTTGGAAGCTTAAATTATGCTCATCATATGTGGGTGAAGAAAGTCTTTCATTGAATTCACATTGACTAGCTACTCTCTCAGTAAAGCATTCCATTAACTTATCTATAATATTTTAGTATCGCTACTCTTGTTATACATATTCAGTTTGAGCATAGCCAATCTATCCATATACGTAAGGGTTGCTCCACTTTGAATTATATGTATTCTCGTATGATGGGCCTTGAGGTTGACTATACATGTTAGGTTGCTCCCATATATACGTAAATACTTGACATTCATAATTGTAAGAATTACTCCCACAAATGTCGCAACACGATATAGACATCGGTTAAGCTTCCGAAAACATGTGAGGAAATGGTTCCTTCCAATATAGTGATGTTTCTTATTGTGAAGACACATCTTGGCTTCCATAATAGTATTGTTCACTTCATCCATCCATTATGAGTTGTAGCTATAAAGTTAAATCTCAAGTCCTAAAATAAACCACCAACACACTATAAATGTAGAGAATTTAAAAGATAATTAAATGAACAAGCCAAAACTACAATAAAATACAACAATAATAATAATACAATACAATACAATACAAAAAATAATGACTAGAGTAATAGCATTAGGATGTTCATATATCAAAGTCCCCAGAAATTGTGCAAAAAACTTGATCAAGTTTTTTTGAGTTAGTTAATATTGTAACAACCGCAAGTGCATGACATAGTTGTAGCTAGTACCAATAAGTATAGGTTGATCCCACGAAGATGATGAATACTAGTAATTACCCTTCCCCTATTATCTAGCCTAAGGATTGATTTTAGATTTTTAATTAAAAGAAAATAAAAATTAAACAATTAAAATATAATAGGGAACAATCATGAACACAGAAACAATGGAAATTACTTATAAAACTATCGATATCAAAAATTAGTTTCTAGGTTTTGAATCCCCCTAAAAACCTTTAACAAATTGATCTTTTATCATGCAATTGTCTTATTGATTTATTGAACCATGGAGACTCATATAGTATGCTACTAGCTGACCTTGAGTCTATTAACAACTAATCCTAAGGTTTTCAACTTAATTACTTATATTAAAGTTTATAGGATTGTTTTATCAATTTGTAAATTCCTCTATTAGGTTTGATCCTAATATGGAAGATTTACGCCATCATATCTTTAGTGCTGCAATCAACTCCTTCCAATAATGGTAGATCTATTCATCAGTAGGATTTCTTAATCTCTATGTATGAAACCAGATTATGATCTAATATTTCCAGGTTTATTATAACTTAAATAAAGCACATAATCAGATCACAATAATCATTCAAACCAATTGCATTAATAAAATAATCAAATCATATGAAAGTATTAACATAAGGTTCACCTAACCTAAATACTAACAAAATATTTAGTTACACATTGGTGAATTTGAAATCAAACGTACATAAACAAAAAGACGAACTGAAAACAATGGAATCATAATTCTATATCTCCCTGATTATCTTCTATCGAATATTCTTATAATATGGAGGTTTGATCTTGTATTTCAATGGATATTTCGAAGAATTCTTCGTGTTTTCCACTTCTCTAGATTAAAATCGCCCTTTGAGAATGACCTCCACATCTGGAATTGCCTCCTAAAGTCTTCCCCTTCCATTGGCCTCCAAACACGTTTTTTATAGCGAAATTTTAGGTTCTAGGACATGTATGGGCTGATGCATGGCCTTACATCAAACCGTGCATCACCAAAATCTCTGGAATTCACAAATCTGCATGGCTTGAGAGAAGTGTATGGGCTAATGCATACTGTGCATTCCTTTTGTGCTTTGAATCTTCATTTTATGCGGAATTCTTCTCATTTAAGTCCTTAAAGGAAATTGTACTCTATAAACACACTCGGAGTGAATTAAGTACCAAATATACAATAAAATTATAAAATATCAAGAAAAAATACATCAAATATGGGGTATAAATATGATTAATTCTGCATATATTGCCTTTTTTCGCAATATAGGAATTTAGATCAGATAACTTATTGAGCTTATTTTTGAAAAGTATCTAGGTGTTTTATTTGAATACATCAAGCTAAATTTAGAGGTTGAAGAAATGGAGGAAATTATTTTTCAAAAAGAAAAGGAGGAAGATGTCAAAAAGAAAATGAAGAGGGAAAAAAAGATTATAAAGGTGAGGAGCCAAATATGGAGGATATTACGAAATTATCGATAACTATCTTAAGTATGGAGGGCTCCTACTTCCTTCAAAATATACTTCCAGAACCAATCGATGATCCATGGATTTTTATTATTCTTTGTTATTCACTTAAAACAATATTATTTTGATATTAGAAAGGTTCCAATATAGCATTATTATTTTTTTTGAAATTAAACAACATTATTCCAAAAGAAGGCATGGGCTTAAGAGTACAATGAGTGCATCAAGATCATTCAATCCTAAAAGTATAAACCATTAGTTACAGGATCACTCAATCCATCTTACATGGTGACACATTACATACATACCTATTAATATCTAGTTTAGAAACCCTATTTCAAAATAATTTCATCTGATGTATTAGTTTTGCTTCCAAGTAGCAAGAAGAGCTCCTTGATTTTTCAAGTTTGGCTTCAGTGAATTTAGCATTCTGTGGTTGCTTATGTTTGAGTCGCCTACTGTTCCTTTCCATCCACATATCATAAACTATAATAATGAATGCAGGTTTGAGAAGTTCTTTGTCACCTTTCTTCCTCTTTAGCTGTAAGATTTTTTGTTGCATTTGACTCCAATTATAACTTAGCTCCCTTATATTGTAAGAAAATTTGATCTTGTTCTAAAGAGTATAAGTGAATTAGCATTGAAACAACAAATGGTCTCTTATTTCCTAGTGTTGTGAGCATAGAACAAATGCTAGATCCTTAGGGATGGAGCTTTTGATTCTGTCCATAGTGGCTAGTCTTCCAGTGAGTGTTTTCTAGGTAATGTATGCAAATTTAAGGCAATTTCCAAGAAACCATATCAATTTATGCCAATTCACTTTTGGATTAAATTGTATGAACAATTCCCTTAAAGAATTATTGGTGAATTTCCCTAAGGAGTGTGCATTCTATATGGTTTTGTCTTCTCTGTTAAAAGTAGGCATGTAGTTAGGTGTAACCTTAGATATCTTATCAAAGCCTCTTTATTTAAATTTCCATTACTGATTCACAATCAATTCTTCCACTTTAACTCCACGTTTCATCATATTCCTTATATGGAACAATTTAGGGTGTAAGTATAATAGCCCCTTAGTAGTCCAATTATCACACCAGATAAATCTATTATTCCCATTACCTACGATGCTTTTGATGTGAGGTGCTACTTCAGCTCTCATTTCGAGTAAGTTTTGCCAGGCCTAAGAGCCATTGGAACCCCATTTAACTTCCCAAAATTTTTTCCCTTACAAGTGTTCAGTTTGAGTCCATTACACCCATAGATTCTCCTTATCTACTATTAGCTTCCATATTCTTTTTGCAATCAGAACTTTACTTGAAAGGAGAATGGATTTGATTCCCAGACCACTTTGCGCTTTTGGACAGCATAGGTCTCTCCAAACTACTTTGGCATCATAATTTTTGTAAGGATCTTAGTGCCATAGGAAATTCCTTAACAGTTTCTCAATGTTTTTAGCCATCTTCTTGGGTAGAATTAGATGAGAAATCTAGTAGTTAGAAAGGTTAGTTTTGATGAGTTGAGCTCTACCTACATAACTTAATCCTTATTGCACCAGTTTCTAAGCTTCCTCTCCATTTTTTTCTAGGGGTGGTCTACAATACTTGTAGGAGGGTATTGTAGTAGTAATTAACACTCCAAGATAAGTAAAGGGAGGACTGAAATTTTTCATCTGAATAATATTCTCTAGCTCTTACTTCAAGGGTTTTGCATCCCTAGAGAGTATTAGAATGCTTTTTCCAAAGTTGACTTCCATCCTTAAAAGTCTAGATAATTATTTTATAGAGCTGATTATCAAACTAACTGAGGCTAGCTCTGTCTTGCAAAAGGGTAGCAGTTCATCAGCAAATGTAAGATTGAAAAGGTTAAGGTTCTGGCATTTCTTGTGATACTTAAACCCTGAGTTAGAGCTAATGTTTTGTTTGATTAGTTGTACGAGTACTTCCATGCAAATTGTAAACCAGTAAGGGCATAAAGGGTCCCCTTGCTTAAGTATCTTTTCCCTTTTGAAGGGAAGGGTAGCTTCTCAATATTGTAAGTGGGAGTAGTTATTCACTCTTTGGTCCACTATAAGAATTTACAAGGAGGCCCATAGCTTTCATAGCTAGCATAAGGAAGTTCCAATATGCTAAATCAAAAGCTTTCTTTAAGTCAACTTTTCCAGCTTCCTTTCTCATGTAACCTTTGAATAAATCATGTGCAATCAGTATGTTGTCTCTCACACTCTTTCCTTGAATGAATTCCCTTTATGTTTTTAAAGTTAGGGAACTCAATAAAAGCTTTGTTCTTGATACCAGCATTTTGGAAATGAGCTTATAGATCTAATTTCAATAGGATATTGGCCTAAACTCCCCCATTTTGCTAGGATTGCTTATTTTTGGAACTAGGAAAATGAAAGTATGGTTGATGGCTTTTAGCATTTTTCTTGTCCTAAATATTTATTGAATAACTGCAAAGGTTTGGTTCCAAATCCATGTTCAAACAGTGTTGAAAAAGTGTCCATTCATTCCATCAGGGCCGAGTGCTTTGTTTAAATTTAAGATTTTAAGTGCTTTCTCTATATCCCTTATGGAGAATTATTTTTTAAGGGCTATAGCTTCCTCAAGTGTGATTCTATTCTTCAAGAATTATTGCATTGATAAGCTGGGAAGGGTTTTAGCTCTTTTGGTACTATGCATGTTGATGAAGAATTATCTAGCTATGTATTTTACTTCAACTTGACCCCATCTTATGATCCCTTGATCATCCTCTAAACAATTAATTTTTTTCATGTTCCTTCTTGCTGAGGTAGTTTTGAAATAAAATCTAGAGCATTTATTCCCTTCTTGAATCCATTGAATTATGGATTTTTGTTTTAGGATAGAATGTTGAGTTAATAATGCTATAAGGTAGTCCTCTTTGGCTTTCTTTTGAACTTGCTTTAGCTTCTCATTATGTGTATCGAAGTATGCTTCTCTTTTAGCCTTTAGCAAATTATCCTTTAGCAGTCTTGCTTTCCATGTTATGACTAGAGGAGATTTTAGAATACAGGCCTTTTAAGGCTTTCCAAATAATACACAACTTTTTAAAGTAATCTCTGGATGTAAATTATTCAATCTTAATCTTTTGATGTAAATTATTTAATTATGAATGTGTTTTAGAATCATAGTTTATATCTATTTCAACACATTTAGGAACCTAATAGATTACATGCAAAGAATGATTGAAGAGAAAAAAAGGTATTTTAAATCAAATTAGACTTGATTGGAAAGCTTGAGAAATTTTAAGATTAAATATGAAATATTGAATAAATAAGGACCAATATGAGATATTATATCTTATTTAAGCCTAATTGATATCCAATTAGAATTAATTGTAATTCTAATTAAATTGTAATTGTAATTAGAATTTTATTTTAATTTGTTAATTGTTTATACAATCACCTAAAATTTGAGCTTGCTAAGGAGGAATTCTCCTAATTTTGTGCCTAAATTCTTATTGACGATATAGGTGAGCTTTGGAAAACTTAGGGAATAAAATTCTTAACTAACAAATGCTAAAAAGTGTTGAAATAATATTTGAGCTAAAGAGATGATTTGAATTAGCCAAGTGAAAAGTACAAAATATAAAGAGAAATTGAATTAATGATAGGGAGGGTGTTTTTGTCTTGTTGTCATGATTGTATGATTTCCTTTTTTCTTGTCACGTTGGTGTCTTTTATAATTCCTCCCAAATGTAACTCCTTCAAATAGTTCTCTCATAACTGCTGAGCTTCTAACTATCTTCAATATTTGGGCAACATCCTAATTAATAGTCTTCCATATGTTCCTTATATTTTTAGCCATCCTTCCTTCCACATTTAACGCGTCTTTACCACTTACCATAACCAGGAATCCTCTGGAAAACTGACTTCTAGAACTTTTAGTGTTTTTTCACTTTTTGGCCAAAAGGGATAAATTCTTCTTAGGCTATCAACAATTTCCCCTTCATATAATAAGTTAAATAGACCAAATATATGGTGTTAAATACCTTTTAGCATTCCATAAAAAGAGTGTAAGGACATTGATCAAATTCCCAAATATGGACCAGTGGTTTTGGGAAGTTTAAGAACCAAGGATATTATAGCTAGACGAAGTAGCCTAGAAATGTCATTAGGAAGATTTTTGTATAGCCTTTAATCAAACGGAATCCTTAGTTAAGAGGGAACATTAGGTGCAAAGAATATATCAAGATTCTTCTATGTTTAAAGCACTTAACTCCCTATCTGTTATGAAAGATAAAAGATTTTCCCCCTTTTAATTTTCAAATTCCACTGCTCCCTTAAGTTTTGCCCATTTTACTATAAATTCCTCTTTCTCTACACCATTTCCAATCTTAAACCCTAAACAACCTTCATCTTTTCTATCAACTTTAGTATTTTTTTCTTACTCTTCCTCCCAAGTTCCCCCAGAACTTATTGAACTTTTCTTGCACTTTTATTTTCGTACATTATGTTTCTTCTTCCTCCTTTTTTGACTCTACTAAATTGAATGTTAGAGACATATGTCTTAGACTTCTTTTTATACTTTATTAAGAAATTATATCATTTTGCCTAACTTTTTCCTTTATGAAAGCTACAAAATTTGAGATAGTCTTTATTATAGCTAAACGTTTACCATTTTTCATCAGAATAAGATAGGAAACTTCTTATACCCTAAATCCCCTTTTTGAATTTTTCTTCTAATTATATTTAAAATTTCCTTCTTTTAATATGCTAAGAGGAATTCCACCACCATAAGCAAGGATTACCTTTGACTATTGAAGTCCCTCCATCCACTGAATCTCCTCATCCATCTCTTTGCTATCTAGGAGAGGTGAGTAAATCAATTTTTCTGTAGAATTTCCTTTATTTCAAGCCCTAAAATCTCTAAAGCCATGGCCAAAAAATGTGGACAAGTAGGTATCCTTCCTACCATTCTACTTGGAAAAAGCAAAGACTTCTCCAATTAATATCACTTTTTAGAAACTTGCTAGACTATCAACCTATTCTCACATCTGATATTTTGAAATTCTAAAGTTCCTCTTGTAATTCCTTTAAGCTTACCTACATTCCGCTTAAAGATGTTTTCTTTCTAGCTAGTTTACCTATTGTTGGGGAGGACTTTATATGTTTGGATGAGGAAACTTCTAGTTTAGATCTTAGTGCCTTTAAATGTTTTTCTTACTTTGGATTAATTAACAGCTACGCTTCTTTTAGGAATCATATTTCTAAAGAGGAATATACTAACTTTATTTAGGTTATGCTGACTTAAATTTTGTTGTCTATAAACAAAAAACCAATTCTAGAATTTCTACCTTTTTGCAGAGTGATAAGCTCTGGTAAAATTTTTTTCCTAAGTTCTATTTTATGATTCCTTTATAAGAACCTCTAGAGGTGCTTATCCAATCTCTCTCTTCAAAGGCTTAATTTATGCATATGGTTTGTTCAACTCTAGACCGACACCCATTTTCTAAAGCTTAGAGACAAAGAATTCCTTCCTTCTACAGACCCCAAATTCCCAAAATTTCTTGGCCTTTGTCTTTCTATGAGTTTGTATAGCAAATATAATAAGGATATCTTTAGTTTTCTAATATCTTTGAAGTTTAGGTTGATGAACCAACTCAACTTTTTTAAGAACTTCTCTAAAAGACCTTATTGGTTGAAAATTTTTAGGACTTTTGAATCTTCTCATCTAACTGTTTACAAAAAACTCTTTCTTGTTTATACTAACCAAATGGTTTTTGTAGTTGGTGTTGATAACGCTTTAACACTTAGTCCTTTTATTATGGCTAATATATTTACCTTATATATCTACCTTATCCTTGAAATCGGTAACTTGAACTTTCTTAAAAATTCCCCTTATTGTCCATCTTTTGGACTATTTAGTGGGAGTCCCCTTCGAATTAGGCACTATTAATTATAAATTCCTTTAGGAAATCTTTGAGCATGATCATATTTTAAAGTGTAAAATCTCTACAACAAGTATTGATGATATAAAAGCCTACCATCTTTAGTAGCAAAGGAGCCACCAAAATTTGGTTCCTTGTTTAGATTTTTGCATCCTCAAAGGTACTCCTTCTAGGTAAAGATTATTTAATTTTGATTTCTACCACTAACTTTTTTATTCCAAATTTCAACATTCTAGATGTCGAAGGAAGAGAAGAGAGAAAAACTACTTCTTAGAAAGAAGCAATAACAACCACAATCCTTATCGTTAAGAGGAAATTTAAAGAGTAGTATTTGTTTGCTTCAAGCTCTAAAATTGACAAGACACTAATTCCCAATAGATTTGCTAGAAAGTCATCAACCCATTCAACTCACAAGCTACTTGAATAAATTAAAATTATTGAACCTGTAATTAAAGACACTTTCTTCCACTCCTAAGAACGACAGCAGTGACGGTATCTAGCTTTTCCTAACTTGTTTTTTCTTCATTCCCACCATTATTTCATACTTATTACTTTTCTTTCACATATGACTTAGCATCAAACCTACCACCTCTTACCTTTTTTCCCTTGAACTAAAATCTGGAAGAGATAGAAGTTATCTTAAACCAAAGACTATTAAAGTCACTTTGCTAGAGGTAAAGTAGGAATTCCTTTCATTTTTTTACAAAATTCCTCCAAACTCTTGTCAAATTCTTCTATGTGTTGTAGGCCAGAGATGTTTTAATGGAAACAACATCTTTATAAGAACTATTCAATCTAAGAATATTAGAGACTTCTCCTAACACTCTCTCAAGTGTTGTGCCAATAGTTAGTTTTGAGGAGTTAAGAAGTCTACAAAGCTCACAACGCAACAAGAACTTCAATCTTTGATTGAAATTCAATGTAACTCCTTCCTAAGCAAAATCTCCTACATTGGTTTTGTAACCCAGTCGTCTATTATTGGAGGAATTTTGAGTAAAACTATAAGGTTTTATCTTCTGTCTAGAAATCCTATTATGACCAAATTATATATTCCCAAAAATTAAGCCCCTCACAAAAATTTCGAATGGAATATGGTACGAAAGAAGTTAAAGGTAAAAACCTCTTACACAAAATTCATTACCTAGTGAGTGAATTAAACTCTTAAGAGGATCAACCTACTGAGTATGAAAAAGCTATTAAACTTATTAGGGACAAACAAAATACTTTAAAGTAGGACAATAAGTGGTTTAACTCATAATTCAATGAGGTCAAGTAGATAGTTAAAGAGTTGAGGAAGTCGCTAATGATATAAAAGGAAGAAGTCAACCTCTAGAAACCATAAGTTTAACAGGCTAAGTAAGATTAAGTTTTTTGTATCAAATAATAAGGAGAGATTCGATCTTTGAAACTGGATCTGCTTTAAACTTATTTATGTTTTACAAACTATTTATGGAATATTAGTTTGCCTAAATGATTTGAATTTTTATTACTTGGATAATTATTCTAGTTTCCTTATTATTTGACTCGGAGAATTTTACTCTTATTCCTTTATTCATAAACACTCCTATAGAGTAGGTATAAGTTTTCAAATATTTTCCATTAACAAAACATTTTTGAGATTTACCTTTTAAACTAGATAACTAATAGGCATTACCTTTTAAAACCCTATAAATTTGAAATAGCCCGCCCCAATTAAGGGACCACTTACCCCATTCTCTGTCTTTCATTCTAGATGACATAATCAACTTCCATACCATATCCCCTTTTAGAAATTTCCATTTATGAACTCTTTTATTGTAGAATTTTACTACCTTCTTTTTTTGCAAAATTATGTTATTTAAAGCATGAATACAAATTTCATCTAAATCTTAATTCCATCATCATTGCATTTGAATACTCAAGTGTCTTCAAAGCATTCTACTTAGCTACTCTTAAAGATGGGATCACTACTTCTATAGGGAGAATAACATTATGACCATAAGTCAAAATGAACAAACTAACTCCTATAGTAGGGCATTTAGAAGTTCAATAGACCCCTAAGGTCTAGATAAAATCCTTAGCTAATCTTTACTACTATAGCATCTTTTATAGGATTTCAATGACTACTTTATTTGACGCTTTAGCTTATCCATTAGCCAAAGCATAGTGAGGAGTTAAATTCAACAATTATATGATATAGTTTGTAGCAAAATCATTGACCTCTTGGACAATAAACATAGTTCCCCTGTTCACTTATTATTAATTATGGAATCCTAAATTGATAATAACTTTTCCTTAATGAACTACATTATGTTAGTCTATTCAACCTTCTTCAAAGGTTAAGCCACCACCCATTTCGTAAAATAATTCATTGCCAATAAAATAAAATTATGACCATTATAAGAGGGTTTGTATATTTTTACCAATAAGATCAATGGTCCACCCATAAATGGCCTTTACGTAATTATGTAGTGTAACTCAGAGGTAGGAATTTGTTGTATCCTCACATATTTTTGTCATTGTTGACAGCCTTTGGCATATGATATACAATCATTCAATGTTGAAGGCCATTAGTAACATGATGTTTTATAAGCCACCTCATTTTATACTAGATTGACATGCTTTACATACCCCTATTATAAACTTGTTTCATTACTTATAGTGCTTTTGGAATCCCTAGTACCTTTAAATAAGTTCATCATTTCCCTACCAAAATAAGACTCCTTTAATCAATAGAAAGTTAAATTCTTGCAGGTTAAGTCTAAAAGGCACCTTCTAACCAGGGTTCTCCAAAAAGTTCTTGATTTCCTCTTTCCAGTTCTAAGTGATTTCTTTATCAATGTAAAAAAATCCATGGGAAATCCCTCTTCTATGGATAGATGGATGAGAATTTTTTTGTATAGCAACATATTTATCTACCATCTCCCTAAATATTCTTAACCTATATGTAATTTAAGAAAGTTCATTCCCCCCTCCCCAATTTTCTCCTCAAGGAATATGTTGGAATTATACTTGATTAAAGAAGAAATAATATAATAAGGCAACAAAGTCAAACTTAAGAAATTATATTCTCCCATAACCTATTGTAATACCAGCTAAGAATCTCGCATATTGAGAACTTCTTTAGCTCCAAGATGTACCAGAAGTTCTAGTCTAATTATTAGGCACTCATAATGAGTCTGATTATTAGGGTATAGGAAGTCTATCTTAAAAGAAAGAAGGGTTTTTGTTCCACTTGGTGTGATAATAATGATCTCGACACCAACTGGCTTCTCTGTGCTAGAACGATCAAATTTTAATTCCTATGGCTTCTTTTCATAGGTAAGTACTAAATGTTCCATATTCTCTTGAACTTCTATCATCATGTAGCTTGCTAAGAAATAGGTAAATGCTTGACCCTTTACAAGGGTCATAAGCCATTTTCTAATATTCCTTAAGAAATTTGGTTTATTTAATATGTATTTCATTAAGTTGGTTTGTAAAACCATATAAACTTTATTTTAAAGAAAATAATGCCTTAATTTTGAGTAAGCAAAATATAGCACCAAATATAGTTTCATAATAGGAACATACTTCTTTTCTTTTGGCATCAGAATTCTACTCAAATAAATAGCTCGCTTATGGCTACCTCATTATTCTAGGCTAGTAAACACCTAATAGATTCCTCCACAATGGAAATGTATAAGTTTAAAGATTCCCTTCCACAATGAATCAATACTGGATGTTTGGTTAGGTATTCCTTGATCTTATAAAAATGCCATCTAATGCCTTTCTTCCTAATGGAATTCTTCATAATTGTCCATCTTCAAGAGATCTAACAATTCTTTCATGTTACTAGCCAAATTACCAAGGAGCCTTCTAATATAGCTTACCTAGCTTAAAAACCTTCAGAGTTCCATTTTATTTTGAGGTGGCTTTGCTTCAAGAATGGCTTTTTCTTTTCTTTTTTAGTCTAATTCAAACCCTCTATTATGGACTAAGGAACCTAAGAAACTTCCTACTTTTACTCCAAAAGGGCACTTCGATGGATTTAACTTCAATTTGTGCTTTATCATCCTTTGAAAGGCTCCCCTTATATTCTAGATGTGGTTGTACTCATTTTTTGTTTAACAACAATATCATCTATAAACTTTCAATATACGGCCTGTTAAATCATGGAAGATAGCATTATAGCTCTCTGATAAGTGGCTCCTACATTCTTTAAGACAAAAGGCATTATAACCCTTCAAATGTTCTATTGATCTAGGACATCTAAAAGTTGTTTCTGAAATATCACCCTCAGCTATAAAAATATATTCATAACTTGAAAAAACTCCATAAAAGAAAATAAGGAATGCCCAGTTGTTGCATCGATTAAAGAATTTGCAATTAGCATCATATACACATCTTTAGGAGTGGTTGTATTTATATCCCCAAAATCAACATAGACTTTTAACTTACCATTATTCTTTACTACAAGTACAACTTTACTAGCCACTCAGTATATATGACTGGTCTAATGAATCCAACCTTATATAACTTTTTAATCTCTTCTTTAATATTTAAATCAACTTCTTTGTACCATCATCTAGAAGGTAGGTATTAAAGACGAAATTATGATTTTATAGGAAGTTTATGTTCTACCATCCTTCTACTTAACCCAAGAATCTTTGTATAGACTTAAGCAAAAAATCCTTGAATTCCTTGAAAAGCTCAACTGATTTCATTCTTATTTTTGGATTAGGATTCCTGCCAACAAACCCCCTATGAAATTCTCTTCAATTACACAAATTTACTTCCTTATGTGGTTCTTGATTTTGGATCCCAAAGTCATCAATATTTTAAGAGCGAATTTCAAATCCTACACATGATCCTCTTCTTCTACTTATAATCCTGCTTCTTTAAAAACCCGCTCGACATTTTCACGCCTTTCTAATTCCTTAAAATTCTCGATGATTTGCTACATTCAAATTTTGATTTTCACGGTTGCAATTACCATCACTTCCTTCTGTGAAAATCTACCCATCTGGTTCCTCTATAATTGGAAACTTGATCGACCTATTAATAGGAACAATGGTAGCTTTTTTACTAACATTTTGATTATGTTCTCATCCTTCCTTTTCAAACACTCTTCATATCATAACTTTTGAACTTGAATTGGCTTCACTTGATCTTCTTAGAATTTTGCCTCCATAACGTTTACCTTAGAACAGAAAAGTCAAGAATCCACCTAGACAATTTCTAACTTATTGCCTTTCCATAAAAGCAGAAGCTAATGAAGAGATGGAGGAATACAATAGAATGGATCTAATATCTCCCCAACAAAATTTAATAATCAACATATGTCTCAATAATGAAAAAAGTGGTAAAATAAGAGTTTCCCTATACTACAATGTTCGTAAGAAGAATTTCCCATGCTTTGTTAGTCTCGTCAATAAACGCAGCAATAGATACCTCAATTAGGATCAAGTCTTCATCTTCTTTGCCTAAAACTTCCATCACTTTGGTCTACATATTATTAATTGTCGACCCATTATCAACAAAAAATATTGAAGTTGGTCTACGATTAATAAGGGATTTAATGTACCAAAATCTTGTATATTGAGTCACCCTATTAGTTAGCTTTTCTAGCACTATCTTCTCTAGAATTTTGGTCCCATAATCAACATAAATATTTTGCATCTCTTTTCTCAATTAAAGCTTCCACTTTCTTCCCAAGAGTTTTGCTAAAAGAGGTAGGAGCCTTATTGAAGAAACAACATATGGCAATTAAATAAGAATTTCCCTAAGTTTGAAGAACTTACTAGATTCTTCATATTGACTTTCAGACTGGGAAGACTTCCTATTAAATCTAGGATTATATTTTTCTTTTATCTTACTCTAACTTTTTTCGGTGACTTGTACACATTCTTTTTTCTTATGTGAGTCAAAAGTACTCTCCTCAGAAGGAGCAGGTCATGTAGAGGGTGATTTCCTTGGGGTCGATTTCTCCAATAGTAATGTCTTGCTTCTTCCAAACCTAACGCCAAATTTCTGCCATTGAAATCTCCTTTTTTAAGTTTTGGTTAAAGGTATTGGATTTTTAGGATGCCTCACTCACTGCCACTAATGAGATGGTGGCACCCAAGGTGATACTACAAATTGAGGTTGTCTGCTTTAAAAGCTTGGAATTTAAAGATCAGATCTTTGCCTAAAGATTTTAGTGAACTCTTTTTATGATTTGTCTTACAATCTATATTTTATGGATTTTGGGAATCTGTTTATTCTTATTCTTAGCACTAGCATTAAAACACTAGTACATGAATTTGTAGCCAATGCCAATCGATCTTATACAATCTTTAGCTTCCTCTTTACATCCAAAAAATACGATTAAACTAAGTTGCACTAATAGTTGCAATTGGTGGGAATAGAACTTCATCTATCAACATAGTTTGATCATATTCAACAAATAGCATAAGTACTTTGTTGATGTGATCTTAAATTCTATTTTTTAATCTCCAACATGTTTTCATTGGGTGACTCCATTTATTATGGTACTTTCAGTAGTCCCTCCCTTTAGTTTCTTCCTTTTAAGGAATTATGTGCTATGACGATAAAGTAATGAATTTGTTCTATTAAAAAATTCAAAGATTTCCTTTATTTTGGAAGTGTCAAAAGTATATAGAAATTAATTGTTGCTTGTATTTTCTTTTTAACTTTAAGAGATTTTTGCTCTAGAAAGGGGCAACACATGTTCTAAAGATATTAACTTCAACAACTGTCAAATCATATAAAATTGTTTCTATAAAATAAGAACCAACTAAACTCTTTTTTTATGTCCTTTTTTCATAAGAAATTCTCATATTTAGGTCATTTTACTAACAATTCTTAGAAAACATGAATTTTGATACCTTAAAAAAATTTGAAGTTTAATATCAAGGACCCTTTGAGCTAACTTCACATACTCAGTCTCTGGGAGTGCAACCTGACATCTTCTCATCTTCTTGAATTGAGTGATGAATATATTTCCATTCTCTCTACTTTTCCAAGTAATTCTAGACAATTCAACTATAATAACTTTAGGTTGAGTCCAAAAAATAGAATATGAAATAATCTTTCCATTCAGCCCACAGAAAGACAAAATTCCTGGACAACAAAGTATACCAGAGGAAAGTTGAGTTTGTTAATGAATTTGGGAACAGTCTAAGCTTGAAATTATTGAAACTTCCATAACTAGCCAATTCACCACATTGAATGGTGAATCTAGCAATGTGTTTGATATTTGATTGGCCATCTTTCCCAAAAATAAATTAAATTCAAGAATTCTATAGCCAAGGGGATAAGGATTTTCTTAGTTAACATGTTTTAGATAAGGCTAGCCAAATTTTGGTGGCCAAGGTGCCTTAAGTCAAGCGTATATAGTTATTGAACAACTTCTCTAATTGCTTTCATATCAAATTGTAGTCTCATTTGAGGAGGTGGAGGATGAATAATAGCATTATGGTTTATAGCCAAAAGGTTTCCCCCTAAGTCGTAATTTTGTCCATTACCTTCATTTTCAAAATCAAATTCCTATCTGTAAAAAGCTTAAGGCCTGGCAACCTATTGAATATTTCCAGGATTGTTGCACACAAGTGCAACAAGATCGTCCTCTCTTTTATGAGGTGATAGGTGTAGATTGCATTGTATTTTTGTAGGTAATTTGGTGTGTGTTTAGTGATTAATTTAATTGTTTAGTGTGTGTTTAGGTGAAGAATTGCGTTAGTTCATAAATATTTGTGTTTTAAGTATTTTTTGGGTGAGAACATGTATTTGAGCTTCAATTTTATATATATGAGGTATCGTGATGAGTTTGTTAGTGTTTAAGGCCATTCGGAGGAGGCTCGAAGCAACAACATAACGATCGTGGGGAATCAACTACAATTGTGATAGAGAGCAGACAAACTGGCCACGATCGTGTACTAAGGGCCATGATCGTGGCCTGCGCGCAAACAAATGCGGGGTTGCTTCCGGATTCGAGTTTTCAAGAGATATTTGGGACATTTCAAACCCTGAAAAGACACTAAGGTTACCTTAATTGGAGAAGAATATAAAGCATTAGGAGGTAACCCTAGAAGGAGTTCTACAATCAGCCTACATTTGGAAACCCTAAATAGAGAGAGAAAGAAAAGAGAGAAAAGAAGAAGAGGAAGAAGAGGAGGGTTCTGATATCAAAACTTCCCAAAATAGGTAATCTCCTGACACCGCTGCTTTCCTGAATTGTCCAATCTAAGTTTCATTTTCTCCTCATGTCCCTTTTCATTCATTTAATATGTAAGATTGAGATGGGTTCTTGTATGGTTATGGATTTTAAGTTGTTAACGATGTTCTAACTTTTGCTTCAATATTTTGCTTATATTTAATGTTAATCTAGTTAAATTGTGTTTATTTGGTTTGGATGTTGTGATTGACTAATATATTTGCATGTTTTGGTAACAAACCGAGAGGGTGAGCCAAATAAAAATGATTAGATCAGATTAATGAAAGTTAGGCGATTTAATTGACCATTTAATCAATCTAGTCAATAATTTTATAGAAAGAGATCTCGTCGGAGACCCAATTGTTTGTTAGAGAGCTTTAGAAGTAATTAGAATTGTGGGTAATTTGTGCATTGAGAGATTGCAAGTTTATAATTCGATTAGGGTTTACAATTTAAGGAATGGTTATAACTCGAGAGGGAGTAATCAACCCTATGATCATCTAGAACTGACACCCCATAAACACTTAAATAGCTAGATTAGCATTAATGATAGGTAAAATCCCCTCTCTCATAACTTGATTAATTCTCTTGATGGATTTCCATTGTTACATTATTTGTTCGTTGCTAGTTTATTTGATTTAGTTTATTTTTAAGTTTATTATTCGAATTTAAGTCTTAAACAAAGCACAACTTGAATTAAGTGGTGCCTAAGCATAATCTATATGGGACGATATCTGCTTTTTACTACAAGTAACGACTCGTATACTTTCAGTTTTTAGCGTAAAATAAGTAGTTTGTTTTTGCAATTCATATGAAGAGGAGCATATCTTTCTTCCACTGGAGATGAAGTTAGAGGTAGACTACACTCGCCAACTCCCATTGCTTCTAGTGCAGGATGCTCCCCGAGACCTTCAGAGATATGCCTTACTAAATAGGGAGAATTCTACTCAATGACTTATACTAGAGTGGCAAAAAAATTATCCACCTTCTTTATCAGTATTTTGATTGCTTTAATAATAGAGACTGAGTTATACTTCAATTCTAGAATCTCATTTGTATAAACAACATTATTTCGTATTGATAGTTACAACGATTTTGAATTCTCTTCAGTTGGAAACCTAGTTGAAGGTGATGATGCCTTTTAAAGATTTTCAATAATTTGGGATACAAAGCCCTCATTCCTTATGATAGTATGGACATCTTCCTCTAGGGCTGGAGGCACAACAATTTCTTTCCATTCCTCACACTTGACATAGTGATCCCATTAGGCGAGACAAATTATTGGTCGCTTATACGATTGACCTAAAATTTGAGTGTGCCAGGAAGGAATTCTCCTAATTTTGTGCCTGACTTCTTATTGACGATATAGGTGGAATCTAGAAAACTTAGAAAATAGAATTCTAAGCTACCAAAATACTAAAGAGTGTTGAAACAATATTTGAACTAAAGAGATGATTTGATTTAGACAAGGAAAAAAATAGAAAGAGAAATTGAAATAATGATAAGGTCTATGTTTTTTTCTTGTGTTTTCGTGATTGTCTAATGTCCATTTTTTATTGTTGGTGTATCGTATACTTCTTCCCATATGTAACTCCTTCAAGCAACTCTCTTTTAACTAGTCAACTTTCAACTATCGTCCAATTTTGATCCACGTTCTAATTAATTGCCTTTCAATCATTCCTCATGTTTTTAGTCGCGCTTCCACTTTCTAAACTTCTTTACCACTTCCCATGTCTAGGAATTCTACGAAAAACTAAGTTTCAAGACTTCTAGTATTTAAGACTTTTCACTTTTGGTCAAATAGGTTGAATTCTTCTCAGACTATCAACACAATTAAATTACTAAAAAGATCTAACTCTTATTATAAATAGGCTTAGGCTCTAAAGGAATTAACATTTCTTAGCTACTCTTTTTACACCACTTGTAGAGTTCTTTTAATATGTTCATATAGATATTATTAGAGGATGAATACTTATGCGGCTAAGGTGGTTGCAATAAATTAGTTTGAGCAATAGTTTGAAGGAAACTTAAAGAATAGGATATTACTACACAATAAAATATGAATTTATGATTCATGTTTTATTTGGTTCGTGCATTAACTATTTTATAAAATTTAAGTGATTTTTACATTTAGAAAATTGTGGCATGCAGCATCATATTTTGCTCTAATTTTCTTATATTTTTTTAATCCTCAACATTTATACTAACATACAACTTGGACTCTAATATTTTATAGATCTTACATATTCGATCTCAAAATTAATACATGAGACACTATAGTAAAAGTGTGTGGGGTTTGTTATTAGCATTCATATTGGAGGGGCTTTAGGAAAGTGAGTATGTGTCAAGTGCACATTGGGAGAATTTTACCGTCAACTCCATTATGTTTTATTTTTCTGAAAGTTTGAGTCATACCCATTTCCATTTACTGTTTTGCTTCCAAGTTATTGTTCTTTTGTTGGCATTTGGATCAACACGCAAGGAAGGAAAATAGGACAATTAAGTAAATAGTAGGTGGTGGTGGGACTCTCTAGCTGAGCTTAAATTAGAAGTTGAATGTATAAGGGTTATATTGAATACTTATAAACGTTAAGGTTTGAATTTTGTATTGATGTAAACATTCAAATTCAAGAATAAGTCTTCAAGAGACAATTTGTAGGAAACTATTTATGATAGAAAGCTTCTTAATAATGGTCAACCAAGTTTTAGAGAGTGGTATCGAATCACATTCATTGAAATTGGCTAAAAGCATATTACATATAACCTCTTGAATTCACACAACCTCATTATATCTATCAGAAGGCTAATACTAATTACCCGCAACAAAATTTAAATTTCTTCTATAACTTATTATTATCAAACCATACGAACCTTGGAAGGTACAATTCGTTTCACATAGAGCTCTTAACGAAAACAATAAATTTACATAAAAGTAATAAACATTAATAAGCAATAATGAAAAGAATTTTTATTTGCCCATGAATTCTAGGCATCAGACGGACACCATCCTTCTTGGTGAAATAACTTGATCTACAAGTTAGTTTCTTTTTTAAAAAAAAAACCTTTGAATTCTATAAAGTAACTATATAAAGTTTGTGTATAAGCAGTATACTTAAAAAGCTTAGAAAATAAATTAAAGGCCAGCTTTGGGATCATCGCAGCCTGCTGCTACAACCCCCATCCCTCCTGGCTTTAGGGAAGCACCAACCTTCTCCTCACTTGTTTCTTTTAAGGCAACTTTGTCACCATCCAATTCCTTAACAAGTTCATCAATCTTGCGGAACTGATAGGGCCATCTTGAATTGTAGAGGAATTGACGAAGGTCAAACCTGTTGTCCTCTGGTGAATAGCTCTGCATACAGACAGACGATTTAGTATTTTGTGCATTATTGATAATGATCATACAATATTAGTCACAATGAAATAGGTCCTTATGAAGCTGCTCTAGACATTGAATTAATTACCTCAGCATGATATGAAGGTGTTAAGACTGTCATCTTGTGTCGATTAATGGAATAATACTTGAAGAAGTGTCTCACTTTATCAGCCACCTCAGAAGGAGATAGTTTTGAACCCCATTTATAGCAGAGGTTCTGCAATGATTTCCCATGTTCATGAGAGATTGAATTAAAATGTATCAAGTAATTCATGAAAAAAAGATGTAATCGAAATTTTCAAAACCTTACTTTAAACATTGAGACCGGGCCACAGCGGAAAATTTTACGTAGTCTTCCGTAAACTGATAACTCCTCGTATGTCATTCCCATGTCCACTTCATCAAGCTGTTCTTTTAGCAAAATTTAGAACCAAATCACATATAACTTGCACATAAGCACGCGCAATGTTTATGAATGCTTTATGTAAACTATAAGACGCGAATAACATGTCAATAAAACTTCATGCAATTTCAATATGTTCTCCTAACTTCCAGGTTCTATGTTTTCAATACCAAACCAGTTTCCAGCTTCCTCTCCCTTTCATTTTTTTTCTTCTGCCCAATGGAAAAAAAAAACATATATCCAGTATCTTCTGGTCTTTATTTATTTCCATCTGCTTCTTAACAGACTGACTATTTCACTTTGTTACTTCAACTTGAGCTGGAAGATAGAAATGGAAATATCTGAGAGAAAAGAAAGAAGTTTTACAAGCCTTGAAATCGTTCCACCTCATGTTTATAAATCAGGATATCTCTATAAAGCTCACATTGGATCCTTAAGACTGAAGACATGTTTCCAAGTTTAAGATGAAAGATTTCTAGATCAAAGAACCAAAACAGATAAACATTACTACATGAAAGGAGACGAAAATATAGGAGGAAGAAAATTGCAACCACAACCATGGATCCAATATATAAGATATTGCAAGGAAATTTTGGAAACCTAGATCTCCAGAAAGTTTCAGAAAATTGGAGATGAATGGAGGAAAGGAAAAAAAAATTTTAACGAGGAAGTGCTGATATGAGAATGTGTCTTGCACAGTATTTGTGGACATAGCTAAACAGGGGAATAACCAGAAACACAATATAAAAGGACAATAAAAAGCTCCAGTAGAAAGAAAAATGCAATGAAGAGCACAAACTAAAAAGAACAAGAGTGAAAAATAAAATATCAAACACAAATGCAAAGCAACAAAAATAAAGAGAAAAATAGTAAAGCTCGTGAGAAACGTGCGAGAGCTAGAACAGTACCTGGCTGTAGTTGGAACGAATTGGCTCCAATTCTGCAGTTGGAGGAGCTGCTTCAACTTCTGCCAAGGATAAGTAACCAAGATGGGTGGCAGCCCATCGAAGAAATGATCGAAGGTCCTGCTTACTAATACTTCCAATTGGATTGATATCTGCTGAGCTACAATCATACTGCAGAAAAAGGTTAAAGTTCAAATTGTAGCATGGAAATGGCATACAAATTAAGGTCACATGAGCATGATAATGGTAAATGAGCTACAATACAGCCTTGAAAGGGACAAATTTATGGGTTTTGTTCACAAGTTGTATGATGGATACAGAGATAAGTGACTGCTATCAGTAAATGCTATGTAATACCATTCAGTACCTTTGTTAAATAACCACGCAAACCTTCATCAACATTTGAGCTACCCAGAACAAGATAAAATCCAGGTTTGCTATGAACCCAAGGCAAAAGTGAGGCTAACGTAAATGCTAAAACCATTCTTATGCGAGCTTGGATATTCTGCAACCCCAGGTTTTCAATATTAGAACCCCCATCTACCTGGAACAGAAATCAGCATTATAATACAGTCGAAAGTATGTAATGATTAAAGTGAAGCTAGTCATGGATACAGAGTTAAACAAACCAAACATAAAAGTCAAATCTGCAGTCCTGTAACTTTTCAAAAGCTTGATCATTCTCAAATTGATTTTAGAAAATCTAAATTACCAGCATATGGTGAATATACAAAAAGTAAAGAAAATTTAGCTCAAGTCACCACAGAATGCCAGAAGCAAACATCCGACAGGATCAGACATACAAATATGTAACAAATACAAAACTAGGCGAGTTGAATCACAAGAATGCTACCTTGTAACGTGGTCGCCTGCCTGTAACTGTTTCAAATAAGGACAACAAGGCTGAGACCACAGAATCTATGCAGATGTCAACATGCCAGGAACCAATCTCATCTGCTAACACCTTTGCTCGTGTTTTTGTGGCTTCAGAACTGCAAAAACAAACCCACACAATAATAGAAAGAGATGGAGAGGGAGATGGAGGCAGAGAGAAAATAGAGGAGAACAGAGAGGCTAGGGAAAGAGAAACTCAAAATTTAACATTAAAACCAAGTCTAGTAGTGTCCAGAAATCCCCCAACATAAATTGTCAACAAATAATAAAATAAATCCCAATCTCTGGATTGGCCTTGATAAATAACCCAAATATTCATTTTTCTTTCATTAATATTGTAAATAGTCAAGAAAAGAAGTAAAAGAAGTAATCAAAAGATAGTTGTGAAAGATGGCTACTGGAATAGATGCAAGTCAAATTGTAAACTATTCAGTCAGCTAACATGGAAGATCAAACACATAATCCTTCTTGCAGCATCATTAGGCATGCTCAATAACAACACCAGTTACACGTTAAGAAGCATTATATTAGGTCTGGCAACAAGGCTTGTTATGTTTCCACGTGCAGGATATAATTGACATTCTTGTCCACATGTATCAACCTGTTTTCAGAACCCATATATACAGTGTAAAATATGCGCTTGGCAAATTCTTTGCTGTCAGTAGGAAATTGTCCATCAGCATAATGTCCTATCCTTATTGCGTCAGCTTTCACTTGTTCATCCCCATTTGCAATCTCTGCATACAACGAACAAAACAACAAAATCATCAGATCTAAAACTCAGGAACAAGAGGAACAACTGTCCTTCCAAACTTGCACATGTAAATTTATAATTACCAACTACTTGGTATCAATAAAGTGATGACTACATAATTGTATTCTATCCCAACGATGAACATCATATTGGTAAATCATTTTCTTGCTTTATCACTACCAAAGTTGTCATCCCCATCAAATTCAGCTATTAGCATTGGATAGCCTAATGGTAAGCTAATACTCCAGACAGTTGAGAAGGTTTCTCATTCCTTTTAGCTGTTCATCGATACATTTACAATGGCCATGAGTACTCCAGTTGTATCAAAAGTGCTAAATTGAGAAAGAAAAGAAAAAAGATCATCATCCCCCTTGGTCAATAGGCACCAATAGAGGATGCTCCATATTTTTACAAAAGCTGGATGGTTATAAGATACTGGACTGTAGTTTCTATTCATCAAAACTTGCATTATTTAGAACAGAAACAGAAAAGACATGATACTAGAAGAAGAAATCAATACAAATTTGGTAGAACTTCACCTTTTACAACAAGCTGGCACATACAACCAACTATAGCAGCTACAGAGGAGCTATCTGCTCCACCTGAAAGAGGAAGCAAAAATCCAGAAGCTCCACTTCTTCTTAAATAGTCCCACAACCAGCAACCCGGACCAAAAGCTATCTCTTCTTCAGGAGAGTGATAACTTATCTACAAAGTTCAAAACATGCTTAATTAGCAACATGAAACGATCGAAGTCGCAATGAGCATTATTTAATAATTATTAACAATAGTATTGAGTGGCTATGAAACTATGACAATTCAAGATAAAAAGAAACTAAACTATGACAGCAATGCTGAAACAATGAATCCTTCATAGTCAATCAGATGTCTACTGAAAGCTGCAAGATCCAATATTTAAGTCAAACTCAACAAAAACTTCCAGAGACTCAGATGCAGCTGATTATCATTTTTTTCTACTCTAACGCGAGCATGACTAACCAATCGGCTAATCCATTGCTTATGCAGGACTAACTACAAGAGATAAGACTAAGAATCTTAAAGAGGCTTTAAATGGGCTAATTCAAGACACACATGCGCAGATCAAGCTCCAAGAAGCATGTCAACGGCCAAGCACTAGTTAACATAATCCAAGATAAGAAGGGAAAATATTTTGGATGCATATGTCCATGACATTAGGTCTAATTTTGTGGATCATGTCTTATTTAGTATTCTAGTTTTGCACTTTTTATGTTTTATGTTAATCCTACATAAAGGGGATGTTTCTAATCAATAAAGAAAATTTTGAGATTTCAATTATAAAATATTGAGTCTTGAGTGCTTTTATCCTTTACTCTTCATCGAACTTCAGAATTTAACAAAGAATTCGTTTCTTGTGATGGTCAAAAAAACTTTACATACTTGGTTCTTGATTCTTCATAATCAACAAGTCAATTCATCAAAAATCTGATTTAGCTTTTCTGGTAAGATTTCAATCTTATTCGTGGATTCTCTGGTTTTTATTCTTAGGTGGTTTAACACTACACTCAAATGAATCTTGCAACTAAAATATGTAGTTATCCTTACCATAAGGTCTTGTAAAGCTAAAAATGTATCCCTGCTGCTGCCTACTTAAAAAGTTATCAAAACATCAGGTGTAAGAAACCCTAGCTAGGTTCTTAAAAAAGATCCCCCTTTTAACAGATCAGCGCCACGTAATCTGAAGCATGAACTACATCCATTTAAAAAATGCATCCAAAATTATTTAAATCCATAGGAATTGCCAATAGATATGTGAGAATTAGTGTAGGTAATCCTAAGCTATCAAATGAGATTTTTGAAGAGCAAACCTCTATGGGGTTTGAAAGAGACATTTTCAAGTTAAAAGGTTGACAGAGATAAACTGGTGCCGCTACTGATGGTACTCTAGCTGTGCAACTTGCTTGTTCTTGAAAACTACTTATTGATCCCCGTAAACTAGCAACCTGTCAATGAGATAGATGTAAAATATACAGAGCTAAAGCAGATTATAGACAAAATATTATAACATAAGGACACCTGGAGACCATGCTCTTTCCCCCAAAGAGGATAAGAAAAATAGTAGTTCTGAATACCACAAAATTGCATCAAGGATTGCATAATCGTCACATCAAGTTTGCACTTACAATACCAAGGACACTATCAAAGGATGTAATTAGTATAGCATACCGCATCCAAATCCACTTCAGCAACCACAACCTCAACATCCTTCAACGAAAACTGTGAACCTTGAGCAACTACCTCCCCATTTACTAAAATGCAAGAGCATCCATCTACATAAAAGAAAAAATGAAGGGCAACACTTATACCAGGATTACCACCATAACATACAGAAACTGTGCAAAGGACACTGAAGAATCAATTGGGAAACATGAAAAAGGTGTACAGCCACAAGAAAACAAGGGGTTAAGAGACTGCTACAAGATATTAATCATAAACAAAAGCACCAGCATTCAGTTTAAATATGCTTAGCCACAGAAGAAATTGCCTACCATAATAAAGACGACCACCATCACACCCTTGGTGATTACTGTACATGTAAACCCCTCCACGAGTATGTGTGGCACCTATAAAAGCTCGAAGACGGAGATCAAGCTTTCTCAACTGATGGTGGCTTCCACTTGCATTTAGAAAGACTTCCACTCCATTAACTGCAAGTTCAGCATGGGGAGGGTTTGAAGTGAAAAGTTCTTCACAAACTTCAGCAGCAATGGCCCTAAATAAGGATAAAACAGTGACATTTCCATCCTGATAAACTGCTGTAATATGAGGAAACAAAGCAAATTGTCCATACATCCATCTACAATCCTACGCCAGCATGCACCAACTACTTAAGTTTATCACAACATTAACACACAAAACACAGCCATATTCTATTTGAACATTATTTTAATTGTTGATAATCAAAGAAATAGGAACTGAACTAGCCTTGCCACCGCTTACGTGTCTAGAAATTGAACGTATCCATAACCAAAAGGCACTGAAGTCTGTGATATAGCCTCTGAAATTTCAGGTGGGAGCAAGAAATCAACAAGCTGATCCTTTTGTTTCCATGAAGTAAACCAGCGAAGCTCCCTGTAGTTGCCATCATTAGCAAGCCACATCTTTGGGCGTATCATGACAATTTTCCGGTTCATACATAGAACTTGGCAATTATAACGTTCTGATCCTTTGATAACAGGCAATCCAAAGCTGCACAACAGTCCATCTGTCCAATCACCAAGCAGGATGTCTTTCAAGCACTCCCATCTGCCATCCAATTAGTAGCAAAATGATCAAACAAGTGAGCATTGCATTTTCTAAATTTCAGAACAGAAATACATATATGTGCAATATTTATCTGTCTGAAGATTATAACTGAGAAAACGTACGCATGACTGAAAGTGTCAAGCTCAAGGAAATGATCCTCACAACCATAACCAGTGATTTCAAGCTCAGGACCAAGTCGAATAACAGCACCTGCCTGCTTAGCCTTAGCTATTGAGTCCTTTATATTCTTCAAATTGCAGTCAAAATCCATAGCCCACTGGTTTAAGTTACAGGTTGCCACTTTCAACAGCCTCATTTTCACAAATCCTACAGAAAAAAAAAAATGGCATCTATAATTATACCTACAGTGTTAAAAGTGATGATGGAAAGGCTAAAGCCTTGACTAAGAAAAAGAGAGGAACTTCATTGTTGCATTTTGGCAACAACCTCAGATTCTAACAATGAGTCGGACCCATTTCAATTAGAAATGCATAGCTGTATACAGGGAAAGGGTAAAGAAACAAAAAAATGGGTTGAATAGTGCAAAACATGATTTTGAAAATAATTATAATAAACTATTGAAAAAAAGCTGTTTCTCCAATAACAATTTTGATGTTATGGAAAATTTGACAGTTGTCAATTATCTGCTACAAAAGTTTACCGTTCCAAGGAAATATAAGTGCCAAATGTCATATATATTAGCTTTTGTAAAGTTTCACAAACATACCCAACAAATTTTTATATCATTCTAATCAAGAACTGATGCATTAAGGATTAAATTGTGGAGTTGGAATTCACGAACTGGATAACAAAAACAAGTAATTACACTTAAGTAAATAACCAAATTCACATACTTGAATCCAACTTATAATTTTGGGACCATTTGAAGTTTAGAGCTATTCTATACCCCTACCCTTAATTAATTTCTTATACAGACTTTTTAAGAGTTTGATTTTTTGAATAGTTATTTAGCTCTATAGGCCTAAAGCTTTTTGCATCAATTCTATCAATTTTTAAGCTCCCTTGTCACCAACTTTGCACTCTTTTTACCCAAGTGACAAATAAAATTTTCACACTTAATCACAAAGTTGGCAAATAACATATGCATACTGAAACTTCTATTATTTTTTGAAGTATCTAATCCGAGTGAACAAAACCAAAGAGGATTGATGCCCAATGCAAGTACGTGAGGCCTACTCGTTTTATCAGTTTGACTTATTTTATTATTTATTATTGCTTAACAAAAAGTGATTCCTTTATATTTTAACCATAAATTCATCAAAACATAAGACTTAAAAAAAATTATGTGACATATTCAGCTTCCAATAAAAAAGAGAAGGAAACCAATATTTATATAAACATTATAAAACACTCAATACATTTAAAGGTAAGAGAACATACTCTTAAGTTTTGATTATGTCTGGAAGTTATTTTATTTGTTTTCCCACCCTAGTGGCCACCTGAAATGAGAGGGTGAGAGTCATAATCAGCATATGTCAATCATTATGGGGATACGCAATTCTAGTGGGAACTACATTGTCGAAATCAGAAAAAAAGCATGAGAAAATCAAAATTGCTGCTTTTATTTTTTAAAAGCTAACAGCCAAATGAGTACAAGAAGAACTATAAGTTTCACTTGAAACTTAGATAAGAAAGGGTCATTTGAACTAATGAGTTTGATTATCCAAAAGCATATCAAACATTGACAGTTTTCAAACAAACCTGAAGGTAGTAAAGGAGAGTTGACTTACCATTTAAAGGTGTAATTCCATGTATTATGTCAAAAAGAAGTTCGAGTTATTCCTTTTGTTTACCAAGAAATTCTACTTTCCCACTAAATACCAGACTACAAATAATGAATCTAGGATCAACTAGTTTTTGGGGCAATGGTAGATAAAAAGATTTTCATGATCTTCCACTTTACGGAACAAGTTAGCCATTCCAAATTCCGAACTTCAAGAGATTTTCATGCATGGGAAAGTGGAGGGAGAAGATCTTGGAAATAAGTTGACTAAGGCATCTTATTGGAAAACCAATCATTAGCATATAGCCATTATAATTAACCTTTGGACCGAAAGACATGGCTGAATTAAGCATATTTGGAATCTAACTTTGGTCTAGGTCCTAGGTGTAACCTCACTTGTCCAAGGTTGAACATTGGAATTTGATGGCAAACTTAAAAAACGACCTACAGATGATAACCAATTTGTTTTGCCAAAATCAGGATCGAAAGCTAACTAAACAGAGGCTTAAAATATTAGGGCCTAGGATACTATTGAAGGAAGATGTCCGTATGAATGCAGAGAGTTAACATCATCAATGCCAGCCAGAAACTGATTTCACAAAAATAGCCAAGAATGAGAAAGGAGTGGAGTGTATTTCATCAAACAAGCAGCCGAAAGTCAGTGCCATACAAAAAAGGAATAAACAAAAACTAGAACTTGACCAGCAGGCAATCAGCACATCATTTTGACAATAGAAAACGGAACTCTCCTTTTATTATGAAAAGTGTCAAAGAAATAACAGCTACACGATGAAGGGGTTCCACATCCTACAACAACAACACCTAGTATAAATCCTACTGACACGCAGAATCTAAGAAGGTCCAATAGTACGCAACCTTATCCCTAACTAGTAAAGAGGTTGTTTCTAAATGACCCACAGAAGAAGAATCAAGAAAAAGGGGGAAAAAAAAAAGAAAAAAGAAAGTAAATATAATAATAGTAATAATGATAATAAAAAATAAAATAAATAAATATTTAGTAAATACAATATGAAATAAGTAATAGTCAATATGCAAAAGGAATAAATAAATAGTAATACTAATAGAAATACAAATAATAGTAATAAATAAATATCTATAATTATTATTATAATACTAATACTAATACTATTAATTAGAAGGAATTCTAATTAAATAGCGGACAAGCATATTCATAAAAACATGAAAAAATTTAAGTCCTCGTCTAAGTAAGCCCCTTCAGCATAATTACTTCAATTATTATGCTAATTACTTCAAGCCTGTACGAAACAAATTGATCCGAAGAAGGCAACAAGGGACTATATGAAGAGTAAAGAAAGAACAGAGCAATAACAAGTTCATAAAAGAAGTAGATCTGAGATCAATTTTTCATACATCTCTGTGAACTACAACATCCAAACTAAGGCCGAAAATTGTATATTAGGGAAAGCAGTGAGATTTGACATTCACAAGGTAATCACTGCAAGTAAAAGGTCTTTATGGTAAGAAAAATCAAGAATTTTGGTTGGTCTACAGCTTTTTCTTATCAAATAAATCATCAAATACAAGTCAACACACAAAAGAATCACACACCCAGAAGAGAAAAGTTGGTAATATATCGAAGAAAGAACCAACTAAGACTCGAAAGAAAGCTACAGAAAGCACCAAGTTTTAGGAAGAAGGGATCGACAGGTAAAATCAAAACATATGGAAGTAATATAAACATGGGTTTCAGACACTTTTTACTCAAGATGAAAGAAACCATACTAATACAATCGTCAACAAACAAATCACAAAACCCCAATCCCAAACGGAGCTTTCACGATTTAGAATCCAAAACCCACATGGAGTTAGTGGAGGAGAAGACCCAAAAACACATGGTTCGTCAAGAAAACGAAATTACGCCAATGAAAATCTACAAGCTACGTATGAGGAAAAAAAGGGTTAAGAGTTACATGCTTTAATCAGAGGACAGGGACCGAGCAGATATATCGTAAGCAAGTAAAGTAAGTCACAGAAGACCCTGAAAGATCATGCGGATCTGGGGAGTGGCTGTGGACTGTGGACATCTTTGAAAGGAAGAAGAGACGATTAAACGTACATCAAAAAGAAAAAAGGAACTTACGAAGCTAAAACAAGAACCACATGAAACATCAGAAATTAAGAAACGAAGGATTTTTGAACACGTACCAGAGATACCAGCAGTGCAGTAGACAAGAGCAAAGATCATAACACCAAAGGCCCAAGCAACACCTTGGATACCCACAGTGCAACCACGTCTGAACTAATCTGAGCAACCGTGCGTGGGCCCTGGACCGAGTTAGATCCTGTTTGTAACTCTCCCACGAGATCCTCAAGCAAAAACTTGACCTTTGGCTTGAGGAGAGAGATGCATACGATTTTCATGAACCAAAAAGAATGATTTATTCCACAAGTTTTTAATGAACCAAGCACATACATAAACTGGCTTAACAACAATTAAAAAAATTAAACTATCTCTCGTGTTCAAGCAAATTTTCCTTGATCCTGACTATCATACAGAAGTTGAAACTCACACGACGCAATATTCACGACGATAAAAGACTAAAAGAAGTGTGATTCACATGGTAAGGTAGCAAATTGATGGGAAAAAGAAACTGAAATCAAAAGAATACAGAATGGGAAATGATTTCTACCAGAATCTAAAGGAACCGAAATCAAATGGAATACGGATAGAGCTGTTAATGGAGCAAACCACTAGCTCCAACATTCACAAAAAGACGTCCATAATTAAAGCTCAAACCCTTAGTTGCGGTGAAAGAACGCAAAACAAATACTGGGCTCTAGTGACCCTTATACCCACTGAAAATGGCGTATTTCATACGTGATTAAGCAAAGAAACTTCGGAATTCTGATTGTTTGAACGATGAAGGTCGTCAGTCAAAAAGAGAGAAAAACAAAAGAGGAAAATAACAAATAAAAGACTCCGGTCTGGTTGGCGTGAAGAACAAGAACGGAATGCACACAAATCAGACCATTGAACGAGGTTACATGAGTTAATGGTAAAACTAGATTAAGATATTTTTTAAAATTATAAAATAGTCCTTTAATTTTTATAAAATTAAATTTTAATTCCTGTTATAATTCACAATATCTTGGATGATACAAAATCTCGTGTTGGTTTACACAGGCTCTTAATATATGCACGAGTGTCGATGGAGGAAGACTGAAGCTGCATTTGTTGCATTACTTGCTTTTACGAATACATGTTGCATTATGAATAACATTGCATGACTCTATATATCTCTCCAGATTTGCCTTAATGGCGTCATCGAAGAGCAAGAGCTTGTGCGTCACCAAGAATCGATTCACTGGAAGATCTAATATGCCATAGATGATAAATCGATTCTTCAATTCTTCTGATAGAGCGTGAAAATCTAACACATGGTATAGAACAAGAATTTCAAACTTTCAGTTCTAAAATTTGAAAAGAAAAATGATCAGGTAACCATCTTTAGCCAAGCCAAAGTTCAGGATAGGGGAAAAAACAGAGGCATGGGTTTAATGGAGAGTAGAAGTTAAGCAAAACTCCTCCCGTAGATGCAATCTAAAACTCAAACTTTAATTGAACTCCAGCAAAAAAACTAAGACAGACGATTTGCATTCTGAAAACACTCTGTTAATGAACAAAATTGCAGACTATTAGCAGTGGCGAGCTAAAACTACAAATGCAAACAAAATTGCAGACACTCATCTTTGAATCATCTTTGGTTAAGAACCACTGTAGAAGAAAACTGTAGATGAGTATACCGTGACCACGATGACTGGCGATGCTTCGTGACGGTGACAACTCGACGTCGGCTGGAAAACAACAACGAGCGACGAGCGCTTGACGGCCAGTGACAGCTTCGACTGAAATGGGTGAGAAAGCTAGGGACCAAGATTTGTGAGAGGCACAAATCGACGGGGACAGAAGAACAAGGAATCTAGGATATAATTTTGTTTTTATTTTTAAAATTATTTTTTATTCAATAATTTCTTATATTTAAATAGTAGTGCTTTAAATTTTAATTGATGGAGATATAGAAATTTTAAATGAACTTTTAGGATAATTTCAATTTATGTAACAATTTATACTTATTTAAAATTTCTTTTTTGTTTTTCGAAAATAAGTCCTTTTCAATGTTCAAATGTATCTTCAAATATATTGATTAATAAGAGTAGTTCTCAAGAATTTAAGAAGTTCTAACAATTATATCTTTCTTAATACGGAAGACTACCCGTATCAACTAAATAACTTTTTAAATAATTAATAACAATGTTACGAGCACCACATTGGATTTGGTACTAAATTTAGTTGTGATACAGTATAGTACTAATGTTAGGCAATACCGAATATGTTTTGGATCATTTTTTAAAATTCTAAAATAATCTATAATTTTATAAAATTATTTTAAAATTTTCAACATATTATATTAGGTAATTTTTTACTTTACTTCAATCATATATCAAGAAATCATAATAATATAAATTTGATATAACAAATTTTTTTGTTTTATCAATATTATTTTTCACATATTTATCATAAATTAAGATAAAAAGACCATTTAACTCTCATATAGATATAAAATTAAAATTAATACAAAGTAAAAAAAATAAGTATTTATAATAAATAAATCCAATTTCAAATGTAGGGCTAAAAAGTATATATATTGTCAATATGAAATATATAAATTTAAAAAAAGTATTAAATATGTTTTGTTATGTAATCTATAATTATTTTGTATAAGTCTAATTAAAAATATTTAATATATCATTATTTTTATCTTTATTATTTATTAAACAAATTGTAGACAACTTCATCGTATTCTTTTTTATGTATGGGTAATTATTATTTTACATAGAAGACAATGATTATTATTAATTAGCTTCTACTATTATCTAGCCTATTAATTGGATATTGGTTTTTAATAAAGAAAATAAAACTTAAACAATTAAACTAAAATTAGGAAACAACAATGAATGAAGAACAAAGGAAATTGCTTAGAAAACTCAATATCAAATATTAGTATTTACGTAATGAATCCTCCTAAAAATTATTAATTAACCTTTTATTATGCAGTTATTTTATTGACTATTGCATCGTAAAAATTCCTATCTTATATTAATAACTCGCTCAAGACTACTAACAATTAATCCATAGGGTGGTTAACTGAAATCTTTCTAGTTAAGGTTCCTAGGATTGTATTATTGATTTATGAATTTCACTATTAGGTTTGACCTTAATCCAAAGGATTTACGTCGACTTATCTATAGGTTTGCAATTAACTCTTTTCAATTATGGTAGATATATTGATACACAGGATTTCTTAATCTCCATGTTATGAAATCAAATCATGTACTAATATTCTGAATCTTTTAGAACATGCATAAAACACATAATTGAACCACAATAGATCAATCAAAATAATTGCAGTAAATAGAAGAATCAAGACATATTGTTATCCCAATTAGGGTTCTCATACTTATATACTAAAAATGTTTAGTTACATATAATAGAAAACAAAATCAAAGATAAACAGGAATAAAAATTAATAGAAAATAAAGGAATTATATTCCTAAATCTCCCCCTTTTTTTTCTATTGAATGTTCTTGAAAGTATAAGGTTTAATGTTGTAATCCATTGGATCTCTTGATGAATTATTCATGTTCTCCACATTCCTCAATCAATATCATCCCCTCTCTATTCTCTTCACGTCTGGAACATGCTCCAAAAATCGACTCTCCCTATTTGCCTCGGCACACGTCCTTTTATAGCAAATTCTAGGATTTTTGGGACATACACGATAAAAACACTTAAAATTGTGACTTTATATGTTTTGAGAGACTTACAAAGCCATATACATGGTCGTGTATCTCCTAATTGCTTCAAATATTCGTTTTATGCTATGATTTCAATCGAATTCCTATCATTTCGGTTCATAAAGGCAATTATAACCTATAAATGCACTTAGAGAAAGTTAAGTACCAAATATATAACAAAATTACTAAATAGCAAGCAAAACATATCAGATATGGCTGTATTAATATAGTCAAATATGCATCTATCAATGATTTTGACCATTGATCCAAAAAGTATATGAACCTTTTTTGTTGACATATTTACTAAATTTTGCATCGATATATATTGATGTAAATATTTAATTATAAACTCTAGTTTAAATCTCGTCTTTTTTACCTCTTTGATAACATAAGAACTTTGTAAGAAAGTTTAGGGAATATTAGTGTGATAAAAATTATACTTCTTCTATTTAGTCGTATAAATAAAATATGTTTCTTTATATTTTGATTCTTTTCCTCTCAACATATTATAAGATTACTTAAAAATAGCACAATATTTTATGGGCTCAAATTAATGTAGTCTTATTTTTTCCAATATTTTCTTAAAGTTAAAAGAGAAAGTGTTAGAAAACATATAAAAGTCCAAGTTGATATAAGGGATCAAGTACTCTTTTGCTACATGATTCAATAAATAATAGAACTAGTTACAAAGATTACATAAGCTACTTTAATATAAGCTAAGAAAAAATTTAGAACAATTAGGTAAAGGATGAAAATACTCTTACATTTGGCTTTATATATCAATACTTGGTAAATCACATAAAATAGCCCCTATGATATACTTGATTATTCATCTTAACCCCTGTGTTTTTAATTTGTTCACCTTAGCCCTTGTGTTTTTTATTTTCATTCAAGATACCCCAATTGGGTATTTTCGGACAAATTTGCCCTTAGATTTTTTTTTAATCTCTTGATTCCAAGGA
>JANIHZ010000210.1:48309771-48321116 GCA_027478365.1 Erythroxylum rufum | reverse complement strand
CTTTTAGCCAAGAAAGAGCTTCCCTTATAGACATAATTTCGGCAAGAACTGGGTCAAACAGGACAGGGAAAAAACCTGAAATAGCAGTCACAAGCCTACCTCGTGCATCCCTAAGAACCGCAGCAAAGTCTTCTGTCTGAACATCCTCTGGAGAAATAACGAACTCGCTGTCTTCTTTCTCCCGAATAGAGAGCCTTTGCAACTCTGAATCCATGATGCTAAAACTAAAATCTAAGAGAGACCAACGTAGAAATAATACCTAGACCTCACCTTGTACATGAACGGCAAGACCAATACTTGCACTCGTAGAGAGAGAGAGAGAGGCAGGACCTATGATTTTTTCTTTGTGTGAAGATGGGTAGTTAACACCCTCGACTACAACACAAGTGATGGCTTATTGCATATACTCTTGATTGCTATAAGAATGATATAGTTATTTTAAAGAAATTATGTGAACATCAATATATAATTGAAATGTCAATTCCTAATATAGCTAGTTCAACATTTGATTTGAATGTCTTTATGCATTTTGGTCTTTAGTGTTCAAGAGGTCCTTCTATAATGATTTCATCCAGGTTTTTTTCTAAAATTCTAATGTTGGTATTTTTTCATCGAGAACAGAGTATTGTTCTACTTATGACAACCCGAATCTCGAAATGGTTTGTCCTTATTATATTATCCCAACTTTAAAATATTGTTTATATATATCTCTGTTACTTTTATTATCTATTTACCTTAATTATATGTCTACCAAATGTAGGAGAAATTTAAACATACTAATTAATTTTCACTTAAGAGATTAAAAGAGGAGGTTTTCATTTTTGTTGGGTAAATTTGTATAATGAGTGAAATTATTTCCTATGTTTTAACCAATTTTCTTAGTGATAACAATCCGTTTCTAAGGAGAAACCTTAATAGGGATTTGCTTCCTAGTTTTTTTACAATCATCTTGCCATATAATTTAGCCCAATATACCAAAAAAAATCAACTAACATTAGCACAGAGAATAATGATTAATACGATAAGAAAAAAATGATAAAAATTATTGATAAAAATAAAAATCAATCAATGAATTTTGTAATTATAATAATATAAAAATTGATCATCTTATTACAATATTATTATTATTATTATGAAAATTGCAAGATCTAAATAATTTACTATCATATAAAAAATATTATGAATTTATTAACAAAATGCATTAATATAATATACTAAATATTGCTATACTATTTAATATAATCAATAATATGGAAATATGATGAATCACTAAAATGATAAGAACTTAACAAATATATATATTAGTAGTGAAATTCATATCATTACATAATAAATCGAGTTTTATGAAAAAAATTATTATCATATTTATCTAATAAACATAATTGCATGTACAAAATAAATTCAATTGATATGCTATTAATTATTAATAAAATAAATCATCACTACATAATATATTTTATTTTATTTTTATATGAAAATAATGTTATATAAATATGATAATTGATAGGTATAGTTTATACTATGTTTTTATAGGTGTTTTAGTGTGTTTATAGATGTTTATTAGACGATTATTATGAGTATAGGCTTAGAATTAAATTATTGTTAGTGTTTGTGTGGTTTAGAACATGATTTAGATCTTAATTTTATGTTTCATGAGGTGTTTGATGTGTCTGTGAGTGTTGGAAATTAGATAATTGAAGAACAAGGAAGATTTAAAATAAATTATGGATACACGGTTGTGTCTATGGCCATGTATATCTCTTAACTCGTGTAGAATCAAGATTTTGGAGACTTTTGACTTATACACGGTTTAATACACGATTGTGTATCAAACCATGTATCTCCCATACATCAATTCCAATGAGTTTCAACTTTTCCAACACGTGAGTTATTTTAGTTTTTTGACATTTTGAGGCTATTTATATATATATATATATAAAGAAGTGGGAAAATCATAGAAAGAATCCTAGAAGCCTCAAGAATTATAAAAGAATGTGAAACACTCCAAAAAATGCAGCCACCATCTTGCAAAAGTAGATCAAACAAGGAAGATCGAGATAGACATCCAGGATTTCTAGATTTCCAGATCAAGGTCCAAATCAAGTTTTTCTTTCTTTCCTTTTGTTATTTTCATTAAACTCGATGTGTAAGTTGGAATTTAGATGTCTATTACATTCATAATGTTCAAAATTATAGATTAGGGTTTTTTCTTGAATTATTTTGTGATTTTGATTTCAATTGATTCAATACATACTTTGTGTTGTGTTAATGGTGCATGCATATACTTTGGCAATAAACAGAGAGAGTGAGTCAAAAGTAATCTGATTAAATTATGCAATGAGAGTTGGTGATTTAATATGTCACACGATTAACAAGTCAAATATCATTCGAAGAGAGATTTTGTGTGATAACTTGGTCATTCGATAGATTACGTTAGAACTAATTGAAAACGTTAAGGAAAGAGTTGTGACTTGAGAGATTACAATTATGAAATTTTCAGATTCAATTAAGGTTAATTGATTAGGTTTTGATAATTAAAAGATCTAAAATGAACACATAATTGAATCAATAGGGGTTAATGGAACAAAATAATGGCATAATAAACCCTAAGTTATTCAGCCTTAATCAACCTACTTTAAATTGGTAGCTCACTTGATATTAGTTATTTGATTGGTTGACTTAATTGTTTTAATTTTCTCTTATTATTTTATTAAAATCATCTTTTATCTCCTTAGACAAAGTTAAGTTCACTTAGTTTAGTTATTTCCTCATGGGATCAATACTTTTGATTCTACAATTTACGATTCATATACTTGCAGATATTGGGGTTTTATTGGAGATAAAATTCGCTCAACAATAATTGAAAAAAGTAAAAGTTATAATTTTATTTATTAATAATAAATAACATAATTTTTAATTAACAATTACTTATAGAAAACAAATTATGCATAAAAATGAGAAATTGATAATCTTTTTATTAGTATTATTATTGAAAACACTTAATTTAGTATCATTTTAAGTTGATTAATATATTATTAATTTTAATAACATATGATAAATGAGTGTTTTATTAGTTATTAATAAAATAATAAACATTATTAATTATTAATAAAATGAAATTTACGTATTAATACTTTTGATATTAAGTAATGAGATGTAGTTTACACCGAAAAAGTTCTCGTACGCGAGTTTTTGCTTCTCTTGTAATTTCACTTTTGATATGTATTAGCTTATTATAATATTTCTAACATCATAGTCTCGTGTATGGATGATTCATATAGTAATCTCAGTTTATCATCTAATTTTTGCTATATATTTATATATGTATGTACGTATATAAGATCCGGTTTGGTTTGAGAGTTTGGAAACGAAGGAATGGAATAATTGTAAAAAACAGTGTTTGCTTTGAGGTTTTCAATACGAGGAGAATGGATTTATCTCATTAAATTTGATTAGTGGATTATCAAGTTTTCATTACAATCTAAATTTTTATTATGTTTATTTTTTACTCTTTTATCTCCGGCCTTTGCCCTACCTTATCGCGTCTCATCAACGAAGGAATTTTTTGTTCTGTGCCTTCAGGTATATTTTCTGAAATCCCTCGTTTTAATTTGATGTTAAATGAACTGAATAAAACCTGGTTTCATCTCATTGTAAATGAGGCTTTTGCTCATTTTTTTCTTATATATTCTCGTTTTATAATTTAATCAAGAGAATAACCAATTTGCTATATGATTTGATGATGTAAAAGTATATATAGTTATAGATTAAACGAGAATCATAAAACCAATATGCTCATTTTTTTTCCTTATAAATGTTTTGTGATTTAATTTGATTTTTCGTATATGGTTTTAACTTTTTTAAAAACAGAAAAAACACATAATGAATCGTCTTCTATGTTGATATTTGTTTATTTGTTTTGTAAAGCTCTTAATAGCTTTCAAGAACAACGAAATAGAAGCACTTTTTATAGTGCTTTTTTACCTTGACAAAATTGATTAATTTTTTTTACAAACATACGAAGATAGCCCCAATAAATATATGAAGGGTAAATTATTTTCATTTTTGTTAAGGGTAAAAATGATATTGTATTATCTTTCATTCTCATTAATGCAACAAACCAAACAATATCATTAGTATTAATACAGAAACTCAAGTTACAAACCAAACATTATTTTTTGATTTTTCATACCCATCCCCATCTCCTTCTACTATTATACTCATATTCATAGCCAACCTTATGCTCAAACTATATTATTATACTCATATTCATAGTCAACCTTATGTTCAAACTACACGTCTGATCAAAATTAGTTTAGTACTAGGTCTGCATTTTTATTAATAGCTAGTAATTCTGATTGGCCGATCTTTGACAAGGGAGGAACCATAGGCGGCTCAAATTCCGCCGTTTGACTTTAACAAATTTTAATTAAATATATTTTTAATAAAAGCACAAGGTAAATAAATATAAATACAGCAGTCAGTGAATGGGATTGTGGTCCAGTGGCTTCCACCTAACTGGATAGAATTTGATGGTGATATCCTTTGATTCCACGTACGTGTACGTGTACATGACATGGGAAAATACAAAGCTTTGATAAAATATAACTCGAGCTGTCTGTTCTTTCAATCAATCGGAAAGCACAATGCATTTCACATGTCATGGAAAAGGTGAACAGTAAATAACCAAACCTGGACGCGTTCTTCCTTGGCTGTTTGTTGTGTTAACTAAATTAAGCAAAATATGATAGGAACACCCCAAGTGGAACGGGCCGGATCCTCTAGCCTCCTTACTCTAGTCTTATTCTATTTTTTTTTATCCAAACTATTTATTTATGTGAGTCTTACGTAAATGAATGGCTTGGATCAAGGAAGACAAAATAGGTACACATATTTGGGGATCTGTCCCCCGAGTGAAACAGGATGCTCCAACCCATTTTCTTGTCGTGTCTACTGACATTTGTATTGTCGCCGTCGGATGTTGTTTTAAGTGTCACCGATTTACTATTTTCCATTTTGTATTACAGCCTCGTCTAGTGTAGTCTCAAAAGTTTCAAGTCCAAATTTGGCAGAAGTGGTAGGAGTAGCTTTTGGCATTGGAACTTTAAATCAGAGTTGCCAATTCTACCGTCTTCTGCACTTCATAAACACTCTCCAAAGCCACCGAGTTTGTTGTAACTACGAAAATGTGCAGCTCCTTTCCACACACCATTTCATCCTAGTACATGCCGCCTGCAGCAAGAAGAAGAAAGAATTTTAACCACATCACTTCCATTTGTTGGCATAATTCTATCTTATTACTTCCAAAAAACTGAACAACTATAGTGTAACCCTTCAAAATAAAATTAAGATCCACCAGAAATTCCAAATCTTGTTCATATTGCCGGCCTTCTTAGTATAAAAACCCCATCATCCAACCATGGAACCTTCAGTGCCAAGGTGTTCACTGATACTCTCTCTCAGCAATGGCGACCCATCAATCCCAAAGCCCTGATCTTTCTTTCGTATTGTGCATCTGTTTATTGTCACTATCAACAATGGCTGACGCCAAAGCTTTCACTTCATGCAATAGTACCGCTGGCCCTGTTGTGTCCACCTCAGCCTTGACCACCTTCCTTGAGACAGTGCAAGAGACTGCGCTCAAAACATTGGGAAAGACGAACTTCGACCCCAAGTACTATATTGATCTGTCGTTAAAGTTCAATCTTTCCACGACAAAGGAGGCCTTTGATGGGCTTCCAAGAGCTGAGACGGGGGCTGTTCCCGTCAGGAACTTAGATAACTTTATATCAAAGTACTTTGATGATCCTGGGAATGATCTGTTGCATCACGAGCCGTCGGATTTCGTCGCCGAGCCGGAGGATTTCTTGCCTAAGGTGGAGAATCCACAGGTGAGAACATGGGCTCTAGAGGTTCATTCTTTGTGGCAGAATTTGAGCCGGCAAGTGTCTGATAAGGTACGCCGACGGCCGGACATGCATACTTTGCTTCCCTTACCGGAGCCTGCAATCATACCCGGTTCACGTTTTCGAGAGATTTACTACTGGGATTCATATTGGGTAATCAGGTTCGTTATGGTTCTGTTGTCTTGGAAAGTCCCAAATGTTTGCTTCTACGATAGAGATGATAGGAAAATTGCCTTGATCATTTATTTCAGGGGATTGTTAGCGAGCAAAATGTATGACACTGCTAAAGCAATTGTGCATAATCTGATTTCCATGCTACATGAGTATGGCTATGTCCTGAATGGTGCCAGGACCTATTACACAAATAGGAGGTAATGTTTCTCGTACGTTCATTTGCCAGAAAACAAAGAATTGCTTGTAGTTTCGAAGCAGGGTATAATAATTGAGAATTGTCTTCTATGTCATTTGTTATTTTTGTTTCCTGTGAGAGACTGCATTAGGATTTTGTCCGTAGTTGATCTATAATTGCCTTTCCGGTCTAAAACTGTCTTTTCTAACAGCTGCTTTATACAACTTTTGGGTTACTAAAGTTAGGCTTCTAAATCTCTTTATCATTGATGCTTGTCCTGTTACTGTGCCTTTTAGTTTAATAAATCACAACATGGTTGAATGTTTGATGATTCATTCTGTCTTTCATACTTAGTGTGGTGCTACACGTTAGCAGAACCTAAAATCCCAGAAATCGTTGCATAATTGTGCAATTTCAGATAGCTAAAATTCTAATATTTTGTTGGACGGATTTCATATTATTTTCTACAGTGTCTTAACTATCTTCCTTCTTTTTACACATATCTATAATTATTATTCCTTGTGTTTTCCTCATTCATGCTATTTTCTTTCTCTCCATGAATGCAAGTGGTTCTCCTGAAATTGAGATTGAATGGTAGCTTTGGCTTAACATGTTGCAGCCAGCCTCCCCTCCTGAGCTCAATGGTTTCTGAGATCTATAACAGGACTGGTGATTTGGAACTAATTAAGAAGGCTCTGCCTGCATTGGTTAGCGAATACCAATTCTGGAATTCTGGTATTTCTGTTTCTGTTGCTTTGTGCTTTGACTTCAATTTCAATAAACTTGAAACTTCTAATAAATATCTATTCTTGATGTAGACATCCATGAAGTCACCATCCAGGATGCTCATGGTTTCAAACATAGCTTGAGCCGGTATTATGCTATGTGGAACAAGCCCAGGCCTGAATCATCAGTATTGGTATGCCCTTCGCCCAAGCTTACTGGTGTTAGACTGCAAATTTGTTTTATTTTTCTTCTTATTTTTTGTTTCTAATTTCCAAATGTAGGAAGTATGTTATTCTTTAACATGTAATGTTGCGTATGTTACACCCACACTTCTCTAGGAAGATCCCCTTGAACCTATATTAGGCCAAAACCAAAATTACGTCTATAAATAGAGGCATAAAATTAGATATGTAGAACCTCACAGTATTGTGCTTTCTTTCCCCTAACAGGATGAGAAATCTGCATCCAAGTTCTCAACAGTTACTGAGAAACAGCAATTTTACCGTGAACTGGCTTCAACGGCTGAATCTGGATGGGATTTCAGCACAAGATGGATGAAGTAAACTTTTATATTCTAGATATCTTGGTGATTTTTCCTTGTAAACAAGTTTTCTTGAGGTTGATCATGCATTTTTTATTTTTTTATTTTTACCTCTAGCAACCAAAATCAAGCTTCTAGATACTGTGTACATGTTGCCTTTAGCATTATGCAAATATAAGAAAAAGCTTGTCACACAGGAATTCCTCGGATTTGACATCTCTGTCCACAACATCAATTCTACCTGTTGATTTGAATGTATTTTTGCTCAAGGTATGACTAACTAATACCTGGTGATAAGAACTTGAATTCAGTAGTTTCAGCACATGTTATGACAAGAGGTCTTTTATCCAGATGGAACTGGACATTGCCTTCTTAGCAAGTTCCACAGGGGATAAAAGCATTGCAGAGAGGTTCTTAAAAGCTTCTAAAGCAAGGAAAACAGCTATTAACTCTATCTTTTGGAATGCTGAGGAAAGGCAATGGCTTGATTACTGGCTGACTGATGACATTGACACCGCATGCAAGGTGACGGCCGATTACATACAATTGTAAAGGTTTATCTTACAGGCATAGTTTTTCAAATCTCAGTTCTTTTCTGCATGCTCCATGATTTCTTTGCCCCAATAATTTCTAGGAACATCATGTGTGGCTGGCTTGCAACCAGAATCGAAATGCATTTCCTTCAAACTTTTTTCCTCTATGGATTCATCTATTCAATTCAGGTTTGTTGCTAAAATGCCCGCACTGACTATATTTGTTCAAGGATATCTTTTCACGTCTTGTTTTTAGGCATTTAGTGGACCTTTTTTTATTCAAAGCATACACTTGTGGCCTGATTAAGCTCATTTTTCCTGTTCATTGCTGAGATGGCTTGTGTGAGTGGAGATTTTGGAAGTTAACTCACAAATCATTGTTTGGAGTAGAACTGCTTGTACATTAGTTTCTTTTTCTTTTTCATTCCTCCATACCATAGCATTTGAAATACCCTGCAAAGTCTTGCCAACACCTGGCAATTGTTATCTAACATTTAATTGATATGATATTTTTGCATGCCATATTTCCTCAAACAGTTCGTAGGTAAGCATTCAAACAGCTACACTGCTACTTCTACTGTTTTGTTTTACTTAAATTCTCACCTACCGAACTTCATACTGCGTCTGCATTTGAGTGCTGCTAACTAGAACTTGGATACAGAAATCTAACTGCATCACATTCTACTGGCCAACATCTCTTTAGCAGGAAAATAATCCAGTGTAAATAATTTTGCATGTTACGATTTTTGAGCTGTTGAGAAATGATTTATAACATGATATGCAAGCATGCATCTGAATTTAACTTGCCACTAAATTTTTTATCATACTTGCAGTAGTTAGAATTGAAATATGTATACCAATGAAGTGTTTGATTGATGATATGACATTTGTTGTATCAATATAAGTAGTCACCTGTTGTTGTAACGTTGATGCTGTCAATGTGCATATATGTCAAGATACTACTTTGGTGGAGACTGTCACGAAAAGTCTTAAAAGCAGTGGCCTGCTTAATGCTGGTGGAATTGCCACTTCTTTGACAAATTCAGGGCAGCAATGGTAAGCCTTTTAACTGATGCTAAACTTGATAATTGCTTCTTGCAATCAGTGGGATTGAGTACAAAAATCAGCTGATGAAATGGTCGCCACTATTAATTATTGTCACTGGGATTGACCTAATTGAACTTGCAAGAGCAGGGACTTTCCAAATGGTTGGCCACCAGTCCAACACATTGTAGTAGAAGGCCTGATCAGATCCAGTTCACAAGAAGCAAGATCATTGGCAGAAGAAATGGCCGTGAGATGGATCAGAGCAAACTATGCTGTATACAAAAAAACAGGAGCTATGCATGAAAAACTTGATGTTCAAAAATGCGGACAATTTGGAGGCGGGGGTGAATACGCCCCTCAGGTTGGTGCCAGTCAAAAAAACCTTGGTCTTTCTGTCCATATGTTATATACAGCTTTACGAACCTGAAGGTAACCTGTTGATGTCCCCTTGCAGACTGGTTTTGGTTGGGCAAATGGCGTTGTGTTGGCTTTTCTGGAAGAATTTGGGTGGCCTCGAAACTTGAATATAGATTGCTGAAATATGGAAGATTCAAGTAGCTATAGAAGGAATCAAGAGAAGGGCAGTTAGGGAGGCTAGACTCAACTCACAATTACTACAAACATCTCTATTGCCTGTCTAGCTTGCAAGTTAAAGGTTTCCAATATTGCAAAACTTCATACTGATAGTTTATTATGCGACTCCATTGCATTGAAATGTTACATACTATTGTAAAGCAGCTCACTTGAATAAGAACTACATACTTTTTGGTTGATCGAGATCTTGATGTGTCAAATGTGAAGGAAACAGAAATATGCTTTAGGCCTTTAGAAGTTGTTTAGTATCAGAATTCATAGACAAGTATGCGATGGCATCAGCTAAAGAATTGATATTCAAGTTCCTCTGCAGTAGCTCAACCCAGAATTTGGATTTAGAAAGGACTATATTTCAGCATGCCATTTTGCTCAAATGGGTTTAGCAGAAAAATGAGGTTCGCCGGGCCAATCTGAAATCGTGAGATTGGTCCCCAGCTGTGTAACGGTATTGTTAGAACTTAGGTGCTGTAACTTATGTTTAGTATCAGAATTCATAAAGTATGCGATGGCATCAGCTAAAGAATTGATATTCAAGCTCCTCTGCAGTAGCTCAACCCAGAATTTGGATTTAGAAAGGACTATATTTCAGCGTGCCATTTTGCTCAATTGGGTTTAGCAGCAAAATGAGGTTCGCCGGGCCAATCTGAAATCGTGAGATTGGTCCCCAGCTGTGAACGGTATCGTTAGAACTTAGGTGCTGTAATTTATGCCGAGTCTCTGAATCATCCCTTGCTCGTTGCCGTTGCCATTACCACTACTTCCTCACCACCAACAAACGTGTTGGATCAGGTGCTATGTCCAAACAGCTGGAAGTAAGGTCACTCTCTCAAATGCCTTCGTTCGTTGCCTGAACAATATTCTCATGGACCACCAATTTTAAGACCATCAAGATTTAGTATATGAGCCATCTAGTCTTGCTGGATCTGGTAAGACGCCAGTAATCATTTTCTAAGCAAGCACAGCTTCAGCGATAACTGTACGGACTACCATCGTCTTATTTAACCTTGGTGTGGAGTTACTAAAACTACACATTAGGAATTTATACCAATGGTTTGCAGAGAGCAACTTTGTTTGAAAAAAATAATGCATAACTTCCATTTAAAACTATTGATGCCTCCAACAGATGCAGAGCATTTGTACCCAAATTACTGGCTCAGATGTTTGGACAACGAAAACACAAAACAAAATGACATTGAGACCACAAAAGACTATTGCGCATAGGATGTTGATCCTCCTCCACTACCATCAACGTATCTCATTGATCACTTGGTGACCAAGCTCCTCTTGATGGCATATTCCTAGTGGAATTTGGTGTGAACCATTGCAAGAGAGTCTCAAGTTCACGCTGCTAACATGGCAAACAGACTAGACCGAGTCCACTGAAGATATCATCATAGCAATGAACGGTGCTACAAGAACTAGACTGAGGGTAGCAGTCTTCAGCTGCATGCAATCACCAACAAAAGGAAGACCAATTCATTAATATTAATATTAATATTAATAAAAATGTTAATATTAATATTAATAAAAATGTTAATATTAATATTAATAAAAATGTTATTATATCAAATTTATATTATTTTGATTTCATAAGATACGATTAAAACAAAGTAAAAAAATGGTATAATACAATATATTGAAAACTATTT
>JANIHZ010000210.1:48295572-48309671 GCA_027478365.1 Erythroxylum rufum | reverse complement strand
AAACTATTTTATATAATTTTTAAGAAATTATAAATAATTTCATAAATTGAAAAAATATTTTAAATGATATCTGATATTGACATTATAACATTATTTCTATTTAATTGAGCCTTACCCTTAAGCCCTACTCGTCAAGTCAAATTCCCCAAACAATCCAACAAAACCCCTTCACCGCCATCACCATCATCACTGCCATTTCTTCCACATTCACCATCAATGGCGAGACTAATTCCCGAAACCGTACGAAAGATCTTCACACCGGAGACTCTTCGCTCCGCGGCAAAACAGTCGACGGGATGCCTAGTCGTCCCTGCCCGCCTCCGCCGTGCCATTAAAAGATATCTCCGTGGTGGGTGGCGCATACGATGCCCATATTTACGCACCCATCTTTAAATTTTTTCCAATATTGAAAACTTTTTCAATGCAGAGAACGAAGGCCCCCATATGAAGAGGAAGGTGTTGAGATTGTCACAGTCGTTCAGCGAAATTAAGGACGTTAACTTGATGCTTACAGAGTCCACTTCAAAGGAGCTTGTAGAGGATCCGCTTAAGTCTACGGATAGTTCTAAACGTTGGAAAATCAAGAGTGCTTATGGTGATATTGGCCTCCTGTACAGTGATGATGAGACTATTGCTTATGTGGCTTCTCGAATGCCGTCTATCTTCTCTGCTTGCTACAGAGTGCTTAGTGAAGTACATTTCCTGCGTTTTTCCTATTTGAGTTGTATTCTGATGTGGGCTTGAGTTATTTTCGGTGAGCTATTTCAATTTTTGTAACTTCCTTTTTCTTTAAAGGTTCATAGAAGAATACCCGATTTTTCCCCAGCTAAGGTATTAGATTTTGGTGCTGGGACGGGTTCAGCTTTCTGGTGAGGCTTTCTTTTCTCAATCTGTTTAGTGACGAGTGAACAAAAGGCTCTCCAATTTGTTTACATGTTCCGTTAATTGTTGTAGGGCCATGCGAGAAGTCTGGCCAAAGTCCATAGAAAATGTAAATTTGGTGGAACCATCCCAATCGATGCAGCGTGCTGGGAGGAGCCTTATACAAGGTAATTGTGGCCTACTTTACCACTGCTTTTATATTTCAATGAAGCGATTTCATAGGAAGGAATACAATGTTGAGGGCACAATCTAGGAATTCTTGAACTTATCTTTCCAAACAAAGCAATTGGCATTGATAACTAAGTAGTAGGATGCACTTTCCCAATCATTGTGCTGCTCCCCCAGTTGGAAGTATTATCCTTGTTGTCCAAATCCTCATTAGTAGTGAATGCACTATAAAGGTGAATGACCTGGGGCTGCTGTCTCGGGATGTCAGGAATTGGTTCTTTTATGAGTGCATTTAAATGCTTTTATTGCATGTGGTGTTACAAAATACCCATTTAGTTGTTCTACCCAAATTGTAGCAAGTGGTGGTAAATTTGGGGTATATAGTTGTAAGACTTTGTTCTAATTTCTCAATCTAGCATCCTAGACTGGCCTACTTATTTAGACTTTTACTTATTTCAAGCATTTGGTTCTTTCTTTACGTCACTTTAAAAAGGCTTAGTTGAGCTACTCTGATGCCGTTTTATGACTGTTTAGGTATGAAGAAATTACCAGTTATTCACAGTTATGATAGTATTCAAGCGCTGAGTAAAAGAATCAACAAGTCTGATAGAGAACATGACCTTGTAATTGCTGTAAGTTGTGTTCTGTCAATGTTCTTCACTTATAATTTCCTTGATTGTTCGTTATGATTGAGATTGTACAAGTGCCAAGAAGGAGATTTTATGCTTGTTGTAACAGTCTGTAATCAGGCGCCTGCACAGGATTTGTTTTAGGGAATCTTTATCTTTTACCTAATTTATCTCTAATTTTTGATGCCATGAAGTCTTATGTTCTTGGAGAGATACCATCACTGAAGGACCGAGTTACTGTGGTGCGTCAACTGTGGAATCTTACACGGGATGTTTTGGTATAATTTCTTCCTTTTCATATCAATAATTTTTTATCATTATTTTTGTTTGTGTGTGAGATGGGTGATAAAGAAGAGTTGTATGCCTGGGAATCTTGTATTATTAGGCAATTATGAGCATTATAAGAAATTTGATGCTTTTCTTTACCTAATGTATTTTGCATCATTCCTGGGAAGGGGAAGAAGAGAAGGTTTTTGACTGAGAATGAAAGCATATTAGACTATTGTATTTGTATTAAAATTTTGTGTTAGTTTTTCCTTATTATATCTGTTTTGTGATTCTGAAAACTATGCTGCAGAACAGGTTATAATTGAACCTGGAACACCTCATGGATCTAACATTATATCTCAGATGCGATCTCATGTATTATGGCTAGAGAAAAGGGTAAGTAACACAATACTTTTGTTTAATCATAGTATTTCTTATATAGGAAACATGTTGCCATGCTCATATATATAGCTGTACTGACTCTTTTCCAGAAATGTCGAAAATCTAAAGGGAAAAACAATGAGGCATGTAAAGACTTTGTGTCGACCAAAAGTGGTGCTTTTATAGTTGCTCCTGTAAGTACAAATTTATTTGCACTTTGAGGTTATAAATTTTGGAAGCTTCTTTACCTTTGATTTCTTGTTTCCACTTTTTGCCCTAACATCTTGGTGCAGTGTTCTCATGATGGTCATTGTCCTCTGGAGAAAACTGGAAAATACTGCCATTTTGTGCAACGGTTCCAAAGAACATCATCTCAGCATGCATATAAGGTTTCTTTTTAATTCCTGTCATGACTATTTGCCTGAATTTTCACATTTATAGGAATTTTTGATCTATGCAAAGAGTGATGTTGCCGGGAGTTACACATGAACATTAAGTTAGTTTAGTCCATATAACACTTTCTTTGTGGAAATGATGAATTCCTATTAGGCCAGCTGCTGTGTATCAGGCTAGCTATTTGTACTCTTTAATGAAAAGTCAGTATGATATCTGAAGAAGAATTTGTAACCAAATAAGGCTGCACTAATTATCCCTTATGGATTATCTTCATCAGAATATATCTGATTTCCCATGTTTTTTGTACTTGCACTTATCCCATGCTGTCCTGTATGAATGTAAAACATATTGCAGGTTATCCTTTCACATGGTTTTGGATTCATCTAAAGATTGAAAACTTATCATTCTGTAATCAGACTTTTGAAAGTTACTGCATGCGTATGTCCGTTGTAGGGATAAGTCTATGATAAGTTTTAAAGCTTCTTTATTTCACAAATTAATAACAAAACTTTTGCATCTTGACAATTGGGTTTTAGTGTAATATAAATTAAACAAATGGTACTTGTTTACAAAGAGTAAAACTACATAATGGTCTGATGTGGCAACTTGCATCCTTGCCTCACCTAAACAATGATATTTTGTTGTGGAATAATTTTGTAAATCTGTTCTCATCTTATTTCTTTAAATAAGATCAAGTATTCAATTAGGAGTTTTTAAGACTGGTGTGTAAACGTGTGGAATGGTTGTATTATGCATGAAGTTATTCATGTTTAAAAGGGACACCATGTTTTCCACCATGATTGGTTGTAATAGCGGTGATCATCATTCATATTACATACATCTTCTGTTTTGCAGCGTACAGGTCGTGGGCCTTTACGTGGTTTTGAGGATGAGAAATTTAGTTTTATTGCATTCAGGCGAGGACAACGACCTCGGTCAGTTACCTAAATCTTATCTGTTGGCTTAATCATTTTTAAATTGGCAAATTTTAGGAAAATCTTGTGGAGCGTTCACCATTGAGGTCCTGATAGATCTAAAACATAAATTTGTTGTTGCAAGTAGATTACTAGTTTTGGATGTCATGAGCACCTCTTTATTGATATATTCTCCATATCTATTGTTGCATTATGTTTTTAGGAAGGGTAAAAGGCACCTAACCTCCCCTAGTTTTGGATGCCATGAGCACCTCTTTATTATTATATTCTCCATATTCACTGTTGCATTTTGTTCCCTATGGTTTCATGAATTCTAATAGAATTTCCTGTGGTTAAAAATCTTCTGGGAGTCTTCTATTTTGTAAAAAAAATCCAAATTAAACATTTTTATGATCCTCCTCTGTTAAATGTTTCAGATGTGGTAAATTACGAACACGTAGCAATGCCACATCAGTATAATGAGACCCATTTTGTGAATGAAATAATAAAACTCATATATCCAACGCCAACCTGAACTGTCCTACCCATTTTCTTATAAAACTTATTTACCCCAGATCCATTTTTCACCCCCTTGGTCCTCATGATAGACATTATTTCCTCAAGCCTTTCCATCTTCAATGTTTTTTTTTCATCGAAACTACCCATTCTGCAGTTCTAAACCCAACAAAAAAAAGCTGGATTCTCAAAGGGAGTTTCAGCTGATAGCATCCTATCAGCACTAGTCATAGTCTCTTCCAAACACTGCTAAACGTCATCCATGTGCTGCATGTTCCCATTAGCAAGAACTGGGATTCTTAAAGCATTTTCCATAGCTGTGATGACCTTCCAGTTAGCTCGAATCTTTCCCATCTTTCCAATCTCTAGCAAGCAACTATCTTCCTCTACCATTTTGGTGTAAGCAACTGTATCCTCCAATTTTGGAAAGACTCCTACTTTGCATGAAATGGTGGCATTAAGATTGGGACCTAGTTTTTTTAACTAAAGCTTTCACGAATGCAAAGTTATCCATTTGGAAAGCTGCATAATTGTCAAGTCCCAGTCTGTTGTCCTTTTTTAATCGCACTTTGATGGATGTTCCAGAAATCAAGTTTATGAAAGTAGGGGGGAAAGAAGGAAGGGTGAAAAATAGGGTTGCAAAAAATAAGTCTTGGGTGAAAATTGGGAGGGCATGTGAATTTTATTATTTTATTTGTAAATAATATTTAACATAGAAAAATAATGAGAAGTGTTTATTTTAAATTTTTCAAAAAATAGAGGGATTTTTAAACTATAGGGATTAGGAAGGGAGTTTTAGTAGAGTTCATGAAATGATGAAAATGGATATTTATTAATTGGGAATGATATGTTGATGTTTGACATGAACAGGGAACCTTGGCCTCTTGATGGTGTGAATTTGGAGACTATCAAGGAACAACGCGGTAAAGAAAATCTGGAAGATACTGAAATTGACTATGGTATTTGAACTTTTAAGACTCTTGAAGTAATTATTTTGTAATTATATGTTTAAGTGCCCAACAGACTCAGTCGCATATCCATTATATATTTCTTCAAAGTTTGTGGCACTACTAAGTCGTCAAATTATCTACTGTGTCTGTTTGTCAGAGGATGTGATTAACGAAGTGGAAGCTGAGGTTGTTCCACATGAAGCAGAAGAAGAAGAAGAAGCAGAAGCAGAAGGAGAAGTGAATTCAGTTGACTATGATTCTGATGTGACCGAACCTGACACCATCGACCTTTACAAAGAGAGTGAAGACAAACGACAAGAAGAAACAGGCGATGCTGATCTGGGCGGAGGGTGGGGAAGGATACTATTCATGCCCGTTCGGAGAGGCAGACAAGTTACTTTGGATGTTTGCCGATCTGTTAATCGGGAAAGCTCTGAGGGGACATTGGAACGTATAGTTGTAACGCGTAGTAAAAATCCTGCATTGCATCAACTGGGTCGAAAATCTTTGTGGGGTGACTTGTGGCCCTTTTGAGGCTTACCCAGTTATGTATATCACATCACAGCAATGCTAATCGTAAGCATATTGAGGTTAATGCTTTTGGACACGCCCACGAATGTCATTTTGAATACTTGTGGTTCACTTTTCTTGTTAAGCAAAGCAGTTTGGTTAGGTAAGTTTAAACTCGTTCTCCAAGTTTTTCAATGGCTCGAAGCAAGAAGTAAACCTATCATTTGCTTCAATTTCCCGTAGAATCAGTCTGTCATCAGGTTAATTAATCCCCGTCGTTTTATTTCTCATGTAAAGAACACACCTAGTACATATGCCTTTATGGATATATTTCATGAGAAACTGCACTTAGGGATGATAATCCGACCTAAGTATGCCCCGGCCGACCCTCGAGCAGTGCATGGATTAGGTTTTTCCATGTTCCGACCGGTTTGTGGCTTGATTGAAAGTGACAAAAATGATATCGTTTTTTTTTTATTTTTTTAAAAAAATTATAAAATGGGCTAGGTTGGACTATGATCTAACATATTAATAGTAGACATACGTAGCGAACTGATTTTAGGGTTCATTGACTCTTAAACCAATCAATTTGGATTGCTAGACCATTCAATTTAATTATTTTATCTCATAATTCTTTAAATAAAAAATTATCTTTAAATAAAAAATTATAAAATGGGCTAGGTTGGACTATGATCTAAGATATTAATACTCCCTCCTATTTAAAATAAAAGTTGTTTGAGAGGAATTTCAATTATTAAAAATAAGTGTCGTTCGTGACTTTTCATGCATAATTATAATTTTATTTCCAAAATTACCCTTTAATTTCTCTCACATCTTAATTATACAGATTATATTTTCAAGGCACTTCAACGTGTAATTAATAAGGGTATATCAAACATTTCATTAACTTTCTTAATAAGTGTGCATCCTTCTAAAACGACTTTTATTTTATATAGGAGGAAATAGTAGACATAACAAACTTATTTTAAGGCTCATTGACTCTTAAACCAATCAATTTGGATTGCTAGGGACTAGCATATATAAACCGCAATGGATTGGGTTAGTCTCGGACTCATCGCCAATACGATACAACTCGTTCCTCTTAAAATAGGGTTTGAACAATTAAATTCAATTCATACGACTCAGGCTTTGACCCAACGATGTCTTTGAAGTCTGTTCAAATTTCGGTTTCTACTCTTTATTGCCTCTCCTCTGTTTTGCTCCATCAGGTCTCCATTAACTACAAAATACAAGATCCGAAACTCCCAGAAACAATTAAACAATTATCGATGATAATTAGTGGCCAATCTTATTAAATGAAAAAATTATTATTTATTATTGATGAATAACAAACGCAAAAAATTAGTACCTATAACTTGTCTTACCTAGATCCGAAGTCCTATAACTTAAGTCTTTGCATTTTTAGAAGTATATGTTAGAGTGTCCCATATTGCCTAGACATGAAGATGTTAAAAGGTTTATAAGTGGTAAGGGTCAACTATCTAAACAACTAGTTCTAGTTATTTGGACAATAGTTGACCCAAGCCCAATTCTTGATAGTGGGCTCTACACTCTGCCCATATCAAAAATTCAATATGGTATCAGAGCAGGTTTGGTTTGGATTATTAATTTCCCAGTTGTTCGTCTGGATATCCAGTCTCAGCAGCCCGGTCTAGTTACCACTACGTATATTTCAAGTGACAACTGGATATCCAGCCCCAGTTGCACTTGAGGGGGAGCATTAGAGCGTCCTATATTTCCTAGACATGAAAATGTTAACTATCCAAACAGCTAGTTCTAGTTATTTGGACAATGGTTGACCCAAGTCCAATTCTTGATAGTGGACTCTACACTCTACCCATATTAAAAATTCAATACCTCGAAATACTGAGCATTGGTGGAGGCACTTATAAAACTGGAGAAGTAATTGAAGGCCTGTAGCATCAGCAAGTCTTGGTTGGATATAATGTGATTATTACTCATCAGGCTATTAATCCTATTTGCTGCTTTCTTAGATATTACTAACCTATGAAAGAATGAGGATCTTCAATCTCCTCCTTTTAATCAAGTAACTCTAAAACTCTGCCTCATCAATGAGTGATCATAGAAACGAGCTTTACAGAAATTATACAAAGCTTGTTTTTCACTATAAATGAGCATTCTACATTGTGGGTTTTTTTTTTATACAAATCATTATAAACTGAGATTAAAACTCTCTTAGAAATAGTAACGAGATGATGTGTATCTCCTACATTTTCCCTATGCAATATTTTAAGACTTTTCTTGATTAATTTCATTTTTTCACTATATTTATATAGTTTGGAACCATACACGTCAGCTTTGATTCTTTTCCATAAAGCATCCTCAAAACTGAGGACATCAATCGAAATTTGTTAAATATGAAAGAGTATTTGAATCTTATTGATAAGTGTAAATTGCATCATGTTTTAGGGCTTAGTTTGATATGTATTTAACTGTTAATTTAAATGTTTAGTATGTGTTTAGGTTAAAATTATGTTAGTTTGTTAATTATTTGTGTTTAAGTATTTTTATGGGTTAGTACAAGTCTTTGAGCTTAAATATTATGTTTTTAAGGTACCTTGATGTGTTTGCTAGTATTTCAAGGTCAACATCGAAGAACGGAAAAGTTTCGGAGACATTCAGACCAAAACAACAGCCCACGATCATGACAAAAGCACCAAAGTTAGCCCACGATCGTGGATCGTGGCCAACATGCCATGATCGTGACAAAAGCCTAGGACATGGCCCACAATCGTGGCTCAGATGTGGCTTACGATCATGGCTTACGTCGGGTAGACGCATAGACATTAAAAAATGTCATCTTTCGAGGGATTATTTAGACCTTTCAGACCCCGAAAAAACCTAAGGCTGCTCAGAATACAAAGGATATTTAAAGAACAAGACAAAGAGGCAGGGGAGTTTTTGACATCAGCTACCTTGAAGAAACCCTAGGGATAATTCATCGAGAGATTGAGAAAGAGAAGAAGGAAGAGAGAAGTGGAGAAGAAGCTGACTCGATATACTTCCCAGATAAGGAGTTTCCTGACGTCGCTACCTCCCACCATTTGTTTAGATCATATTTCCTGTTTATTTTCCATTTTTATTATTGTATAGAATTTGGAATAATAGTGTGACGATAGGATTTTAAAGGTTGAGATATTCTAAACTCACCTTCGGAGTTTTGTCTTTGAACTAATGAAATTTGATTGTTTATGTGTTATTGGATTTGTTGTGGTTTAATTCTGGAGTGCATAATTTGATAATAAACTGAGTGGGTGAATCGAATGAAAATAATTAAATTGGGGTAATGAGAGTTAGGTGGTTTAATAGAACAAGAATTAAATCATATCAGTAGATTGTGCTAAGAGATATCTTGTATAGGTTTCCGATAGTTTATTAGACAACTTCAGAGCTAATTAGAGTTTGGATAGGTTGTTAATCGAGAGATTGCAATTTCCATAATATGATTAAGGCTTATGATTTATGGCTAATGGTTATAACTTGAGAGAGAGTAATCAACTAGGATTGTCAAGAACCAATAATCCAATAATTCATAATCAATTAAGTTAGCGTTAAGGATAGTTAAAATTCCTTTTCCTCAATTGGTAATTCCTTTAGGTTGATTATTGGGTGTGTGTTGCAATAGCTAAATTATTAATATTTTTGTGATTGATTTTTGATTTGATTGAATTGAATTATTGTTTCAGTTTTATTACATTTTGAATTTCTACGATTTGTTTTGACCTTAGATTTTAAGATTAGATTGTCCCTCCTTGTGGGATCGACACCTTAGGTACTATGCAAACGAACCGTGCGCTTGTGGATTATTGAGGGTATCTATTAAAACTCATACACATCAAACACTCGATCAAGTTTTTGGCGCCGTTATCGGGGAGGCGATTAGTTTAATTCTTTAATTGAAGGTGTTTTAGTTAGTTTTTGTTTCTATTCTTTCTTTCTTTCTTTCTATTTCTGAAATCGTGCTCTTGCATGAATACAATAATCACGAGAAATTTGAGTCGTGCAGCTAAACCCTTGGTGGTAGATATCACTAAATTGGAATGATCCATTAGGAAAGCTAGGCGTGAAGCAGAAGAAGAAATTGCGAAAGCAACAATGGTCTAGGAATTTCAGCAACATTTGGACCACAAAGCGAACCAAGGACTTCAATAGTGAACCCTTATAGATTTCATGAGACTAGGGTTCAATGCGGCTAACCAAGGAGTAGCTAGGCCATCCATACAGGCAGCCTCTTTCAAAATTAAAGCAGCCCTCCTAAACATACTTCAACATAATGTGCAATTATATGGACTAACGAATTAAGATCCCAACGCACATATAGTGAATTTCCTTGAAATCTGTGATACCTTTTCGTACCATCAAATGTCAGAAGACGTAGTAAGAATTAGGCTCTTCCCTTTTACTCTTAGAGATAGCAAAGGCTTGGTGTCATTCTCTCAACCTAGCCAATGTCAAAACTTTGGATCAACTAGTTCGTGCCTTTTTACACAAATATTTTCCCCTTACTAAGACCACGAAAATTATCAAGGAGATTTCCTAAAAGGATCCATCCTAGAGTTCCCCTTCTGGATACTGAGTGGAGACCTCCCGGCGACCCTATGGTAGCCCTCCAATTAATATCTGACTAGATTGAAGGGTTCCCGCAAAGTCAAGCTATTCAACTATTTAAAACCTTTTATGCATTAATAATTAAAAGCGTGAAAATAATGGGAACTTTTTTGAAAATGTTTTATTAAAAATTTCAGCAGTATAACAACTGCATTTTGACATTCCCAAAATTTTTAAAAGTCCTGTAAAATTTGAAAATAATTCTATATTCACACCAATTTTTTAACTACAAATTTTATACTTTAAGTCCACTTACAAACAACCCAAACAAATAATTCTCAACAATCACTACAAAAAACTTTTAAAAGCTAAAACATATTTGTGCATTTCATCTAAAACCTTTATTAAACATTCATTCTTTACATAAACGTACATAGCAAAATGACACAAGCATAGCAGCACCTAGCAATACGACTAATCTTGAGGCTAAGTCCCAGCTACTACAGCACCTGTACACATTCCTAGGGTGTGTTATTTAAAAAACATAAAAATAAGGGTGAGCTAAACGAGCTCAGCGAGTGTAATCAGTTTACAAGAAAATTAAACTTTTCATAACAATACAACTGCAATATTCCATACAATCATAAAGCTCAAGGTAAAACATTTTCCATAACAATTTATTCATACATCACCAAATCTGGTTATAGCATAACATTTCATAAAACACAATTTTAATTTTTTTCAAAAAACTATTTTGAAATGCTTTTCGAAATTAAACTCAAGATGAGATAGAAATGAGATAGAGAAAAAGATGATGAATCAAATGAGAAGAGTTAATGCACCCCATATGGTAGTGGAATCATTATGACATGATGTAATATTAGAAGAGACAAATTCTAGAAAATTGGACTAGAATTGATGTTACTATGTGTTAATGAGAGGAAAAAAGTGTAGGGCACACGATGGTGGCCTGACAAAAAGAGGTTTTTGTCATGATCGTGGTAGGGATATTTCGACCGTGGGTAGGAATAAAGAGAGAAATGTTGTCTAGGATCAATTGAGATCAAAGTAGCATAAGTGTAAGATATAAATTGGTGAATTGTAGGAAATAAATCTTTGGATAAAATGGGATGACCTTGATGATATAGACCTAAGCATATGTGACAATAATGATGTCTACTACTTCATCGGGTTTTGGTAACCAGAATATTATGACTTGGTAGGAAACGATAGAAATTGATCTTCTTGATGTACTAAAAATGTCTGATAAGTAGTGATGGAAACAGTGGATTGATAAAGGTTATGTGTACAGTATAAAGGATAGTAACAAGAAATCTTCTTTCGAAGAAGAATTTCACCGAATTAGATTAAGCAAACCGTATAGTTTATTCTTAAGGATGATCAATGAAGGAATAAATAAAAAATGAACACGTAATGAATCAAAAGTGAATATTGGAGACTCAAGCATAAGCTGTAGAACATGCTACTGAGAATGTACGCATTTTTTTTTAATGTGAAGTATCCAACTACGTGATTAGATCTTTGAATTTGAGGTGAAGCTCTTATTAATGTGAGGAGAATTTAGGCCCACATTATATTCTATGCAAATATGTGTAGGAGATATAAATTAGATTTGATAACTATGTTACCAACACAAGAAGTTAATATTGCAAATAAATTGAAATTTGTGGAGAAACTAGTATGAATGAACAGACATTAGAATAAGTCAATGTGCAATCAGAAGAAATCGAATGAATGGAGAAAATTATACTAGAATAAGTCAATTGGGAAACCAAAAATAGCATAAGATAATATTACCTCATTGAGGAACTAGTTACTGAAGGAATTACGAGAACTAAAGATAGGCACATAGAGTTTTGGCTATATTTATTTGAGTAACAATGCTCCTGATAGTAACATGGCATTGAAGATTAAAGCAATTCAAGCAAAATTAGATCAATTAGTGACTATGATTATAGATGATATATTGAATGTATTCAAAAAAAATGAGAAGATTAATTTTGAATAATTGAGGTAAATCTTACATATTATGAAAGTAGAAACAATTATATGCCAAGTTCAATAAGAATGAATCTTAGCTAGACTAAATAAAATGTTGGGTTGTATAGTATTTGAACGTGGCATATTGGGAGACCCAAAGAAAGTAGAGGGAATGATGAAGTGAGAAATTACAAGGAATATATAAGAGATTCGAAGTTTTCTAGAATTTGTGAGAAATTATATACTACCAGAGATTGTTAAGGAATTTTGAATGGTCTTAGCCTATTGAAAAAACTGTTTGAGGAAAAACGTGTGAATCATAAGAGTGATGAATGTAAAAAAAATGAGGAATAATAACACCGATGTTAATTATATGGTTTGGATTTGGAGATTTTGTAGTATACAATGAGATTAGGATGAAATCTAATGCAGCAAAATAAAGTGATTTCTTATGCATTGAGACAATTCAAGTCTCATGATTTGATTATTTGTTGCAATAGTGATCGCCTTGAGAACTTGGAGACATAATATGTATAGAAACATTTTGGACATATATAAATGTGCAGATCCTTTATGTTTGAGGAAATTATTGAGTTTGAAAGGATTTAATATAAGACTGAGATAATGAATAGAGTACCTGAAGTTTATGATGGTAGAAATTAGTATTATCTAGTAAAGATTGAGTGTATTTGATGCTTGAATAGAAAATTCAATAGCAGTGTATGACAAATTTGGATATTGAGGTTACCAAACCTAGTGCAATAAAGAGCATAGAATGTCGAGTTAAATTTGGGGCAAGATGAAATATTATTAGCTACATTGAAATTTAAAATCAGTTTTGTATGAAAGGATTAGTAAAGCCAAAAGCAAGGATCCATAATTGTGAATCTTATTGAGGAATTGAAAATGAATCCAAATTTTGAGATTGAATTGGAAAAATGTTACTTTGTGATTGAAATATGAAGTATGTGTACACGATAAAGATGATTGAGCAAAGAAATTATTAGAGACAACATTAGTAACAACCTGAGCTATATACTTCCTAGTAAGAATGCATCTAAACTTCATTTAGCGACTAAGAATGTAGAACTAAGTGATTGAATGTTTACATTGCAAATAATTTTAAATGTTGAGGATATGTTTAAAGCTAATATTGTGGAGTTCATAGGAACATGAGGTCAATGTATAGTTCTAATTGACTTTAAGCATATCAATTTTTATCGCATTGATATCATTAGAATACTGTATGAGACGTTAAATGACAAAAATAGTCATTCGCCCTTACATTAAATTGAATCGATGGGAGAAGTAGAGGATAAGTGAAATTGGTATGTACATGAAATTAAGTGATTTAAGAAAGATAAACGAGTTAGGTGGATTAACACCTAAGATATGGAATACAGTGAGATAGACCTAAGAGTTATGTGAATTTAACACCAAAGAAATGTGAATTATTAAACAAAAGATGGATTTTTCTTAGAGTAGCACCTTGGTAAGTTGTGCTAAGGTTAGGAAAAAGAATAAACTAAGCTCAAATTGTATTGCTCCACATGATGTTATAGAGAGCATAGGACCATTAACATATGAGTTTGTATTACCAACAAAGATGTTTCAGATTCATAATGTTGCACCCCGAATTTTTCTTGGAAATTAGAAATTATTAAATGAATGCAATAGGTGATTTTGAGTAGGTATATGTTATGAGTGTTTTAGAGTTAAATGAAATTGACGTGAAAAGAAGTAGATTTTGGTTTTGTTGACTTGGAAGTCTTTGAATAAATCTGTGTGTGTTAGGTTGCCATGACAATTATAGTGATAAATTTGATGTAAATGGAGTAAAAAAATCAAGAAATAAAGAGAAAGAGTGTGAAAATTGAAGAAATTAGAAAGTTTGA
>JANIHZ010000210.1:48281271-48295472 GCA_027478365.1 Erythroxylum rufum | reverse complement strand
ATTTTAATTATTTATTTAATCAATTACAATATTTTAATTAACGAATAAATTATATTTTAATTAATTATAGTGTAATTAATTATTTAATTGATTTCACCATAAATTTGATTATTGAAATTAAAGCTTTACTTATGAAGTTATTTGGCTCATATTATGACGTTATTTGGCTCATAATTATACTTTGGTACTTTTCTAATTTCTATTTTTATCTATCTTCTATACATAAAAAATTAAAAACATAGCAATCACTCCCATTCTTCTGGATTATGAGAGGAATTAAGGATTACCCAAAATTAGGGAATGAAACTCCTAACTTTTCAATGATAGGTTATTACCAAATATCAATTTTCATTCTATACCCGTAACTTTTTTTCCATACCCTAAACAAGCACACCCTGAAATCTCTAGGGGATGAGAGACTTATGGTAAAAAGTTTAAATGATATTAAATCAATATAAAATGAAAAAGAGTTAACAAGATAAAAAATTGTAACCACTTCAATAATGAAACAAATATACCGTTTGAGGATCAACTTAAATAAAAGTTGTTGCATTATAGGAACTCACTGTGCAAATCACTAGCTTAAGTTATTCAATGAACGTTACCACTTGCAAGTCCTTAAAAAATCAACGATCAAGTATTTGTCAGTCATGACGCTTCAATCTTCTAACATGAAAATTTTGATCTAGTAATAGGCTGTGTTTTTGGAAGACTTAGAGAGTCTATGAGGACGTAATAGCTCGTAGCCAGTAACATCTATAGACGATCGACGTTGCCGGCTTCTTCTCCTATTTTTACTTTATAACATCATTTCCTTTATCCAATCAAGGTTTTTAAAGAGAAAATAATGGATATTATTTGGTGCATTCCCAATTTTATTTTACATTTTTCATCTCCAAATTGAATAATCAAAGCATCTGAGCATCATTCTAAATATATTCGTATCAGTACCCTTATTGTTAAATATGACTTTGCTCGCCCATTCAACTAGATTATCTTAGTTAGTTGTTAGACAGATAGAATTGCACCTAATTTGTACTTGTTTTCGAAGGTTTGATGTATATTAGGGATCAAAGATTATATGAGATATTTTCATCCTCAAAATTACATAATTTACATTTCAAATTAATGCTTCTTTGATTTTATCTTTAGTTTTTAGCCTCTTTTGGTTTTAAGTCACATAATAAATGATTTTTTTGGGATATTTGATTTCATGCTTGTGCTCTATAATCAAGTCTATGTAAGATATGTTGGTGCAGTGACCTGATTTATGTTTAATCAATTTGATCTTATGTTTACACTGCCCGTATTTGGCATATAGTTTGGCACTATCTCTGATGAGTAGAAAGTCTCTTAGGTTGCATTGCCAATGATTACGTAGCACTATCTCCTACACCATTCTCAGTTAGCATATACTTGAAAGGGTGAGTTTCAATTAGCTTACATAAGGAGACCTAATTTACACTAGTTTTCATACAAAAATATGATATCATTCTTGTTGCCTATAATTACTTTAAACTCCATTCGGATAAGATACTTTAACCTTAACATTTAATTTAGACTTTAAGAATTGTGGAGTTTTCCTTTTAGGTTCTAAAAGCTAGCAACTTTTAAGTGATGAAAGTGTGTCCATCTAGGTCAAATAGACTCATGCCATGCAAATTTATCCAAAGAGGGATCCTTCTATTTTTAATATCATGCGAAAGCAACTACCATTTTTTTTAAGAAAAATGGGCCTAATTTTGAACTGCCATGAACCATTGTCCATCACTCTTAAGGTATCATATTATGATGCAAATTCAAAGATAAATTTATATTCATCTAATATGAGAACACTAATTTAGATGTTTTCCATGTTTTGCAGGCCCAAGTATGAAGAGGAGGAAAAGTTGGTCTTCTATCCACAGGAAAAAAATCAACTAAAGAAGATTTTCATATCACCAATCCATCCTTAAGAACCTGAAATATGGGAGCAACAACTACTTGACCATCTTTGATCTTAAGAGGAAGGAAATGGAGTGAATTAGAGCCTAGTGAATCATTCAACACTTGGCCTTTGGTGATTTGGGTGATTGGGGTTTTATAGGGGTTTAGTGAATCTAGTGGAGAAGATGAAGTGGGGTATAGGGGGATGGTCGAAAAAGTCTTAAGTGTTTTTGAAGGGTCTTGGTTAGAAACTAGAGTCATATTAATTTATATGGAAGCAAAAGACTTAACTAGGAGCAGGAGTCCTTGATTGTTACTAAAAACAATAATTAAAAAGAGCAGGAAAGGAAATGTAAAAGTAGAGTAGAGATTAACAAAGTGGAGATAACACATAGAGGATCTAGAGATGGAGAGGGCTATAAAGGAGACATAACTAAGAGGAAGAAATAGAAGATTAAAGTATCAAGCGAAATAGAACGCAACAGCAGAAGCACAGAAAGTAGGAGATTAAAATATTCGAGTAAAATATGTCTTAAAGGGATAGAGGAAATGATGAGGAATTGCAACTCCATGGGAGATTGAAGTATCCTCTATTAAAGAAACCTAGAAAACCTTGAGACACTGTGCTTTAACAATTTGTTATAGCCTTTTTAATTTTGTTAACCTCAACAAAGTTAAATGAAAAAGAGATGAATTGTAAAATCTTGAAAATATCTATCAATACCAATAACTGTTGAAACTCCATACAAAAGTTCATTGGCTTGTACAAAGAATTGAAACAAGCTACTAAATCCCATTTGGTTAATCTCTACCAGCTGTTTAACCCAAAACATCATTCTTTTTTTAAGTATATGTATCATATATATACTTTCATGAACATATAACATTCCAACTAAGATTTAATTTCAGGCCTTACATTGTAAAGAATTTATTATCGTACTAGTAATTACTATAGAAGAGAATGGAGAAATTAAAATTATCACGAAATCAGATACTTATTTAGAAGCTCAACATAATAACTAGCACTACAATTATTCTCCAATTCGGATTGGAAAATACTATTCTTTGCTGACTTATGTTTGTTTTTCTCGAGAAAGATTTACAGCACTTTTTATTTATTGCAGATGTGATTTCCTCTCTCCCATAGTTCGTATCTTAATGCACAGAAGCCTATGCTATCTATCAAAATTTCACCATTTGGATGTAAAGACTTAAATTTATTACAGAGAATCATAATATTAAATTAATCCTAATGCACATGTCTATGTTCACATTTGTATATCTTCTGTTTTATCTCCGTAATTGATTGTCGTCATTAATGCACACATGTAAGTAGGACTATGCAACAAAAGTTGAATCAAGTACAGCTAAAGGAAAACAACACATTTGCGGAGCTTGGACTCATCTTCTTTACTATTCATGCACAATATACTAACTTGAGCGTACTAGCCATAGAGCTAAGTAGTGCTTGACAGCATCTATTACACCGACAGCACTAGCCCTACTTTTCAAGGGTTTATAGATGACTGCGAATATACGAAAGCCATCGTTCTTGTCCATGTGCTTTGAATGAAAATGGCTCCATCTTTTGATTAAGAGGTTCTTGAGCAATGAGAAGGACATGGTATTATTATTTTATGTTTCCATTCATAAGGATCGGAATTGCAATGTGATATTAAGTATGCTTATATCTTTTCTTATGATACAATATATTAGATATTGCGAACAAAAGCTCAGCTTGTGCCCTGTAGGAGAAAGGGTTGCTTTCCACATATATTTAAAAGAATTCCAAAAACAATAATAAATTTCGAATCAAAATCGCTATTACTCTACAGTCTAATCTTAGTAATTTCTTGAACCTGATTTTTCGAAAATTAACATAGATGTTGTAACTCATTAAATTAATTTAATGAAATTGAACTTCTGTATCCCTGATTCAAATTGTATTTTAAGAGCTTTACATGTAACTAGTAGTACTCCTCTTAACTCAATGCATGAACAAGTCTTAAAGAATATCTTTTTAATTCTATCTAATCTTAATTTTATTCCCTTCAGATTTATTTTTCTCTTTAATAGTTCAATCGATTACAACATTTCAAACTTTAGTTTATTGTCTGATCATGAAATGATTTTTACCTTCTTGATTTCTCACTACAATAGAACACACTATTAGCTACGTTTTTTTTGGCGATGAAACAGAAATCGTCACTAAATATAAACTTTTTGCGACGACTTACACATTTGTCACATAAAGTCGCGATTTCGGCGACGTCACATAAAATTGCCACTAAATCAGTTTCTTTAGCGACAATTTACTTTAGTTGTCGATAAAAGTTCTCAATTTAGCAACGATTTAAGTGTTTTATCTCTCGATCGAGCTTGTCGTACAAGACTTGCCTAGTACGAAGTATCCGATTGGCGTGATTTGCAAGCTATTGCGTTAATCCGGAGATTTACCCAGTGTGCATCCAAAAGATAGCGGCTGCGGGTTCCTCCGTTTAAAAAAAAGGTGTTGTGACGATAAATTAGACCATCGCAAAATCAACAAATTTTTGCAACGCAATAGTTTGGTCGTCGTTAAAAGTCTACATTTGGCGACTAAACCTATAAATCGTCGCCAAAAGTCAATATTAAAGAATTTATAATTAATAAATTTAATTTGATAATTTTTTAATGATAAATGTGCTTAATAATCCTAAGGTTAATTATATTTGACATTTTATAAATGATTTTTCATATTTATTCATTTGCCTTCTTTATAAATTTGTTTAAATATATAGCTAACGCATTAGAACTCTATACATTATGTATTTCAATATAAAAAGATAAACATACCTAAAAATTTAATATTAATAAGATAAAAAATAATAAATTTAAGTTAATAATATTCTTAATCATTAATATTTATTAACAATAAAATAATAATACATAAAAATGTTGAAAATGGTAAGCAATACAATATAATGATATATGCAGTGAGTAGTACAAGATTTTAATTAGACGTTTAACAATTCTTACAGACGTACAACAACAACAACAATAATAACAACAACTTAGTATAAATCTTGGTGATACGTGAGGCCTGGGGAGGTCCAATAATACGCAGCCTTACCACTAACGAGTAGAGAGGCTATTTACAAAATTCTTACAAACATAAAAATAAATAAAGTTTCATGCTGATTCCATCAAAAAAGAAAAGAAATAATTAATGTTTTAGATTTCAAGTGACATGAGAGTCAGTAAAGGTAAATGAGTTCCTTATGTCTGGATTTCCAAAAAGGGTCATTGCACGTGCGAAGGCATCAATTGAAAAAGTCACAAATCTTCCCTCAAGTGTTGCGTTATTGACACCTTCTTCCAACAACTTCTTGGCTATAGCTAAAATAGTTGGAGATACACTGAACGAATCATTAGATGCAGTATGGATAATTGAATTAGATGAATTTCCCGTATGATGCGTTACACCCAGGACACAATTAGTATAGTACTTAGATAGTTAGTTAAATCAAACCGTATAATGAAACCAATACGAAACACATGCATATCTGATTGAACATACATAGTAATTGGAATCAATGATTGTTCCAAAACACCAATTTTTCTAATCCTTTACGAAACATTGTGACATCGGCCCCGCCTCCATTTTCATCTATGATCTCTTGAAGATTCAAAGAAGCTTAACAAAACATATAGTATATGCAATCAAATGTTCATATATATAATAACTTCATAACATGGAATGAGATCTAGATAATAAAGAAAGTGAGGTAGTTTGGATGATACTAAAAACCTTGAAGAAGAAGATTGACCATTGAAGGCAAACAATTATTAGTGTATGAAGAGAAGATTTGTTCTGCATTGATTTTTTTTGCATTAGGGACAATTTTGCCAAATTCCTCCCAACGAAATGAATTTCCACCAACAGAAACTAGCCGCCACGTCGACATTCCTCGATGAATTATGTTAAGAGTTATATTCTGAAATTTTAATTTAGAATAAAATTCATTATGTTTAATTAAATTCTAGATGATAAGTGAAAGTAATATAGTTTAGTACTTGTACATCTTCAATTTGCCTAATGAGATGAAAGTTACCCTTATTAAAATAAAAATAATCCATTTACCCTTTATATCATATCTAAATTTTATAATTTAAAGTAGAGTACACATGACCATGTTCTTTATATACAGAAATATAATAGAGTACACATGACCATGTTCTTTATATAGAAAAATATAATATTTGATATATAGGGTTGTATTACAATGATTAAAAAAATGTGAAATTTTCAATATGAACAAGTGGTTTATACTAAAAAAAGACTAATTTTCCTTAATAACTTGCTACAAAGTTAAATACTATTTCAAACCTTTCATCAAATAGCTAGCAGGTTTTCTTGAAAGAAGATATGTAAATGACTTCCATTACAATATTCTTTTGTTAGACAGTGAGTTAATAATTTTTTTTACATAAATTGAAATTATCAAACGCAATTATAAATTTAAATGATTCTTGAAATTAGATATATTATATAAATCTAAATGCTTGTTAGAATATTTTCATGTGAAAGAGAGATCTAAGTTAAGAACATTAATTATGCTTTATTCCCACTATATGTTAGACTTGGGGAAAATTATGAAGGACATCATTAAAGTAGTTCGAAAAAACAACAGAGGCTTCACACAATTTTAGTGACAAGGTCCACGTTACCAGGTTAGCTGTAAGATGGGAACAATGTTATAACTGCCTCTAACAGAACTCTCATCGAACACTTGATAATAAAAAAAATCATCCCTAAGTAATAACAAAAACATAAACAATGAACCCATTCTGGACCAACATTAATCCATTCTGTCACAATGAAACATAACAGTGGCAATTTACGCAGACAATCGAAACCACATCACAACAAACAGAGGGATAAAGAAGAATAGAAAAGCACATCACAACAACCCAAATGAAAGGAGAATAGAAAATTGACAATACATAAGGTGGACGACTTACTTAGACAGATAGACAATCAAAGACGACCACAATAGAAGACGAAGATTCACTACAAGTGAGGCTTGTTCAACAATTGCCAAAACCAGAGGGAGAATGGATGAAAATGAAGAATAGTCAAAGAAGAAGATGATTTCATCTTTGACTTCATTTTCGTGATAATAACCTAGTAGGGAATGACATCTTTTGTTGTACAATAAAACAAAGGTGTTTGTTATACAATAAAATGATGTCGTTTGTTAGATGGTGAATGAAGAGGAATGTTGACAACCAACACGAAAATGATGTCATTTGTAGTTAACGTAACGATGTTGTTTTCGATAAAGTCGAAAGAAATTTACCATTTAGTAAGGATTCTTCAACCTGTCCCCAAATGGTTTGCATTACCATTTGGTTTCACATTTGAGTAACATAATAATATAATATATGTAAATTATATGTTACAGTACGAAATTTTGATTTAATAAAAAGATAATAATTATTAAATATAGTATATATATTACATAAGTAAGATATGAGAATATTTATATATAATGTAAATTTTCATAAAAGGTTACACTAGTTACATTACCTGTTTGATATTAAATTGCTATTAAAAATTTTATTAAGTGTAAAAGACTATAATTTATTATATATAATTTTTATAGTAATTTATGTTTATGATATATTAAAAATTAAGCAAAAATTTAAAATCTATTAAAAAAAGTGTAACATTAGTGACACTTTTGAAAATTGGTCGTTAAAAGGGAACATTTTGCGATGATTTGTGATATCATCGCTAAATAGATGGACAAATTAAGCAAAACGAAACATCGTCACATTCATACAAATGACGATGAATTTTTAAATTGGTTGCTAAATGGGTATCTGGTGGTTTTCTTTTGGTGACAAATTGTTAATTCGTTGTAAAATATTTGGACATTTAAAAACTTTAAGTTGAGATGACGTCATTTCTTTGACCCCAAACGATGTCGTCTCATCATCTATTAAATGAAACAACGCCAAGGTCACCTTCCCTTTATTTCCTCTCTCCCGCGACAGCTTTCACCTTTTTCCTCTCTTCCTTGTTGGCTTGTCGTCATTTTCTCTTCTCCTCACCAGCGTTTGCGTGCCTCTATCTTCTCCAGTTGTTGTCCTTCTATCCTTCAGTCGAGGTAAGTCATTTAGCATTTATTGTTTGGTTTGTTTTGTATACACAATATTGGTATTTTAAGATGGTACATTGCACGATTTTAATGAATTTTTGGAGTCTTTTTGCATTTCTGTGGATTATCTGTGGTGCATTTGGCTTGCCAATGTGTTAATGTTACTTGAGGAAGGAAAAAGACATGATTTACTTAGGTAATTTGGGATGAATCTATTATGCCTTTGAAATGTTTGACGAAAGTTCAGAATGGTCTCTTTAATGGTTTTCTCCTTGTTTTAAATATCTAAATATCCCTTTAGGTCCTTTTTCACCTTAGGTAACACCCCATAAACCACTCTAAGACTTCCCCTTTTAGTTTTTAATGCTTGGTACCCGTCTAGGTGTCTTTTCACTTTAGGAAAAATCTTAGAAACCAATATAAGACTTCAACATTTAGTTTTAAATAATTAGGCATCTTTGTAAGTCTCTTACTAACTTTAGAAAAAAATTCTTATCAAGCACTCTATAACTTCTTCGTTTAGTTTTAAATACCTTAATACTTCTTTAAGTCTCTTAGTAATTTTGGAAAAGTATATATAAACCATTTTAAGACTTCTTCGTTTAGTTTTAAATATCTAGATACCTCTGTATATCCCATTCTCACTTTAGATAAAAACACAGAAAAAACACACTATAATTTCTCTATTATGTTTTAAATGTTCGGATACCCCTCTAGATTTCTCTTTCACCTTAGGTAAAGTCTTAAAAATAGTTTAAGACTTCCACATTTGATTTTAAACGCTACATATCCCTTTAGGTCTCTCTTCATTTTAAGAAAAACTCTAAAACCACTATAGGACATCCTTATTTAGTTTTAAATGTTTGAATGTAAAACCCTAAGAACCATCCTAGGACTTTTTTATTTAGTGTTAAATGCTTAGACATCCCTTTATATCTCTCATCATTTTTTATAAACCCTAGAAACTATTGTAGTACTACTTCATTTAGTTTTAAATGTCTAGATATCCCTCTAGACTCTCTTTAACATGGGTAAAACCCCTAAAAACTACTTTAGGACTTCCATATTTAGCTTGAATTGTCTTGAAATCCTTTAAAGGAATACATATCCCTCTGGTCTCTCTTTACTTTGTGTAAAATCATATAAACTACTTTAGGACTTCCCTATTTAGTTTTAAATGTCTTGATATCCCTTAGCTGTCTAGATATCCCTCTGGTCTGTCTTTATCTTGGGTAAATCCCTAGAAACTACTTTAGGACTCCTCCATTTAACTTTGGATGTCTTGATATCCCTTTATGTATCTCTTCAGTTTGGGAGAGGGTATATTTTAAATTCAGAAGATGTTGATTGTTATAGTGTTTTTATGAATAAATAGATGTGTTTATATTTTACAACAGGGATTTGTATTTTGAATCTCATAAGATATTGATGTTGTAATGAGATTGAAATTGCATGGAATTTGAAGTTGTGAAATTGCTTATTATGGTACTTTGAAGTTGAAATTGCTTATTATGGAATTTGAAATTGCTTTTTATGGAATTTGAACTTGGACTGTTGGAGTTGTCATATATGGTACTTATGGCATTTAAGAGTTGGTTAAGTTTGAAATTTCCATTTTAGAGTTCTTGTGGATATCATTTCATTTTATTTACCAACAATTGAATACAAGATGAACTATATTGTTATTTGCAACTATACTAATAACCAATAATGATTTCTTTAATACTGAAAAAATAAAGAACAAATGTATTATATTAAATACGAAATTCCCTTGTTTTGCAGGCTCTGTTTTGTGTCAAAGAGTGTTGATAATAGTCCGATGTCATCCTTCTTTGTAATTTGCAGTTGTCGGTCCATCTAGGTAAGTCGTCCAACTAATGTCTCCAATATTTTTTTCTTTACTAGTTGGAGCATTTGTGAGAATACTTTTTTGTGATTGCAAATGAGGTCTTATTTTTGTCTTGTTGTTTGCAACATTCTTAGTATCATTGATGAGTTTTTATGTTATGATTCAATAGTTTAAGTATTTTAGTTTGGGTATTGTTTGAAACATTGAGGCATAATAAACCCTTAGGATGGTATATAGGCTGGAAACCCATGATGTACCTCCCATGAGGCTTATCGATGAAATAATCCAAGAGCCTAGGAGTCACAGTGATAAGCCTTGGTTTCTCGATTCATGTGGTGTAACAATGCCACGTACCATAGTGTTTGTTTCGTGATAACTTACATATATACACTTGTATTGATTAATTGACAAAAGTTGACAAGATTTGTCATTTTGTTATATAGAATGAGGATTGTATTTAATAATTCAGTTTTTTGCTTTCAATTGTATAGTTATATGGATAAAAGTTGGATGTCTAATTGGAAATGGTCCACTAAATACGAAGGAGTTAGGAGTTTCATGCAATTTGTAAAATATCAAATGGGTGATGAATGTCGTATTCGTTGTCCATGCATAGATTGCTTAAATGTCGACTATCAAAGTCAAGATGTGGTTTATAATCACTTGCTAGTATGAGGCATAGATAAATTCTATACTCTATGGCTTTATCATGGCGAACGTAAGGAAGCAAGTTGTAGCAGAAGTGTAGGTACAAGTGTTGATGATATTAATAATAACATTCTAGATGATGGGGATGATAATGGGATAGGCGAGATGTTAGAGGATTATGGGAATTATATGGAGACTATAAATGAAACTGGTTTGCCTAACATCATTGGTAGAATTACTGAAGATAATTTTGACAAGTTATTAAAAGTTGCACAAGAAGAATTATATCCAGGGTGCTCGAATTTCTCACTCTTTTGTTGTGAAGTTGTCGCATTTGAAGGTGTATAATAAATGAAGTAACAAGTCTTTTGATATGTTAATTGACTTGCTCAATAATGCATTACCTGTCGGACATAAATTATCCAAATCTTACAATGATGCAAATAAATTCTTAAGGGATCTTAGATTAGGATAATATTAATACATGCTTGTAAGTATGATTGTGTTATATTTTGGAAGGACAATAAAGATCTTGAAGAGTGTCCCATTTGTGGAATATCAAGGTGGTGATTGGATGATGGGAGAGGGAAAAAGATACAGGAAAAATCTTGAGATACTTTTTGATTAAACCATGACTACAGAGGCTTTTTATGTCAACAAAAACAACCGTAGATATGAGGTGGCATAAAGAGAAACACATAGATGATAACATTATGTGTCATCCAGCAAATTCAATGACATGGAAAGACTTTGATGAAAAGTTTCCATGGTTTGCGTAGGATTGTCATAATGTTTGACTTGGTTTAGCTCAGATGGATTTAATCCTTTTGATAATATAGGTAATTCGTATAGCATGTGGCTGGTAATTCTAGTGCCATACAATTTACCACCTTGGAAGTGTATGAAGGAGCCTTTCATCCAACTGTCTTTGCTTATCCAGGACTTACTGCTCCTAGTAAGGATATTGATGTATATATGAAACCATTAATTGATGACTTAAACAATTTATGGGAGGTTGGATTACAAACATTTGATGTTGTTCAAAGTGAAACATTTATAATACATGCGTCTGTTTTATGGACTATAAATGATTTTCCAGCTTATGGGAATTTGTCTAGATGGAGCATTAAAGGGTATATGACCTATCGTGCATGTAACCATCAAACTTATTCAATAAGGCTATGCAGCAAAATATGTTATACGGGATGTCGTCATTTCTTGGAACATGAGCATAGATGGTAGATAAGGAAATTGTTTAATGGAAAGGTAGAATTCGGTGATGCTCATTTGCAGTTGTCTGGTGATGATGTGGTTTACTAGCTATCACAATTGGGTGACATTGCACCTAGCAAACACCTAAGTAATAGAAAGCGAAAGCAAAATGTTGTTGAGCTTAATTGGAATAAAAAAACATATTTTTCAATTTGCCATATTGGAAGGAATTACTATTGAGGCATAATCTTGATGTGGTGCATATTGAAAAATATTATGAGAATATTTTAGGAACTGTGATGGGAATTGATGGCAAATCAAAAGACACAATTAAGGCTAGACTAGACTTGTAAGACATGAATATAAGAAAATATTTGTTTTTGAAAAGAAGAGATGATGGGTCATACATTATTCCACCAGCTTGTTACAACATGCTAAAAAAAGGAGAAGCAGGCTTTTTGTCAATTTCTCTTAAATCAATCAAGTTTCCTGATGGGTATGCACCTAATATATCCCATTGTGTGAAAGTTAAAAAGGGGAAAGTAATAGGGTTGAAAAGTCATGATTGTCATGTACTTCTGCAACGATTACTTTTTGTTGGAATACATGAGTGTTTGCCGAGGAATGTGTCCGATACTTTGGGTCAAACGAGTTTATTAAGCAATTATGTTACAAGACACTTAAAGTTGAAGACCTTGATAAAATGGAAAAAGACTTAGCTTTGATTCTATGTAAGCTTGAACTAGTATTCCCCCAACGTTTTTTCTATATTATGGTGCATTTGAGAATTCACTTACCATACGAAGTAAAACTTTATGGACCAATTCAATTTCGACGGATGTTCCCCGTTGAAAGGTAATATATATCAACTTCTACTTTTTTTTTCTTATTAGTTGGTAACAATTGTTAATGTTTTATATTTTGTTTAGGTGTTTATGTTCTCTCAAGCGATGTGTACGTAATAGAGTTCAACCTAAAGGGTCTATTATAGAGGCTTATATAGTGAATGAATGCTTGACATTTTGTTTGATGTACTTAAATGACGTCGAAACAAGATTTAATAGAACAGAACGTAACTTTGATTTTGATCAAGATGGTGGGTTGTCAGTTTTCTCCCCAAAAGTTAGGCACCTTGGTGTCGAAAAATATATGGAGTTAACTAAGGACGAATACAAAACTGCCCATTGGTATATTTTGAACAATTGCGAGGAATTTAATTATATATGAAGTATTTATATTACTTTTTATTCAAATTTTTTTATTTAAAATTTGTTATTCAATCTAAATTCCTTATCTTTGCTAACTTTTTAAAATAGAGAGCACAAAGATTTGATTCGAACCAAAGGGATTGTTAATATTGAAGAAAGACACAAGCTTAAGTTCCTATCATGGTTTAGGAATCGAGTAAGTTATTTATTGATGGAATATTACGAACTTATGAAAATTTGTTTCTCAGACTAGCTTCTAATTTCTTTTTGGCCTTACAGATGATACAGTTACATAACCGTAACATGCAAGAGGGGACAACAACATTACATTCTTTAGCATATGGCCCTCATATGTGTGGGAAAAAATACACAAGTTGCATTGTTAATAGGGTTAGATTTCACATACAAGATCAAGATAGTCGACTTAGAAGCCAAAATTGTGGGGTTATTGTTGAGGGATGTCATGAAGAAAATTTTATTGACTTCTACGGTGTTACCTCTGAAATAATAGAGTTGCATTACATCAAGGATAAAAAGGTGGTTCTATTTAAATGCAAATGGTTTAATCTTATTGACTTGAAGGTGAATGGGAATATTACTAGCATCAATGTTAGTAAGACATGTACATATGATAATGACACTTTTGTCCTTGCAAGTCAAGTGAAGCAAGTTTTCTACCACAATGATACTGTATTGGGCAGCAATTGGAATGTTATTCAAAATTTTCAACACCGAAGTCTCTTCAATTTTTGTGAAAGGGATAATGGTATGATGAGTAAGGATGATGATGAACTATATTAAGAGATTGAATGGACTTGAATAATGAAGCCATTTGAATAGAAGATACATATATATCTTTATTCCATTGGAGAGATGTTGATCCCAATATAGTATAAGAGGATGAAGTACAAGCCAATTTTATCGCCGAAAGAGATGAAGAATATGTTGAGGATGAATTATATGACAATGATGATACTTTGGTTGGATATAATAGTGATGAAGAGTCGCATCATAATGTAATTAGTGATGATGATTTTGAAGATGTTGATGATGATGATTGAAGGGAAAAAAATTGTTGTTTATATAAGATTGTTGTTTATGTTGGACCAATGGTGGTTGACAAATTTAATCCTACTATGTTTTGATAATAATAAAATGTATAGAATTGGTTAAGAAATTTATTGCAGGTGTTTTGGATTGAAAGAAATCTAG